>CM037866.1:30615153-31215153 GCA_021292105.1 Anadara kagoshimensis
GCATGTTTTTTGAAATAACACAATTCTTGGTTTTACAGAATAATGCAGAAATGAGGTTAAAACCAAAATTGGCTGAAGTTTTGTAATTACGTCATTGGAATCTTGAACAATGTGTTCAAATGTTGTGGATGATGGAAACTAACTGCCGGTCATGTCGGATGTGGAACCGGTAGCGTTTTTTGAAATAACACAATTCTTGGTTTTACAGAATAATGCAAATATGAGGTTAAAACACAAATTGGCTGACGTTTTGTAATTACGTCATTGGAATCTTGAACAATGTGTTCAAATGTTGTGGAATGATGGAAACTAACTGTCAGTCATGTCAGATGTGGAACCGGTAGCGTGTTTTTTGAAATAACACAATTCTTGGTTTACAGTATAATGCAAATATGAGGTTAAAACCAAAATTGGCTGACGTTTTGTATTTAGTCATTGGAATCTTGAACAATGTGTTCAAATGTTGTGGAATGATGGAAACTAACGTCAGTCATGTCAGATGTGGAACCGGTAGCGTGTTTTTTGAAATAACACAATTCTTGGTTTTACAGAATAATGCAGTATGAGGTTAAAACCAAAATTGGCTGACGTTTTGTAATTACGTCATTGGAATCTTGAACAAGTGTTCAAATGTTGTGGAATGATGGAAGCTAACTGTCAGTCATGTCAGATGTGGAACCGGTAGCGTGTTTTTTTGAAAAAACACAATTCTTGGTTTTACAGAATAATGCAAAATATGAGGTTAAACCAAAATTGGCTGACGTTTTGTAATTACGTCATTGGAATCTTGAACAATGTGTTCAAATGTTGTGGAATGATGGAAACTAACTGTCAGTCATGTCAGATGTGGAACCGGTAGCGTGTTTTTTTGAAATAACAAATCTTGGTTTTACAAAAATAATGCAAATATGAGGTTAAAACCAAAATTGGCTGACGTTTTGTAATTAGTCATTGGAATCTGAACAAATGTGTTCAAATGTTGTGGAATGATGGAAACTAACTGTCAGTCATGTCAGATGTGGAACCGGTAGCGTGTTTTTTGAAATAACACAATTCTGGTTTTACAGAATAATGCAAATATGAGGTTAAAACCAAAATTGGCTGACGTTTGTAATTACGTCATTGGAATCTTGAACAATGTGTTCAAATGTTGTGGAATGATGGAAACTAACTGCGGGTCATGTCGGATGTGGAACCGGTAGCGGGTGTTTTTTGAAATAACACAATTCTTGGTTTTACAAAATAATGCAAATATGAGGTTTAAAACCAAAATTGGCTGACGTTTTGTAATTACGTCATTGGAATCTTGAACAATGTGTTCAAATGTTGTGGAATGATGGAAACTAACTGTCAGTCATGTCAGATGTGGAACCGGTAGCGTGTTTTTTGAAATAACACAATTCTTGGTTTACAGAATAATGCAAATATGAGGTTAAAACCAAAATGGCTGACGTTTGTAATTACGTCATTGGAATCTTGAACAATGTGTTCAAATGTGTGGAATGATGGAAACTAACTGCCGGTCATGTCGGATGTGGAAACGGTAGCGTGTTTTTGAAAAACACAATTCTTGGTTTTACAGAATAATGCAAATATGAGGTTAAAACCAAAATTGGCTGACGTTTTGTAATTACGTCATTGGAATCTTGAACAATGTGTTCAAATGTTGTGGAATGATGGAAACTAACTGTCAGTCATGTCAGATGTGGAACCGGTAGCGTGTTTTTTGAAATAACACAATTCTTGGTTTTAGAGAATAATGCAAATATGAGGTTAAAACCAAAATTGGCTGACGTTTTGTAATTACGTCATTGGAATCTTGAACAATGTGTTCAAATGTGTGTGAATGTGGGAATGATGGAAACTAACTGCCGGTCATGTCAGATGTGGAACCGGTAGCGTGTTTTTTGAAATAACACAATTCTTGGTTTTACAGAATAATGCAGATATGAGATTAAAACCAAAATTGGCTGATGTTTTGTAATTACGTCATTGGAATCTTGAACAATGTGTTCAAATGTTGTGGAATGATGGAAACTAACTGTCAGTCATGTCAGATGTGGAACCGGTAGCGTGTTTTTTGAAATAACACAATTCTTGGTTTTACAGAATAATGCAAATATGAGGTTTAAACCAAAATTGGCTGACGTTTTGTAATTACGTCATTGGAATCTTGAACAATGTGTTCAAATGTTGTGGAATGATGGAAACTAACTGTCAGTCATGTCAGATGTGGAACCAGTAGCGTGTTTTTTGAAATAACACAATTCTTGGTTTTACAGAATAATGCAGAAATGAGGTTAAAACCATAATTGGCTGAAGTTTTGTAATTACGTCATTGGAATCTTAAACAATGTGTTCAAATGTTGTGGAATGATGGAAGCTAACTGTCAGTCATGTCAGATGTGGAACCGGTAGCGTGTTTTTTGAAATAACACAATTCTTGGTTTTACAGAATAATGCAAATATCAGCTGAAAAGCAAAATTGGCTTACCTTTTGTAATTACGTCATTGGAATCATGAACACTGTGTTCAAATGTTGTGGAATGATGGGAACTAACTATCGCCATCGGGAAATCCTCCGCAACGATAAACGCAATGGCGATATATAACTAGAACTGTCTCTGAAAGAGGCTAATACCCCGTTCTCAACTTTTGATCTGGGGACAAATTGTATGTATGGCCAAATTGTAATGTGAAAAATTCTGTGTATGAAAATGTTAATAATTCGACATAATACATGTGATGAAACCGATAATTGCAGGTGCACATGTTCTTATGATGCTTAATATCTATGCATAGTTTTAAAACAAGAGGCCCATGGGCCTGATACGCTCACCTGATAACTAATGGCTAGCTGATAGATTTAAAGAAAACATAAATACTAAACCCCAATGACTTTTTTCTTTACATCATGATAACCATTGTATCAATACCTACAACATTCTAGTATACATGCCTATACAAAAAGTTAATAGTTTTCGAGATAATTAAACATTTCGGTATTGTTTTGCATATGTGACCTTGACCTTTAAATCCATAACCTTTTTCTATACATCAAAATGATTGTTGTATCAATATCTACAACATTCTAATATACATGCCTATACAAAAAGTTTATAGTTTTCGAGATAATTAACCATTTCGGTATTGTTTTGCATCTGTGACCTTGACCTTTGAACCCATGACCTTTTTCTATACATCAAAATGATCGTTGTATCAATACCTACAACATTCTAATATACAAGCCTATACAAAAAGTTTATAGTTTTTGAGATAATTAACCATTTCGGTATTGTTTCACATCTGTGACCTTGACCTCTGAACCCATGACCTTTTTCTATACATCAGAATGATCATTGTATCAATATCTACAACATTCTAATATACAAGCCTATACAAAAAGTTTATAGTTTTCCAGATAATTAACCATTTCGGTATTGTTTCGCATCTGTGACCTTGACCTTTGAACCCATGACCTTTTTCTATACATCAAAATGATCGTTGTATCAATATCTACAACATTCTAATATACATGCCTATACAAAAAGTTAATAGTTTTCGAGATAATTAACCATTTCGGTATTGTTTCACATCTGTCACCTTGACCTTTGAACCCATGACCTTTTCTATACATCAAAATGATCGTTGTATTAATACCTACAACATTCTAATATATATGCCTATACAAAATGTTTATAGTTTTCGAGATAATTAACCATTTTGGTATTGTTTCGCATCTGTGACCTTGACCTTTGAACCCATGACCTTTTTCTATACATCAAAATGATCGTTGTATCAATACCTACAACATTCTAATATACAAGCCTATAGAAAATGTTTATAGTTTTTGAGATAATTAACCATTTCGGTATTGTTTCACATCTGTCACCTTGACCTTTGAACCCATGACCTTTTTCTATACGTCAAAATGATCGTTGTATCAATATCTACAACATTCTAATATACATGCCTATACAAAATGTTTATAGTTTTCCAGATAATTAACCATTTCGGTATTGTTTCGCATCTGTGACCTTGACCTTTGAACCCATGACCTTTTTCTATACATCAAAATGATCATTGTATCAATACCTACAACATTCTAATATACAAGCCTATACAAAATGTTTATAGTTTTCGAGATAATTAACCACTTTGGTATTGTTTCGCATCTGTGACCTTGACCTTTGAACCCATGACCTTTTTCTATACATCAAAATGATCGTTGTATCAATACCTACAACATTCTAATATACAAGCCTATACAAAATGTTTATAGTTTTTGAGATAATTAACCATTTCGGTATTGTTTCACATCTGTTACCTTGACCTTTGAACCCATGACCTTTTTCTATACGTCAAAATGACCGTTGTATCAATATCTACAACATTCTATTATACATGCCTATACAAAATGTTTATAGTTTTCCAGATAATTAACCATTTCGGTATTGTTTCGCATCTGTGACCTTGACCTTTGAACCCATGACCTTTTCTATACATCAAAATTATCGTTGTATCAATACCTACAACATTCTAATATACATACCTATACAAAATGTTTATAGTTTTCAAGATAATTAACCATTTCGGTATTGTTTAGCATCTGTGACCTTGACCTTTGAACTCATGACCTTTTTCTATACATCAAAATGATCGTTGTATCAATACCTACAACATTCTAATATACATGCCTATACAAAATGTTTATAGTTTTCGAGATAATTAACCATTTTGGTATTGTTTCGCATCTGTGACCTTGACCTTTGAACCCATGACCTTTTTCTATACGTCAAAATGATCGTTGTATCAATACCTACAACATTCTATTATACATGCCTATACAAAATGTTTATAGTTTTCCAGATAATTAACCATTTCGGTATTGTTTCGCATCTGTGACCTTGACCTTTGAACCCATGACCTTTTTCTATACATCAAAATGATCGTTGTATCAATACCTACAACATTCTAATATATATGCCTATACAAAAAGTATATGGTTTTCGAGATAATAATTATAATCAGAGGTAAAAAAAATTAGGTCACGACCTTCACAATTGACCTTGACCTCATTTTGAAGATGTTAACAAGAAGATGTCAAAACTGAAAACCCCATGTCATTATCTGGTCAAATAGTCAAGTTATAACAATTTGAAGCTATTTTACGATTTTTTCGAAATTAAACGCAAAAACGCGTAACCTATTTTTTATCCGAATTTCACAAAATGAACAAACTATAGGCTTAAGACCCTAGAGAAGCCAAATATCTCATCAGATTTTTTCTCCAATCAGTACTTTCGGAGAAGAAGATTTTTTAAGATTTTTGCACCCTAGGTCACCTTGACCTAGTTATGGTAGCCATGGCAACGCCACGAACAAATCTGAATTGCACCGGCCCATATATGCTTTTGACAAAGTTTCATTAAAAACTGTTCAGTAGTTTCAGAGGAGAAGTCGAAAATAGGTGTTAACGACGCACACACGCACACACGCACATACACACGCTGCGCTATGCCATAAGCTCACATGACCTTCGGTCAGGTGAGCTAAAAATGGATCATATATAATTAAGTAACTATATAATCCAGCCAAAAAAGGAGTTGTACATGTTCAATGTATATAGAAACATCCTGTAAAGTTTTAGACTTGTTTGTTAAAAGCTGTAAGAGGAGTTGATAACACAAAATGGGTATCCCTCATACGGAATTTTGTTGAAAAATGACTAAGTTCAACTACCCGTAAAATCTGAAAAAAATAATATAATAAAACCAAAATAGGAGGTGCACATGTTCAATGTATATGGAAACAGCCTGCAAAGTTTCAGACTTCTTGGTTATAACCTGTAAGAAGAGTTGATTACACAAAATGGGTACCCCTCATATCATAGAGGTCAAAGTCAAGGTCACAGTGACCTATATTTGGTACATGACACATCGTCTTCCCATGATGCATCCTCATACCAAGTTTGATAATCCTAGGTGCTACGGTACAAAAGTTCTGTTCCGGACACGAAGATGCACAAAGTTTACTATCACAGACATCAAAGGTCAAAGTCAAGGTCACAGCGACCTAAATTTGGTACAAGACACATCGCCTTCAAATGATGCATCCACATACCAAGTTTGATGATCCTAGGTGCTACGGTTCAAAAGTTCTGTTCCGGACACGAAGCGGGACAGACAGACAGACAGACAGACAGAGGGACAAGGTGATTCCTATATACCCCCCCAAACTTCGTTCGCGGGGGGTATAATAACATTTTACACTGTGGTTGCTCAGTTGGTAGAGTGCTCGCTCCTTAAGTGAGTGGCCGTGGGTTCGAATCCCTACCCTGTCTGACTCAAATTCAAAACTTGAAAGTGGAAACTTAAGATAAATGAGGTCCCATGTCATAGTGGGCTTGGCACGATAAAGAACCATGCTGTAGAATGCTATCAGCACAAACCATAGACAAAATTTCTGCACCTTCGTCTATAGCTGCGACGCCTCGATATAAGTGAAATATTCTTGACTAGGACGTTTAACCCATTATGCAACTCAATTCCTTCAGTTAGGTGTAGGTAACTCAGAAAATTAGTGTGTTTCAATTCTAATTACTAAAGTCCATCATACTGTGTATATTGATTCTGTTCATAGATATCCTTATAGAATATATGGGCCAAAATGTTTAGAAATCGTATAAAATACATGTATAAATTAAGTATATTTTTATTCCAGGGGTTGAAAATTCTTCAAGCCCGAAGCCCGGGACAAGAAATTTGGCAAGCAGGACTTTGCAAAAATTTTACTGAAAAGCCCATCAGGCTTAAACACTCAGAAGACCAATGAATTTTATTAATGACTGTCGCCTGGTGTCTTGAAAAAAAATCTTGAAAAACCATCCGTAGTCACATTGCCCTGTTGTTGTTAACATTCATTCTTGATCATTACAGCGCTTGTAAGAAATGCTAGTCATTAGGTAGACATCTTAAGCGTTCTGCTGATAAAGAAAAATCTAGATAGTTATTGGGCTTTTAATCGCTACCAATGTTCAGTCTTGTTCCATGATGTAGCCGTTTAATTTAAATTTCACACCAACAACCAGGCTACAGTGACAAGAAAAGAAACTCGCATGAAAATAAAGACACCAAATGCGATCAGAGAAGTGTGTCTGATTTGATACTGCCAAAAATACCATTTAACTGCATGCCGATAGAAATAATACATATTGATTTCTGTTTTTTTTCTTCGATTTTCTCGTTAACCAAACTCCGGACTTGATAAAAATCAAAGTACTGAAGGTACTGAAGCATCAGCTAAACTGAGCAATTTGATAAAAAAAAAATGTGCACTTGAAACTGAGATTTGTCTAATGAATCAGTAACAAATGAAAATCATGCAAATAATAGATACTGTGATCGGGAAGCTTCTAACAACAAGTCTGCTTTTTATGCAAGTTGTTAGGTTCTAACATATAAATATGTTACAATGGTCAAAATGGACATGCCACGCAATGTTTATCAATTGAGTAAACTAAGTAATTCGCATAAATATAAATTTTCAATTTTTTAAAAACCAAGAGAGGCTACTAACGACCCGACCCCAAATCTGAGTGAAATATCTCAAGCGTAACGGAAAAAAGTCAAGAGAAACCATCATTTTGATAAAATTCACAAAGTGAAAGGGGCATAACTCCACTAAAACGTGGTTGACTGGAAGAAAACCCAAACTGGATCTGTAATCGCCACCATCATCATCATTATCACTCCTCATATCACATTTTGTAGAACCCATGCCATGACACCACCATTATATTAATCATTTTCAGAAATCCTCATGTTACATCATTAATGTGGTCACATCATCATCATAGCTTTTCGTGTCACATAATCATCATGGTGACATCATCATCATTATAAGCAGCAGCAGTACTGAATGTCATTATCATCATCATCATCATCATCATCATTCTCATGTCACATCATCAGCATGAAGGCATTGGCTTTGTCATCATCATCATCATTGTGAATTATTACCATCATCGACAGCAGCAGAACTTAATGTCATCACCACCATCATCATCATCATTACCACCATCATCATCATCATCATCATCATCATACTATCGGCAGTGCTCAGCAGTACTGAATGTCATCATTGCCACCATCATCATCATCGGTAGCAACAGAACTCATGTCACCATCATAATCATCATCATTGTTCGTCAAGTCACATCGTCATCATCACCATCATCATTCATAGCAACAGAGCTTATTTTCATCACCACCATCACTATCATCTTCATCACGATAATCATTATCATCATCGGCATCAACAGAACTCATGTCATCACCATCATTATCATATCTCCTCATGTCACATCATCATCATGGTGACATCATCATCATATCTCCTCATGTCACATCATCATCATCATCATCATCATCATTATATCTCCTCATATCATATCATCATCATCATCATGGTGACATCATCATCATCATCATCATCGGCAGCAGCAGAACTGAATGTCATCATCATTATTATTATTGTCATCATCTTCATCAGATCATCATGCCACATCATAATAGACAGAGTTTCATCATCACAAAAAAAACTTTCACCATGACCAGCTATTTCCCTTGACTTGCAATTGACAAATTAACCATTGTTGAAGTCATTAATTTTATTCATTTAATTCACAATAAGTTTGAAAAAAAAATAAAAATAAAGCCATTGTTTTAGAAATAATTTAAATGCATTTAAAATTATTGTTGAATATATATAAATTGTCCAAGTGAGCTTCAAAAGCCTGAATTGGTATAATCTGTACCTCCCAATTACAGAAGTTGTCCAGGCAACTGTCTCTTTCAAAAAAAGTTTGTTGACAAGAATTGTGTACAAAAGTGGGAAATATTTCTGAATACGATTAATTGAAAATTAATTGATTATTATTTAGACAACTAAAATGTCACAATAAAATTACTTTGAATTTAAGAGAAACTGTAAGAGGAGTTAAGTTCACAAAATAGGTACCCCCATTCTAATACTTGCTAAAAAGTGACTAAGTTTCAAAGTCTGGAAAAATGTAGAAAAAATCTTGAAATATTTCTATAAAGCCAGGTGCACATCTTCAATATACATATAATCATTATGTGAAGTTTCAAGGCTTTTGGTTGAAAACTGTAAGAGAAGTTGAGTTCACAAAGTAGGTGCCCCCATTCAAATACTTGCCAAAAAGTGACTGAGTTTTAAAGTCTGGAAAAATGGGGAAAAAATCTTGAAATATTTCCATAAAGTCAGGTCACATCCTAAATATATATATATTAACATTCTGTGAAGTTTTAAGGTTTTTGGTTGAAATCTGTAAGAGGAGTTGAGTTCACAAAGTAGGTACCCTCATTCAAATACTTGCTAAAAAGTGACTAAGTTTCAAAGTCTTGAAAAATGGGGAAAAAATCTTGAAATATTTCCATAAAGTCAGGTGCACATCCTCAATAATATAGAAACATTTTGTGAAGTTTCAAGGTTTTTGGTTGAAAACTGTAAGAGGAGTTGAGTTCACAAGATTGGTACCATATTTTCCCTGCCCTTAGTTTCTGTTCTACTTCACCAACGGTGCTCTAGAAATCGGAAGAACTTAAGAAAGCACAATAACTGTTTTCCTGCATATTATGTGAAATAAAGTAATATGGCTTCATGAAAAGAAATTAAAGGTTGTAAAAACCATGGATTTAACTACTGACAACAACTTTAATCGGACATCCACTGTAAAAACGATCTAATAAGGACTTGTAACAAGGTAAATAAATTTTATCTGAAAATTTTAAAACATCGTTTTTTATAGTTTTGTTTAGATTTTGGTTTCAAGTTGTTATTTCTTGTCAATTTATTTTGTTGATCTAAATAAACAACTGGAAAAGGTATTTAAATGAACATTGATGATGAAATTGTCTGTCTTCGGAGACATATGGTGAGAAGTGGAGTGTGTGCGGAAGATCGGAAGTATGTAGCAGAGATTCGAGAATAAAGCATGTCGTTTTTATATTAAACTGATAACTGAAAAGGACAGGGTGCCATGATCATTTTAAAAGGGGCAAGGGTGTAGTGGACTAAAAAGGTCAGTCACTACGCTATGTGAATACATTTGAGCAGGGGCATCGGGTGTCAAATGCAGGCATGCCCCCAAACACATGGCTAATTTGCATACGAACTACGGTATCTACACAACTTCACGAGTCACAAACGATTTATCAATGTAAATAAACTTCTTCTTTTTCGTTTTGTATTACATTTTTGGGGATAATCTTTGAGTTTTTACTTTTTTGTTATGCATAATTTCGCTAGGAATGAATTTTAATACCCAATGAAAGGGGGAAAATCCTCGTGACGTTAAGATGAATATTAATGAACCAGGTCGGGATATCCAAAACACGAAATATTATTGACGATCAATTTTTAAAAAAAATATATAATTTATTATCAAATGTGATCCATGTTTAAAGTTATTTAATTTAAAAACTGTTTAATGAGCATACTTTGTGTTTATTTATCGATGTCACTTTGCGTAAATTAAAAAATCCAATATGGCGGCGACTGTAAAACAACCACATGTACAGCACTGTAGGTCAAAAAGAAGAACGTCGGCGCGAACTGACAAGATCGTCATTTTTGTTGGATTTTCCGAGGGGCATGTACTTAATGGATTTTTATGGTTTTTATCTTAAAATAATCATACAAAAGTGAAGAATTTAAATATATATCCAGCAAAAACAATTACGGACTAATACGCGTATGAATACATTTCAGATTGGCACATGTGTACATGATGAAAACATTGCTTTCGTAACTTTCCGGGAGACCCAATCACTCAGATTAGAGTTTATACATACCTGGGATACCGTATATGGAAATTCCCGTAATTTCAGTCGAAACGAAGGATTTGATTGGCTGTCAAGGTGAAATGAGAGCGGCGCTAAATACGAAAAAATCCAACGATCGCTATAAAGCATTCAGCATGGCTGATGCTTTAAAAATTGCGGGCTTTTGATTTTCTTTGTCAAAAAGTCCGGGGCTTTACCTCATCTGAAAAAATTTTCAACCCCTGTATTCTCTGATGACCTTGGATCCCTGATCACATGACTAATCGATACATATAAATCGATTAAATTGGATATTTTCAAAACTCCAACTCTTGATCTTTCATATGACGTATTAGAAATAATAATAAAAAATAAAAAAATCTCAAATGTATTGTTGACGGCTGAATCTCACCATTTTTATTCAAAAACACTCAGGCCATCGAACATAAATTCTGGCTCTAATTTCTTTGAATATTTTTGTAAAATTTACTTTTACGGACAAATCAATTATACATCCCTACATAAGATAGTGAATGTATTTTGTAACCCATCTAATTCAAAATACAAGATTATTTTTGTGTAAAAATTTCAAAATGTAGTATTTTTCTACCTTCTCCTGTTAGCGGAGAAGAGTTGCATATTGATATTTTAAGGTGTTATCATGTCAGGGCTCTACGATTGCAATTTTTTTTCACTAGCCTCCTTGCTAGTAAACTCGAGATGTTCACTAGCCAGGGCAAAAATGTTACTCGCCACATATTTGTTTTATAAATACAATTTAACTGGGATTCAGTTAGACTGGAAACATTTCTCATTAACCGGGTCAGAATGTTAAATATGCAGGCTCAGCAGATGGGCCCCATGTTTTTAAAAAGTATTTTTCATTCAATTTACTTTTAATATGGTATCAAACACAAAAATTGCAGTGCATGTCCAAAAGGAAAGCAAAAACTTTGAAAAGCTGCAAATTAAGGTAAACACTTGAACTTAAATCAGACGCGCAAGGCGAGTCGCTCCGGAAATGTTACTGTCCAGCTAGATACAACTGCCACATGCAAAATTTAACAGTATATCTTTCAAACTTATTTTTCCCAATTTAAAACTGTTTTCCAGGCCAACTCAGGACCCAACTTTCTGTCATCACTTTAGAGGATATGTTTGTTGTTCAATCGAGTCATCACTGGCACAGAGTCGTAGACGAGACCGTTTCTTTCTGGCCATTGATAACATTAGAATTCTCGAAGCTTCTGGTTTTTTTTTTTTTTTTTTTGGTTTTTTTTTTTGTACTTGTGGCTTGAAAAATAAATATATTGCTGATTTTGGTTTCAACTGATAGCGATGAAACTTGAAAACGTGATCACACAAACGCTTAACAAATTAACAGATTGCAGCTTTATGATTTTAAGCGCTTTAAAGATGTTGCTTTATGAGAGTAAGTTCGTTTTGGAAAACGGAAAGGAAAAATCTGGATTTGACTTTTAACCTTTATACTCGCACATAGGCGAGTAAATTTGACATATCCACTCGCATAAATTTACAAATAATTACTCGCAAATGCAAGTGTTTTACTCGCATTGAAGAGCCCTGCATGTTAGCGTTACCATGGTAACCCATATACATTGAAAACATACAAAAAATAAATTTGATTATTGAAATACAAAATATTGACATAGAGTAAATAAAGTAATCATTCCCATTTTTGTTGCAAATGCATGGAAAATTAATTTGAAATAATATTCAGATCTTGTAAAATTGAAGAATTTCTATAAATGTTGTAATTTAAGAGACAAGTCAAGAAAATTTTTGTAAAAAAACACAGAATAGTAAATTCTTCATAACGTTAAGAAAAATTGAGATATTCATCTCAAATTTTCAGGTTATGTTATTAAGTCTTGATGCTTTCGAAAAACTTAAATCTGAAAATGTGATTTTTGCGCATCTGGGCCCATTTTCCCAGTCACCGTCGCATATCAAAATGACTATTATGTCAATACCTACAATATTCTAAAATACATGCCTATACAAAAGTTTATAGTTTTCCAGATAATTAACTATTTCAGTATTTGTTCACATCTGTGACCTTGATTTCAACCTATGACCTTAACCCATATATCAAAATGATCATTACAACAATAACAACAAAATTCTAATATAAATGCCTATACAAAAAGTTAATGGTTTTCCAGATAATAGAAAAATCAGAAAGGTCTAAAATAAGGTCATGGCCTTTAAAATTGACCTTGATCCCATTTTGAAGGTAATTACAAGAACATGTCAAAACTGAAAACCCCACGTCATTATCTGATCAAATAGTCAAGTTATAAGAATTTGAAGCTATTTTATGGTTTTTTAAATTAAACGTAAAAACACCTGATCAATTTTTGTTTGAATTTCATGAAATGAACAAACTATAGGCTTAAGACCTAAGCAAAGCAAAATATTACATCATATTTTCCTCAAATTGTCAGTTTCAGAGAAGATTTTTTAATAATTTTGCACCCTTAGGTCACCTTGACCTAGTTATGGTAGCCAAGGCAATGCGACAAACAAATCTGAATTGCATCGGCCATACACTTCTGCCTAGGTTTTATTGAAATCTGTTAAAGTCAAAAGTAGAGGAATTTAAAAGAGATGATGATGTAACCTAAAGAGATACTTATGTTCAAACTGATATCAGCGGTCAGTTGTTCAAAGCGTGATTAGCTTAATCAATTGATTAGTCAAAATTTTAATAAGGCATAATTTGAAATCTGTTATGAAATTAATGTTCAAAATGTCGTAAGTAAATAGCATTTCATTAAACCAAAGTGCAAGGTTATATATCTTAGATTCGGTAATGTTCAGGTTGATTTTTATTGATGTTTAATGATGTTTTGAATTTGTGTTAATCATAGATTATGCTGAATCAAGCTTCGATCAACCGAGTCCAGGAATAAGCCCAAGTTACCGCATTAACCCATCTGAAATACTGACCCAGTTTTACTGTGAAGAAATGTTGCTGAAAATGGGTGTTAGACACACACTGCTCTATGCAATAAATTCATATGGCCTTTCAGACAGGCGAGCTAAAACCGTCAGACACTAAAGTGAAAAAGTTTAAGACATTTCATCTCTCTCTCTCTCTCTCTCTCTCTCTCTCTCTCTCAATCTTTGTGAATGGGACCAAGGTCCTTGAAATTGTGAAATTTTGCAGTCAAATAGTTAAATGGTGAAAATAAAAAATATTGTTGTTGTTAAAAAACTCTAAAATGGACATATGAAACATGTTTAATGAACAAAACATATTACAAATATTAGGGCTGCAAAGAGTAGGAATTTTCCTACCCGGGTAACCGAAATCTTGTACCCTACCCGTAACCGGTTACCCGCTATGTTTATATAGAAGACCAAAATGTGTTAATTTTGAATAATTTACTCAAGTATAGATGGCATACTTTGGGAACAACTGTAAATACAGCATGTTTAGCTACAGTAACGTTTACAACTATGGTGACTTGTCGGGAACAATTTAAAAAAGCTTTAGTTTATATATCGGCACTTGTTTACTCTGAACCTAGTTGAGCATGCGTAATGTGATCATGTTTCCTAGTCACCGATCTCTACTTAACAATGCAGTGAAATCGCAATATATTTTATTTCTATATCTGAATTGCACAGAAATTTGTAGTTCACAAATTTAAAAGAAAATGTAACATTTTATGGCTCAACAAAAATAAAATCCATAAACAAATGATAATCATGTCGCTCACATAGTGGAGCGGAAGTGCTGACAATGGTATAGTCCTACCTGCCCAGAAAACGTATCACCCAATAGTACAGTGTAAGTTGATCGTAGAAGCCACGATTTATCAAGTTTACAGGTGACAGATACTGAATTAAAGTGCCGAGGATTATTAAACAGCTGAGACAATTAATTATTAAATCAGGAACCAAAGAATAAAACAACACAGATCGGTAACTAATGACATTGTTTTCGGGTATCCGGTAGTCTTTTTCTTACCCGGGTACAGGCATTACCCTAACCGTTAACAAGTACCCGTGTACTCGTTACAGCCCTAACAAATATATATCAATATATTGTTTTTTGTTTCTTTCAGACTGATTTTTGACAATTATTGTTAAATTGATTTATTTTGGCATTTCTATATTCAATCTTTCGGTTATTTTTATTAATTGTGAAAAACAGCTTGATGTTTGTGAAAAAAAACATAAGATTTTCAGCTGTGAAATGGGCTCATTATCAGCACCAAATATAACCAAGTGAGACAACCCTGAATTTGTTTTCAAATTTTTATTAAGCATCAAGAGTGGCAGTAAAATAACTTTTAACCAAGTTAACTAGATTCAGATTTTATAGCTTGATGTCTTCTCCTCAATCATGCCAGAATTACACATCCTCAGGACTGAAATAAGTCATTGACATCTTTAAACATTGTTAAAACTGCTAGAGTATTCACAAAGTTTGCACACTCTTTCTCAAAATGGAGTCAAGTGAAGGTGTTGTATGCCCAGTCAAGATTCTGTAACTTATATTGAGGCAGTCAACTCAGGAATGTGAGAAAACTGGAGTGCTAGAGAAAATCGCTGACCTTCCACAAGTGAACTGACAATTATTGAAATTATTAATAATAATCAATAATTCAATTTTTCATAAACACAAACTTTTAATTTTTTATATATTGTCCAAGAACTAAAAAAAGAAAGCAGATGCCAAGGTTGGGGCCCATGGGTTCACTTGCTTGAACATTAATACGTCAGCTTTGTATATATACTGCATATATAAAATTATAAATACATTAAAGTATTATGTAAAAGGGAGACAATTCAATAACCTGCGAGGTGACAGGCCATGAAGATTATCTCCCCTAGACCACATAAGTGCAGTATTTTGGTAAACCATAACTGTTAATGTTGTTTAAAAACTTCACAAATTGCTGAAGACATGTACAGAATAAATTCACTTTTGGTTGAATAAAAAATATTTTTCAGGCCTCTCACTGGTTTGTTATTGGGGTCAAAATAATGCCCTATTCACAATTCAATATCTAATGTTTTTTCACAATCACTTTGCCAATTTTAACATTTTGGAAGTTTCAGCTTTAAAACCATTATATTTTGGAGTTTTCTTTTTCACAATTTTTGCCATTATGATGTTTATTCTTACAATTGCAAAAGGTGCCTGCCCCTTACACACAAGGGTGAATGACAGCCCTGTGTTTTCCTGCTAGCAGGGATTTATCAAGGGCCTATTTAGCGCCGGATTTCGGCCCCATTCCTATTGGAAAAACATTGATTTTTTCCCAAAATGGGCTGAAAACATTCCCAATTAGAAAATCGTACCAGATACATAGCTGAAGTCTGGTCATAAATGTGGCTGCTTTTCAACTCAATACACTAAAAGCATTAGATTTAATCATTAATGGCATCAAAAATGATGTCAAAGTTTTCCCAAAATGAGCAAAAAGTTGATAGTTTTTCCCAATTTTTAGTTTAGGGCCTTTCCCCAAAAGACCCTGATAAATCCCTGGCTAGATCAGTAAATTATCAAGTTTTGACAATTTTTTTGCGAGTTTGTTGGAAAGTATGACTTCCATATTATCCATGTGCATTCCATTTGTCCATATACGGTAGTATAGTTGTCCAAGTATGGCAGTGTACACATGTCTATTTTTGTCCAAGTATGGCAGTGTACGCATGTCTATTTTTGTCCAAGTATGGCAGTGTACGCATGTCTATTTTTGTCCAGGTTTCTTTACAACATAGTCTAATGTCTGGACCCAGTTGTACAAAGCTTGATTACTTCTATCAATGATTAGCAGAAATTTAAAATAGAAATAAAAATCTAAATATCATTATCAAATCGATAGTTTTATTACAATTTGTTTTTGTTTCATGGAATATTTATTTATTTTCAACGTTTCAACATTAAGTTCACAATGTATCTGAAATTATGCAAAATTCGGATTTAGACCAATCAATCGATTAAATTAATCAGGCTTCAAACAACTGACCCCCAGTGTTATAAGTGGTGTGTCAGGCTTCAAACAACTGACCCCCAGTGTTTTTTAATGGTGTGTAAATGTGTATGTCTAAATGGTTGAGTGCTTGAGTAATGTGTGATTAACATCCCAGTCAAGAATATTTCACTTATATTGAGACGTCATCAGCTATATGCAAAGGTACAGAAATTTACAAGACTACTTCAATTGTGTACCATGGTACACTTTTTAATGGTACACAAACATTTGAAATAACATCCTAACTTAGCTATGTAACAGGAAGGAGAAAAATTCAGGGTAGCACCGGGGATTGAACCCATGACTTCATGCACTATAGGCGAGTGCTCTACCAACTGAGCTACCCAGAACTCACTATATTATATATTTATATTCCTGGATTCTTGTTTTTTTTGTTTGATTTTTTTAGCTCCCCGCCTCCCAAGTGGAAAATGGCACACAAATTCCATCTGGTGGACTATATGTGGCCTTCAATTGCTGCTCCATCAATTCAGAGGAACACACTGACACCAACGGGAAGGAGAAAAAAGGTAGGGTCGGACAGGAGATTGAACCCGTGACCTCCTTCACAGCAGTCGAGTGCTCTACTAACTGAGCTACCCAGGCCAGTAAATCTATAGTATCACGCCTAGTAAACGCAGTTTTGAACGGCATTAAAACTGGCAGAGTATTCACACAATACGCATGCTTTCTCCCAATGTAAAAATACATGTATTTGTGAAAAATTACTGATAATAATAATGTAATAATATCACTATTACAAAATAAGTGGATTATAGCTAAATATAATATACGCAGCTTCAAACGTGATAATTTATAAAAGAATTAAATTTACCCGACCTTGGGAGCTTCCATTTTGAATTAATTTGCGCAATTGATAAAGTGTTCAAAATCTTTAATTAAAAACGTTAGTTGTCTCTTATTTACTCAATATTTGGAAAATAAATTAATCTTTAATTTTGGATTGTTCAATACTTTCAACAGTGTTCAATCAATGCCACAAAATTATCACATTTGAAAATTGCGGAGAGAATTGCACGTGGTGCATGTGCTATTTTTGAAATTTAAAGAAAAATGCCTTCAAACGTACTTTTAAATGAATTATTTTATAACCATTTAAAAGTAGCACATGACAGCGGTATAATAAACAAATGTACTTACCTTACACAGAGATGTCTTGTAAGTTGTAGATTTTTCAAGTCTGCACAACATCACCACCACGCTGTATCCGGTATGTTGATTACACTGTTAAATCCAATATATAACACATGAATTGTCTGAATCACTAATAAACTGCTATTTAAATCCAATATGAAACACATGAATTTTAAGAATCACTAATAAACAGCTAAATCCAAATGCACCACGTGAATAATCCAAGTACAAACTTTATCCGACTTGTCACCGAGCTGGCACCTGTCGGAATGACGCTGAAGGTTACATCATCCCACGTGCTGCTGTCTGTCCTGATTGGCTGATGTAAAAGGGGGCCAGCTGAAAGGGAAATTCAAAGATATGTTAACTGTCACTAAATTTTGAACTTATTGGTAATTATACAAAAAAACTCTAATTCAATTAAATTAACTTAAATTGAAAAAAAAAGAAAATTTAAAAAAAAATGTATTTTAGAAAAAAAACCTTGTTTTACTTTTGATAAAATTTCAAATTATTATAAATTTTGGTTTTAATTAGATCCTCCGCCAAGTTGATTGAAGACTAAACAAAAAATTAAAATAAAGTTTACCAATCAATAAGCGAAAGATAATTCTAATACAAAGGATTTTCGTATTTTAATTTTATAGAAAAAATCTGACATTGTATGGCTGAGGTTTTCTACCATTTATTTCACTTTGTACAACAAATTCTGTATAAAACTTATCAAGGGGACTCGGTGACCGAGTTGTCTAAGCGCGCTTAAGAACGGATCAGTGCGCTTCTCGCCGCCTGCCCGGGTTCGAATCCCTCACGGGACAGAAATGTGAGGAAGTTTGTTAGTTCGCTTGCCGGTCAATAGTTTCTCTAGACACTCCGGCTTCCTCCACCAACCCTGAACTGACCGTCTCGATATGTGACTGGGGTTTAAACTCCACTCTACCCGGTCGCATCATAGTTTACCAATTTTCATTAAAAACTAGTTGACTAGGTAACTTATAAAGGAAACAAAATAATAAAAAATGATTAAGTTTGGCGTTATTTATTATTTGCTGCAGAGAGTACAAAATTTCACTTTGCCCAATACACACTTTCTTCTTGTATAGAGCCCCAACGCATAGAACCCCCAAGGAAGTTGCATCATTCCCAAAGAAGGGGAGCTCTATATGTTTATGCCCTAATAAGACATACTGTTGAGGGATCGTTTCAAAATGTTCAATGTCATCAGATGTATACATTCACGCCTTCTCGCGCCTTTTCCCATCCAGACGACTAAAAATTTATTGAACAATTTAATCAGTGAACAAATTAATCAGTTTTGCATTATTATGATATCCATTTCCCATCGAAACCCGCAAATTGACTTCTTCATGTGAATGTATATCTTAAGACCGATGTAAAGGGTGACGTGTTTGATAACATGGACACAGACATTGGCACATGGAGTATACAGTCGTTTGTTTTATGGTACGATAAATAAGTCAATACTATTATCTGACTTAGTTAGCGAAGCTAATAAATTGACTAACTTAATATTGTTTGATCTTCTTGACATGAATTGTTTTCATTTGTATCGAGACATTACCAGTCACAAATGAAAAGGTAGATTTAAATTTTTGTATTGTTCCTAGTTTATTGTACAGCAAATGTTATTTTGTTATGTTGTACACGTACGGCGATATAAAAAAACATGATCGTAATGCGAATTTTTCAGCTAAGTTTACACGGACGGGCTTAGCTACATCTTGTGATGTGATCCGTATGAACATTTTATTAAGAGTTTAAATTATGTTCAAAAATTAAATGTCAATTTAATGAATATTTATCTGGGACACCAAGATCACAGTGATCGGACACAAATTAAAAAAGTATTTTTTTCGGAGCACCTACAAGTGAAAGATCTGATTAAAACTCGTTGTTCCCCTTTACTCTTTTTTATATACTTATCGATATTTTTTAAATTTTATTATGAAACTGGTCCCAGTGGTTCGAATGAGGCGTTTATAATATTCAGGGTCAATAAGGGACTCCAGTGCGCTCTAGTGTGATGATTTATGAAATCAGCGTGCATATGTTACAATTACACTGATTCGACACGAATTTTTGTCGTGATCGATATTTCGCAAAAAGCAAATTATTGTCTTAATTCAGGGTCTGTCATCCCAATATTAGGACTTTTACAAGTATCATATGCACATGCACGCAAATCCAAAATTCAACATCCAGAAAATGAAGGATGTCATGTGCTGTTTTTGAGTGCATTATTTTAATAAAAATTCAAAATCAGCACATGGGAATTGTAATGCAATGTGCTAATTTTGGGGTTTCACGAAATAGATTCGTTAATAACAAACAGTGTGCTGGAATCCATGTGCTACTCTTGATTTGAATTATCTCATAAAAATTAAAGTGGTACATCATGTCTGGTAGGTAAAGTGTTTCGATACTGACACCATAGGAGAATTTTCGATAAAAAAATTAGAAATAAGGAGAGCGAGTAATGTCCTGTCCTTAAGTATTCCCGTCTCGGAGGGCGGGGGATGTCAGTCACATCCCCAAGTTGTTCTGTCTCGGAGGGCGGGAGATGTCACGTCCCCATTATTTCTGTCTCTTATTAGATTTGCATTCGTCCCATGATATTAATATGGTACCTTTTCAAGTTGTCTTAGGTCAATTTATCACCATTACGGTAGCTTAGTTAGTAGAGTGGTAGCCTCGGATGTGGGTCCTGGGTTTGAACCTTGGCCGGGTCTGACAAAGACTTGAAAATAGGCAGTGACCGCTCTTTCGCCAAACATTCTTGACTGGGACATTAAACACCATTACTCAACTCAACTCAATTCTGCGTTCATTGAGGCGTGGGGGTAGTGGGTTCGAACTCCGGTGGGGCCTGACCAAGACTTGAGAATAGGAAGTGACTGTTCTTTGGCAATTACAGTCCAGCCTGTCTGAAAGGCCACCTCTATACAAAGGCTTATAAAGATCAGAAGAATTCTATCCCAATTTTTTTTATTCATTTATAAAGACCACTTGCCCTTTAAGGTCACTTTTACTGGTTCCCTTGGGTTCCTTTTATAGACAGGTTTAACTCTACTTAAATTTAGAAATGAAAGTCACGTGGTCTTATATACGACTTAATTATCTCGTTTATGCGAGAAAGATTCGTACGAATTCTTCATACACGTGTGCCAAATACGTACGAATACGTCACTGTGACATTTTTGTACCCGCTCGTACCCCCTTTTTACCACCTTGAAATTTTCAAATTTTCTACCCTGTAGACTGATTCCTCAAACAGGTCTTTGTATGAATTTCGATAGTGGATTTGCCGGTCTTAACAAAGAAAAGTCATTTAAAACTGACACGCGGAGCTACAAATTCATGATGGTTACTGATGTCTTGATATAAGTGAAATATTCTTGACTGGGACGTGTCACCTCAATCGATAAATCAATCAATCAATCAATTGATTGATTTCTGTTGCACTATATCTTTGTAATGCGTTAGTGTAATAATAATATTTCAACTTCTTTGTTATGTTTCAACCGGACACAAACTGGGTCGTCCAAGCGGGAAAAATGCGTCGTAGCGTCGTGAGATAAAAATAATCCAACCTTATTTTTAGAGATAAGTTGTTCTGAAACCTCGTCAAGCGTTGTCTAGATAAGTTTTAACACGCTCGATTCAAGACCGTTGAAACACCACTAAAACAGGGATGAACTCTTTTAAGCAACATGATTTAATCCAATAGAGAAAGGGGTATCAGTTGACAAGTGTAAATCTGCAGCTGCTGGGATTTATGTTTGGGTTCCGGGTATAAATTTGCACTGTCCGGCTGTCCGTCCGTTTGAACGCTTGTACATCTGTCATTTGTACCCTCCAGGCTGTAATTGTAGTCAGCACATCAAGTCGTGAATTGAACCCACGACCTCCCATTTACGGAGCGAGCAATCTACCAACTGAGCTACCGCAGTGGTTTCGAAGTACAAAAGATCTGAATAACGAACTTAGCTGAAAAATCACTAAGTTAAGCCAAAACCATTCCACCTCGGGAGATTTTCATCTTGTCAGTCGTGGTGAACACTTGTGTGCAATTTACTGCTAGAACACATATACGCGCCAACTAGCACTGTTACCTTATAACCCCAGATAAGGATCCAGGTCTTGCACACGACAAGTGGTCGTTATTTGCGCCATGAAGTTTATAACCAGACACTATATATGCGACAGACGAACGGAACGGTACAAGGACGGAAGGAGAATCAAATCCAATTATTTTGCTTTGGTGTCATACAGCAACAAGATGCATATGATGTTTGTGACCTCGACATACCTAGTGACCCCCAACGTCACAATGTGACATTTAACTTCCGAAATACATTGAGAACATCCAACGTGTGAAAACTGTGTCGATGTTTCAAAGATTACCAAAATAAATATGGCATCGTAACAACTAAGACCTTGACCTTTGACTCATTGACCTTGATCCCGAAAAATTAAGTTGGGTTATCTCAGTCACCCAATTAAATCAAACTGAGCAAAAGCAATGTGTCCAATGATCATTATCGATAGCAAAAACATTATTTGGAATATGTGAAGGCCTCGTATTAGCATTATGGTTATATATTTTAACATGTGACGTATACGTTTCTACTTTGAGGTAGGGTTAAGGGACATCTAAGTAAGGAAATTTAAGTAAAAACCAATTGGTTTAAAAAAGTGAAAGAAGGGTACAATTATGAAATTACCTACACAAGTGTAAAGACTTATAAATAAAAATAAAGCAAGAATTGATAATTTAAGAATTTCTGAAATATTTTTTGCAATTTTTATGGAAATTGTGCAAAAATGCACATAGTTTTCATCTTGTATAACGAATTAATTTAAAAAATGAAACGATATTAATATATTCAACGTCATTGAGCAGTGCATAGGTGCCAGAGTCGCGGTATTTTTGAAAACTCGACTCGTAGAGGGTTTCTACGATGTATTTTCCTTTTAAAATGCGTGTATCAGACGTGATATTTATATTCTATGGTCACTAATGATCCAAAATACAAGTCATAAAAAGTGCACTGTCACACAATACTGTTCTATTTGAATTGAAGTGAATATTGTTTGGTTTGAACAATGTTGAACTGTATACAGCCGAGGCAATAATCAAGTAATATAGAAACTTAACTTTTATAATTTTACCTTAGATCGTTGGTAGCATCAGAATATGAACTATCACGCCTGGTACACGCATTTTTAAAAGGAAAATGTATCAAACAAGGGGAGATAATTCATCAATCTTGAACTTTGTTAGATTTTATAAAATAATGTTCCTTTGACATGTAGTGTGCCCTTTTATTGCAAACAATGCCATAAAGTTTTCTCGGATTATAGCTTTTATATGATTTCCATATAGATTATTGCAACTTAAATATTCAGAATCTATTAATATACAATGATATTGTTGTTTTATCAGCACTACAGACTTAAATTATAGCTCAATATCTAGTTTCAACCTAAATTTTGACATTATTCAATTTAAACTGATTTATAAAATGTAGTAAACTTTGTAAGGGAAGTGTTGTTAAAACATTATTTGTCATGTAATACCATTTTTTATTCCGATTGTGCATACAATTTCTGAAAATAATCCATTTTCTATATCTTTTCAAAAATAAGATATAGCTGGCCAGTGGCAATGTCTCGATATAAGTGAAATGGTCTTGACTTGGACGTTAAACAGCATTACTCAACTCATGTTCCAAATTGTTCTTCATTTTCCTTTCTCTTTATTTTATATGGTTTGGTTGAGCTTCAAGGAAATCTTAAGTTATCGCCTAGGTTCGAATCCCAGTCAGGACATATCCTTGTATGATAAATTTTGTCAGTTTGCTTGCCAAAGGCCCATAGTTTTCTCTATCATCTCTGAACTAACCACCTCGATATTTATAGGTGAAAAAATCCTGTCAAGGACGTTTAACACCTGTACATCCTGTATCGAGGTACATGTATGGTGTCGGCATTTGGAATAGAATGTCATTTAATGTGGCGGGCTCGTAAATATTTACTAAAGAAAGTGGAACAGGTGACCTGCTAGTGTGACCCACAGTTGTGAAGTGCATAAAAACACTAACCCCCAGTGTAACCCAAATAATAACACTGACATGAGAGTGTAACCCAAATAATAACACTGACATGAGAGTGTAACCCAAATAATAACACTGACATGAGAGTGTAACCCAAATAATAACACTGACATGAGAGTGTAACCCAAATAATAACACTGACATGAGAGTGTAACCCAAATAATAACACTGACATGAGGGTGTAACCCAAATAATAACACTGACATGAGGGTGTAACCCAAATAATAACACTGACATGAGAGTGTAACCCAAATAATAACACTGACATGAGGGTGTAACCCAAATAATAACACTGACATGAGAGTGTAACCCAAATAATAACTGACATGAGGGTGTAACCCAAATAATAACACTGACATGAGGGTGTAACCCAAATAATAACACTGACATGAGAGTGTAACCCAAATAATAACACTGACATGAGAGTGTAACCCAAATAATAACACTGACATGAGAGTGTAACCCAAATAATAACACTGACATGAGAGTGTAACCCAAATAATAACACTGACATGAGAGTGTAACCAAATAATAACACTGACATGAGAGTGTAACCTGCAAGCATGACCTGTATAAAACACTGGGAGCTGCAGCGGGTTTATAAAATCTCCTGAAGACACTAGAAAATTTCAGGGACCTGCAGCGGGTCTATAAAATCTCCTGAAGACACTAGAAAATTTCAGGGACCTGCAGCAGGTCTATAAAATCTCCTGACGACACTAAAAAATTTCAGGGACCTGTAGCAGGTCTATAAAATCTCCTGAAGACACTAGAAAATTTCTGTTTTGGTAGATTCTACCCAATAACAACTCTTAATATCAAAGAAAGTAATATTTCCTTTATTTATAAATACCAGATACACAAGATGATACTGGATATTACATCTTATAAATAATGAATCTGATTTTCAAATTAAATATCACACTTCTCTCATAAAAACACTTAAACCCTATTACCCCTACAGACCTGTAAAATGATCCATAATTCAGAGAAAAGGATCATACCATTTGTAACTTAGGGACGAATAGATCAGTAATCACCACTGTGATCCATAGAAACAGGTATGGTCCATAAATCAGAAGAAATGGATCATACCATTTTTAATTTAGGGACGACTAAAATCAGTTATCAGTGATCCCTAGAAACAAGTAAGCATGGTACATAATTCAGAAGAAATGGACCCTTCATTTTCAAATAATTCAGGGATGGCCAAAATAGTTTTTATCACTTTTTTTTAACAAGAGTTGTTTCCATAACTACACTACAAATTAATATACAGTATTATGTATAATGTGAATATAAATTAACCAAGAAACCATGGTAACCAAGATATTCATAATATAAATTGAAATAAATAAATAAAATATTCCCAATAATTCCGATTATAAATAACCAATAGGATTTACCACTATAACATTTGATTCCTCCCACAAAATCTTGTGTTGATTGACCTATTGTCCCTACTCACAACCATTGTTTGGCTCCTCCCACTTAATTTTGTGTGGATCAACCTTTTGTTGGTATATCCATCACAAATTTTCTACAACTATATTTGAAATAATAGTTTCAACACAAATCAGGTAAAACACATTAATCTCAATTTTAAATGACATTTTTTGGTCATTGTAACATTTGTTAATTTTAAAGAAAACAAAATTTGATGTTTAGCACTATACATTCAAGAAAACCCAATGCAGCAATCTTGGGTGGTTGTTTGTAAATATATATCCACGATCTGATGGAAGAGTGTAAGTTACAGAGTGAATATCAGCCGTGAGTTTCTAACGTTGGTGTGTACACAATTTGGTGAAATAAAAAATCTCATATTTTATAAACTGAAATTGACACATGTGTATTATGTATGAAATAAATCACAAATTGATTCAAATTAAGCATTTATATCAGAAATTTGTTTAATATAAGCATTTCTATCAGAAATTCGTTTGAAATAGCATTTATATCAGAATATTTTTTAAAATTAGCATTTATATCAGAAATTGTTTTAAAATATGCAATGTGTTTTAAAAATCAACAGCTGGCAGTAAGAGTTATTTCCCTTTTAACAAAATCAGAAATTGTTTTAAAGAAATTAATTTAAAATATGCAATGTGTTTAAAAAGCAACAGTTAGAAGTTAGAGTTATTTCCCTTTCAACAAATTTCCAAACTAACTTACACATTCTATTTCAGCATATTTCTATATTTAGTCATCATACATCACTCCAACAAATGTGTTATTTATAAAACAAAACCCTAACAAACTTCTACAGCTAATGAGTATAATTTACATCATAGAATAATGACATTCACCGCTGTACCACGAAACTAACACCCCTTAAAGTTAGTGTGTGACCTTTTGAAGAACAATGACGTCATTCAATTTTTGGAATAACATTGTGTTTACAAGAGAATATGAATTGAGGCTGGTTGCTTTGGAAAGGAAAACTTCTACTGTTTAGCCAACTACACCTGCTACATGTGTGATCAAAACTGAGTGTGAAAGGAACATGGTATCATTCCTGTCCAATTAAAATAAAAGTTCAGCACAAATGTTAGGGGGGTATCAGTGGTTTCATGGTGAAACGTTGTTACGACAAATTACGACAGAGGTGATCTTAGAAAACTTCAGAGGACAAACAAAACGTCTTATTACTGTTAATCTGGAAATTCTCACGTCAGTTAATTTTCATGAACGACATTTCAAAATAATTTTATATTTTTTTCTTGTCTACGAATGATAGTCATTGTCAATGCAATTGAATTGTATCAAAATAAAATATTCATGAAAGTTTTATTTTTGGCATCCTGTTACTTTTGTGAATTTACACGAAAAAAAAAAAAAAAAAACAACATGAAAATTTCCCCGATTTAGAGTAATGATGAGTATATCAACAGTCAAGTCATGGCACATTCACTATCATAATATGCTTAAAAACCTAACATCCCAATATTTTTGTGGTCTTGTCCTGACAGAATGATGAAAGAGAGATAACATGTATATGCAAGCAACATTGACCTGTCCACTTAATAGCGAGTTATTTAATTGCGAGCCTGGTTCATTTTTTGTGTGTTGTGATTCAATTTTTTATGAATCCAGTTCATTTTTTGCAAGTCTGATCCATTTTTTGAGAACAATTCATTTTTTGTGAGTCTGGTTCGTTTTTTGTGTGTCAAGAAAAAAGAAAAAAACTTAAAAAATGAAAAAAATGTTGTGGATCAAACACAGGAAGAGCTTTCAAAATATGATGGATGAAGGTATAATAAAAAATAAAAAATAAAGGGAAAGAACTCTATCTAAACCTATTATGTAGCTAATAACTAATAAGAAAAAAGTTTCCAAAAAGTGGTTTATCTCACCAAACACGAAAATGAATGTTACAAAATGAGTGTCCCATATAAATAAGTCTTATATGTTTATATATAAATATATATACATGTACGTTTATACTATATATGTACATAACATTTTTATACATCTTGATGACCAATAATTGTGACAAATTGGAAAGTGAAATATGAAAACCTCTAATAAATAGCATTTTATAAATTTTGATGACCAATATTTGTGATAAACAACCCCAGAAATCTACAACTGACAAATCAGCTTTTCTATATGCTATGACAATTTATCATCATTGCCACTGCCAAGTTTAGAAAATACAGAACAGACCTCTCTAAAGTTTAACACCTAAGCTAACAAATTAGTGTCAATTTGGAATCGTGTCTGTTTTCAATATCTCGGCAGATTTCCAGCAGCAAGTACCTATTTCTGGGCAGTTTTTCCATCAATAGCTATCCATATATCCACCAATCTGCCACAGAGCATCGACTCCTTTTCATTAGCTCAGCGTTAAACTTTTGACATGTCTGTACCTTAACTATCACAAAGCATAAAAGGTGAAGCTCAAAATGTGGAATGTTTGTACAACAGTGACTATAAATAGTAGTTCATGAATCAAACATGTATGGAAACCTTGGTAACGGGAATAAACAAAATAGTAAAATTATAAATAAAAACAAAAATTCACATTTATAAAGAAAATATACAACATGTTAAATTTTAATTTTTTGCTCCCATTTTGACATCAAGCAATGCATTCCGTGTTTAATTATAACCCATACACTCGAGTAATAAATAAATATACAAAATCAGAACTTTACAAACGTACTGTTTTTACAATAACTGAACTAAAAATAAAACAAAACAAAAATACATCTTGCTTTAAACCTGTCATCCCTACAGAATGGTTAGATGGACCAAAATCATGCAGAATGGACCATACCATCATAAATGAAAGGTGTGTGCAGGTTAAAAGTTTCAAAATACTGAAATAAAGATGTTTTGCAAGAACAAATAATACTGATAGTGTATTCATTATATCCTTGGGTCCTAAATTGTTCAACGCTCTGTCAGCCTGATTGGTTCGTGTTATTTTGTACCCTGACACAAGGAAATATTTAAAAAAATTCTCTTCATGCAAAAAAGTGATTTAAACCAAAATTGAATGCCTATTATAAGTATTTGCAATTTTAATTTCACTAAGAATTGGATTTCTGGGGCTCACCACTGTATCACATGATCAACAGCCCTTAACATTTGTGTGGGACATTTTGAAAAAATGTACATTGCAAATTCCCAAAATAATTTTGTTTTTACAGATAAAAGTGAACTGACATAATTCCATATCGAATAGAAATAGTTGTTTAAACACAAAAAATGTATCGTGTGTACATCTGCCAATCCTTTTAAGCTAACAGAGCTTTGAACAATAAATGGGCCCTGGGTTATTAATACCTAATGTGGTGTTAAAATTTTACAAGTTAGTTGCTAACACTAAATTATTAAATCAAGATGGGACTAGCGTAGAATGTGTTTATAAAACAGTTTTAGACTAGCAAGAAACATATCCCAAAATCTTAGTTAAATTACATGTCTTTACTGTAAGTGTGGAATGGGGTTCCCCGCTACACCACGTGATTAATACCTCTTAATGTTTGTGCGAAACGTTTTTGAAAACGTCGTCATAACAAATTTCCAGAATGTCGTCGTTTTCATGGGAAAACATCAACTTATTCAATTCCATACCCATTGGAAATAAATGTTCTGCACAAAGTTAGAGGGTACCACGTGGTACAGCGGTGTACCCAAGAACATCATGACCTTAATAGGTATTAACACATTTAAGAACATGTGAGGCTGCGGAATGTTTTTATATCAAGTTCAATTTGGAAGATTAAAAAAAAGTTATCAAGTTCCCTGTAAAATTTGTGTTAACACAAAGAACATAAGAATTTTGTATTTTTTTAAAATTCTGTCATTTGATTAAGCACCTGTAGAATGTATTTTGTTTGGAAGGTTGGAAAAATGGTGTAAAATACGGAAGTTATTTCTCTTTATTCAATGTGACTGTTTTGGAATCATTTTTTTTAATATAAGCAAGACCAAAAATTATTTATGTTGTTGAAATATGTAAAGGACTGCTATATTTTCAGAAAAAAAAATTATCCATCAAAGTTAAAACTTAAAACATAATAATTTTAGTAAATTTAAATGAAAATCTAAATATATGTCTATAAAACTAAACTTGAAGTTGGCACTCTCTGTACAGTAACAAAGAAAAAAAGAACAAATGAAAAAACAACCGAAATAACAGGTAAAAATTACGAAAATTAATAAAATCATAACATCACAAAAATATACAATTAGTCATCTAACTTATTATATATAATTAGGAATGACTTCATCACAGATATATCTAACCTTCCATACATCCCTGTTGTTTTAATGGTATGTACCTATGCAGAATACTGGAATGTGTCATTATAATATACAGGGATGTACAGGTTGTAAATGCACTTTACAATATCACATTATTTCCATAAAAATAGTGGTCTCTCATATTAGTATAAGAGTTAGTGGACGGATTCAGAATATATATTTACATTTATATCACATGGACAGAAACAACCAATGAAGTACAACCATATAAAGAGAGATAATACGATCCAACAAGGGAGATAATAAGATCTAACAAGGGAGATAATCAAAAATAGTTTTAACTAAATAAGTAAAATATATGTAAAAAATTACAACATATGATATATTATATATAAATACTTTTTCTTCCATTTACTCTCTCTACATAAAATTCAAAATATACAAAGTTTTATATTATGTACACATATAAAACAAAATAAATAAAATATATACATGTACAACAAAAACAAAAACAAATCTGGACATGGAAGGATGGTAGGCGCCAATAAACATCATTAGTAGATAGTCTGAAAAGACAATAAGGTTCCCCCTGAACCATGTGATCAACTACCTTAATATCTGTGTGGTACCATTTGGAAACATTTACGTTGCAAATTCCTGCAAAAATGCCTTTCTACAGGAAAATGTGAATTAATATGATTCCAAATCCATTAGAAATAAAAGTTCCACACAAGCATTGGGGGTGCCGTGTGGAACAGCAGCAACGCCATTTTACAACACAATAAGTGCAGACATCTGATCTTAAAATACAACAGATATGACTTAATAATTCATGTTTTCTCTGAGACAACCATGGGGACAGATGGCTGTATATATAAAACTCTTATTTGTCTTTCTCATAAAAGCACAGAGAACATTTATAATTCTTTGTAAGCTAGGTCCTATAATCTTTATATGGGTTTCTCTGTAACAGTAATTATGAAAAATTCTGAATTTAAAAAACCCCAACCAGCATTAGAATCAAAATGTTGTACATAAAAGTGATCGACAGTGATTTTGAAATTTCATTCATTCTAGTATGCACCATTTTGGTAAGTTAAAACATAAAATTTAAACTTTTTAATTCTTACTCTTAACACCATATTCAATAGATCAAACAATGAATGAGTTTTAAAAGTGCGTATACAAGAGTGATTTATTTAGTCATTCAAAGTTTATGTGAAAAGAAAAAAATGGACTTAAATTTACATATGCAGTCTTTTATTCTGAAAATGCATTCTTACAACTCTAAAGGTGTTTCCAAGCTCCCATTTTTTTAACTAAGAAGTCCTTTTCCATCAACCATTTCAATATCTAGCTCCACAGAAGCCATAGTTTATGGTTGTGTGGTTTCCTTGTTTAGTGACACCACCAACCTATCCTATTTAAATGTTTACCAAATAAAAAGAAACCAATTTCTTTCAAAACAGTTTAGAAAATGTTTTAATATTATACACCCAGTATATATCCTGTTTATCTCCACGTTGTGTCCACCTTCATGGTTCAATATTCCGACTATACCAAGTCACATTGCAAAAGTAGTCCTATTTTGTGTAGCATCTACATATCACAGTTTTAGCTCGATATTTACATAAAAAGGTCACATTTTGTGAATCATCTTGACACCACGGCTATGCTTGAATGTTTTGTCTAATAGAAGCCACATTTTGTTTGTCCTGCTCATGTCGTTGTTGAAGTTTTTTCAAGTCAATCACATCAATCGTTGGCTGTTGAACTTTCTGGACTGGTGATTTCCGCTTATTAATAGGAGATAACTGTGAAGCTACTTCGTAAGAATTATACTGGTTAGGTTTCTGTTTAATGACTGGTTTAGGAACATTTCTGGCATACTCCAAGGCCTACAAAATAAAAACAAAACATTACAGAATTCTAAGTACTGCAGCAGCAGTTTGTGGCTATTTCAACATTTTTTAATACAGTCAAACCTGTCTATAAAGGTCGCCCAAGGAAGTAGCCTTTATCGGCAGGTGGTCTTTATATGGAGGTTCAAATAACACGAGTAAAAACCATTTCGAATAAAATATACTTGCTTTTGAAAGCAGGTGGTCCTTACGTGAGGTGGCCTTTTCGAATGAACATCAAAGGCTTCACAGTTCATTCAATATGCTATTCCTGACACACATTCATAATACCCAAATTTAATACGCTCATATAGAAAGTAATTTCTCAAATGAGCACACTACCAGCTGAGCTATAGTAATGGTACTATGGAAATAAAAATAGTCATGGTAATGTTGTTCTACAACTTAACTAAAAATCCAAAAATATCAAGCCACTTCTTCGACTTGTTATAATTACATATCAAAACAAATCACCTTCTAAAAACAAAGAAATAAATAAGTAATATCTTAATAAATAAATAAATAAATTAATTAATTAATTAATTAATTGATAAATAAATACAAATAAATAAATTTATTCATAAATAAATTTATTCATAAATAAATACAAATAAATACATGTAAATTCATTAAAAAAAAATAAAATAAATGAATAAATTCATTAAAAAAAATGAAATCTAAATAAATAAATAAATAAATAAATAAATAAATAAAATAAATAAATAAATAAATAAATAAATAAATAAATACAAAAAGATTTAGTTTTTATCATAAAAAACAAACAATGCTGATAAGGAATGTGAAACCCTGCAGGACAAAACAACGTTAGGACCTATTAAAAATCAGTAAAACTTTCAATTTAAATGGGGTTAACTAGTGTACCACATTGTACCCCATAAGGTTCTGATTGAACAATTATCATACCCCCCCCCCCTCAAGTTTGAGGGGGTATATAGGAATCACCATGTCTGTCCGTCAGTGTAAAATTGTGTCCGGGCCAAATCTCATAGCTGCTTTGGAAGATTAGCATAAAACTTCACATGAATAATCTTCATGGTCCAAAAGTGTGTCATGACCTGGAACCAAGGTCATTTTAGAAAGGTCAAGGTCGTTGGAAAACATTAAATGTTGGGGGGTTTGGGTATTTGGTTCTCAAGAGACAACTCTAGTTTCCATTGGAGATGGAAATGCTTAAATCAGTTCAGGTTTTCCGTAAAAATGATGTTATAACAGTAAATTTCAACATAAACATTCTGACATTCTGTACAAACATGGGGGGGGGGGGGGGGGGGAGGGGGGGTATTGATCATATAGTACACAGGTGAACCCCATTGGTAGTCTCGTACATCTGTTCCTTTTCACATGGACTCCAAATTTGAAAAGTAAATTTGATCCGAGTGGCGGGTATAGCTAGCTAGACAGGAGGTTCTTACCCTTTTGGAGCACCAGGTTTGACTGCCCTAGTGGAAGTTCATGTTGAACTTACCAGTAATTTGTCAGTTTTCAAATTTTTTAACTTTACTTTTGGGATTGCGTTTGAACATTGCCCAGAATGTTTGTGTTTGAACATGGCCCAGAATGTTTGCGTTTGAACATGGCCCAGAAAGTTTGCGTTTAAACATGGCCCAGAATGTTTGTGTTTGAACATGGCCCAGAATGTTAGTGTTTGAACATGGCCCGATATGTTTGCGTTTAAACATGGCCCAGAATGTTTGTGTTTGAACATGGCCCAGAATGTTTGTGTTTGAACATGGCCCAGAATGTTTGTGTTTGAACATGGCCCGGTATGTTTGTGTTTGAACATGGCCCAGAATATTTGCGTTTGAACATGGCCCGGTATGTTTGTGTTTAAACATGGCCCAGAATGTTAGCGTTTGAACATGGCCCTGTTTGAACATGGCCTAGAATTTTTGCGTTTGAACATGGCCTGGTATGTTTGTGTTTGAACATGGCCCAGAATGTTAGCGTTTGAACATGGCCCGGTATGTTTGTGTTTGAACATGGCCCAGAATGTTAGCATTTAAACATGGCCCAAAAATGTTTATGTTTGAACATGGCCCAAAATGTTTGTATTTGAACATTGCACAAAATTTGCGTTTAAACATGGCCCTGAATGTTTATGTTTGAACATGGCCCAGAATGTTTGTGTTGAACATGGCCCAGAATGTTTGTGTTTGAACATGGCCCAGGATGTTTATGTTTGAACATGGCCCAGAATGTTTGTGTTTGAACATGGCCCAGAATGTTAGCGTTTGAACATGGCCTAAATTGTTTGTATTTGAACATTGTCCAGAATGTTTGCATTTAAACATGACCCAGAATGTTTGTGCTTGAACATGGCCCAGAATGTAAGCATTTAAACATGGCCCAGAATGTTTGTGTTTGAACATGGCCCAGAATGTTAGCGTTTGAACATGGCCTAAATTGTTTGTATTTGAACATTGTCCAGAATGTTTGCATTTAAACATGACCCAGAATGTTTGTGCTTGAACATGGCCCAGAATGTTTGCGTTTGAACATGGCCCAGAATGTTTGTGTTTGAACATGGTCCTGTATGTTTGTGTTTGAACATGGCCCGGTATGTTTGTGTTTTAACATGGCCCGGTATGTTTGTGTTTGAACATGGCCCAGAATGTAAGCGTTTAAACATGGCCCAGTTTGTTTGTGTTTAAACATGGCCCAGAATGTTAGCGTTTAAACATGGCCCGGTATGTTTGTGTTTGAACATGGCCCAGAATGTTAGAGTTTAAACATGGCCCGGTATGTTTGTGTTTGAACATGGCCCAGAATGTTAGAGTTTAAACATGGCCCGATATGTTTGTGTTTAAACATGGCCCTGTATGTTTGTGTTTAAACATGGCCCGGTATGTTTGTGTTTTAACATGGCCTGGTATGTTTGTGTTTAAACATGGCCCGGTATGTTTGTGTTTAAACATGGCCCGGTATGTTTGTGTTTGAACATGGCCCGGTATGTTTGTGTTTGAACATGGCCCGGTATGTTTGTGTTTGAAGTCTTCAAAATTATATATTACTTATATACCAGATATGAATTGCTAATGAACAGTTTGGCTGATATTTTACCACTGTGGTAGCTAAGTTGGTAGAAAGCTAGCTCCATAAGTGGCAGGTCGTAGGTTTGAACCCTGTCAAGGTCCGACCCAAGACTTGAAAGTGGGTAGTGACTGTTCTTTTGCCATGCACTTGGCATAACAAATTAAAGTCATGGTTCCTTTTCAATGGCAACTTAAAATAAAGTCCTTAAGTCCTATGTCAGGGTAGATTGTAGCAAGATAAAAAAGCCCTGCTGTCCTATGTCAGGGTAGATGTAGCAAGATAAAAAAACCCTGCTGTCCTATGTCAGGGCAGATTGTAGCAAGATAAAGAAAAGAACCCTGCTGTCCTATGTCAGGGTAGATGTAGCAAGATAAAAAAAAAACCTGCTGTATAATGCCATCAGCCCAACACACAGGCAAAATTTTTGGACCTTTGTCTATAGCTGCAGATGTCTCGATATTATAAGTGAAATATTTTTGACTGGGACTTTAAACACCATTACTCAACTCAACTTGAAATTTAGGTGGTTCTGATGATGTTTTGTGCATTAGTGTTTCTCTTTCAAAGCAGGAATTTTCTAGATTATAAAAAGCAATTATAAGCAGTTAGTACATAAACATGAAACAAGGATGGGATTTGGGACTTTGGAAAGGGGTTTAAAAAAAAATATATAATAATAATCTTAAAAAATGCCATTTAAAGAATAGTAATTGAATGTAAAATGGCCAAAAAATGTATACCTAAAATCTTAAACAGCTCAGAATTTCAAATCTATGGTCCAAATCAAGTAAATTTTGTATCTTTTTTGTAGAAATTCAAAATTTTAAGAAAAAAGTTTTAATCTACATGTAGAGAAACAGCTATATATTTTTCACAACAAATTTACAATTATTTCAATGGCATCAATGTTTTTAAAGTAATACTACCTTTTGCATATTGTTTTCTTTTGACTACAATTGAAAAACATTTCAATAATATAAACATGAAAAAAAAAACAGGTATTTGCTTTTATTCGTACTTTTTAAAAATAAAAATAAAATAAAATAAAAAAAAATAAAATAAATTTTAAAAAAAATAAAATAAAAAAAAATAAAAAAAATAATAATAAAATAAAATAAAATAAAATAAAATAAAATAAATAAATAAATATAGGTATGCAAAAAGTAGTTCTCGAATTTATGCATCTTATTCTTTTTTAAGAGGTACTTTTTTGGTCATTTCCGACTGCGACGATTATGTGGTGTTATGAAGTAGAAATCTCTAAAAATCTAGAAACACAAATTCTTTGTGACCTTCACGTATTCATCCATGATCTTTTGTATTTGAATGTTCATGTCACTGTGCTCTTCAGTGAGTCAGCTTTGTGGACTGTGGCAAGCCGATGACATCATTTAATAATGCACCATGCACTGTAAACATATTTAATTTCGCATTTATTTATTTTCACGGTATATGAAATTTAGACATATCAGCGCAGTTAAATTTTTGCATTTTTTTTTTAAATTGCACTATAACACAACATGCATAATATAATATATGCTTAGAATTAATTTTCCTGCAAAATAAATGATATGAAACAAGCAAAAATTAGTATACCACGAAAATAAATACGTTTACAATACTAATTCCTGGAGAAATGAAGCTGTTTCTACCTCATAAAACCATAGGATATATAACATATACTCTTATATTGATAAAAATAAAATAACACATGCATAATGTATATAAACCATTAAAAACATTATACGTTAGAATATTAATTTAATAGATTTATAATAAAATATGACCATCCAAATGCAAAAAGGTCCCTAGGAAAAATATTGAGAATTTAATTTTTTTTCCCACATTTTTGAAGCACCAATATTGGGTTATGCAAAAATAGAAATGAAAGTGAAATTGACACAGTAATTGTGGGAAATTGTCAAAAATACAAAACCAATGTTTTATAGTAGACTGTATATATTTTCTTTATTTGCTTTCTACATTATGATGGCATTGTTCTATTAATTGGAGGTCCTTTTTCGCTTATGGAACGTCAATTCTATAATTTTGGGATTAGTGGTAGAATCAGTAGGTGAATCCAATTAACAAACATTTTGGAATTCATTATTTAAATGACAAGGTGAAATTTAAGAAACGGCTTTATTTCAGCACTTCTAATTAAATGCTTAATATTTTAGACAGCATGCAAAACTCTAGCGAGCGAAAACAAAACAGGTCTGCGTTTATTTTGTCAACCATGCTGCTTTTTGAGCTTCAAGCAGATCTAGAGAAGTGATTTGATTTGTTCAGTAGAACCGTTGTCATGGTAACTTACCGCATTACGTCGCTTAGTCTCCTCCTTGTTCTGTTCCTTCGGTTTTGGAAACGTTGGTGGTTTTCTGTCTCCATACTCCTGTCGATTTTTCTCCATCACCATTCTAGCATAGTCAATCTGCTTGTATCTTTTTTCCAGCTAAATTATTTGAAAATTATGATTATAAAACATGTTTTAAATTTTGAAAATTAATACACAATATACAGCAAATTATAGAATTAGGATATGGTAAAAATTTGGTCAACTACTAAGTGTTTGAAATAAGTCAAATTTTCCAACCAGTCATTGCTTTGATAATTTCAAAACATTCTATCGTGACATATTGTAGACTATATGTCTTCCCAAAAGTTATCAGGATAGTGTGGGACTGGCTGTTAACGTTATTATATACACTGCAACTGCTGTAAGGCTATATATACTGTAAATTTTGAAATTTTATCGGTAGTTTTATCTTTACACTTTTGGCAGTCAGATCTTTCTGCTAATATAAAATTTCACTGAAATGACCTCCGAGTACAAACAAATAGTTGGTGCGCTAAAACAAAGATGCACCAATCACTTATAGAAAAGGAAAATGGCTAAAATGTCTGCGTGGGTATAATTTTTGTGCAACCAAAAGAAGTGGGCGTATATATATTTCATATACAATGTATATTATGACATATTAACCTGTGTGGTAGACATTTTTTGCATGGGTAATTATTTTGCAATAATTTCTTTAGCGCAAAATAAGCTAAAATTAGATTTTGTATTTTTCGTTGCCTATGTCTGGAACTAGCATCCCCCAATTTAATTGGCATTGAGGACAGAACTTTAACAAGAGTTAAAGAGGAGAAAGCTGTTTTTCATGGACCATAGGCCACTTATATCAGAGCAATAAGTTTATCTTGAGGAAATATTTGGACCTAATGTCCCCCAATTTAATTCCACATTGGGACCAGAACCTTATTAGACTCAAAGAGGAGTAGGCTGTTTGTCATAGATGATGGGCCACTAATATCAGTAGAGAAATTTCTCTTGAAAAATAATTTTATATATACCTTGTAAATTTAGTTGTCTAGGTTTGGACCTAACATCCCCAATTCAATTAGAACCTTATTAGACTTAAAGAGGAGTAGGCTGTCATGGACCAAGGGCCACTAATATCGGAATATTAAGTTTTACTCAAGAAATAAATTTTATATCTACCTTTTCTTTGTAAGTTTCGTTGTCTAGGTCTGGTCCTAACGTTCCCTGATTTAATTTCACTTCTTTAACCATTCTGCGGTAATCTTTTATAGTATACACCTGGTACCAGGGCTGCTCATTAGGATCTTTGTCTTTATCCCGTTTATACATGGCTGCATAACCGTTCTCATCAAAATGTTCAGGTGCTCGGTCACTATCCAATGCCCCGATTGGTGGAATTGTGTTGTACGGGTTGTAGTTAGGTTGTGCATAGTCGGCATCATTAAACTGGGGATGTCCACCAACATGTTGTTGCTGTTGTGGTGGAATGTTTTCAGCATTGTCATAACCATAGTAACCTTCTTGATAATGAGAATGATTATTATCCCTATTGGCATCGCCATCATACTGCTGTTGTTGCTGTTGAAATCCCGCAGGAGGAGGCAAAGGTGGGGGGTCCTGATGAATAAAAAATACATTTTTAAGAAATAAAATTTTTTAATCATTGGTCCCATTGTGTTAGTTTATTATTTTTTATAATAAAATCCTAGTTATTACGCCACAAAAAACCACTATCAATATCCCATAATGCTGGAAAAGAAATTTATAACTATGTTAATAACACAAATTCCGTCAAGTTTTATATGAACACAAGAACATATAATAAATATATGTTATAACAAATATACAATAACAATATGTGTTATATAAAAATATAGTTATAACTCAAATGGGATGCTACTTCAAATGTGTCTCAAAAATGAACCCCAAATGGGAAATCATGCTTTCCCAACCATATGTATGAACACATGATCACTTTCCCAACCATCTGTATGATCACTTTCCCAACCATGTGTATGAACACATGATCACTTTCCCAACCATGTGTATGATTGCTTTCCCAACCATGTGTATGAACACATAATTGATTTCCCAACTATGTGTATGAACACATGATCGCTTTCCCAACCATGTGTATGATGGCATTCCCAACCGTGTATGAACACATGATCGCTTTCCCAACCATGTGTATAATCGCTTTCCCAATCATGTGTATGAACACATGATCGCTTTCCCAACCATGTGTATGATGGCTTTCCCAACCATGTGTATGAACACATGATCGCTTTCCCAACCATGTGTATGATCGCTTTCCCAATCATGTGTATGAACACATGATCGCTTTCCCAACCATGTGTATGATTGCTTTCCCAACCATGTGTATGATCGCTTTCCCAATGATGTGTATGAACACATGATCGCTTTCCCAACCATGTGTATGATCGCTTTCCCAATCATGTGTATGAACACATGATCGTTTTCCCAACCATGTGTATGATGGCTTTCCCAACCATGTGTATGATCAAAATATGAATAAATGTAGCCATATTTGCACAAATGATACAATTCTATTTGGTGGAATATTTTCCAGATATTTTATATGTGGTTTTCAATACATTTTCCATTTATACATGTAAAATTATTGATCTTATCCTAAGTTATACCATAGATAAATCAACGATAATCTTGATTACAAATTTAAATTATTGACAACACTCTATGTACATAAACTTATATACACCTGTAAAATCGTTAAAATACTTGTAGTACTTTGTATCAATCAAAGTGCAGGTAAAAATGTTAAGGAGAGGATTTAATTTTAAACAAAACATGTAACCATAGTAACAATATAATTTACTGAACTTTTTGATTGTCACACAACTTCAACCTTTCTTTCTGTAACCAAGGTAACAGCGTTGTTTACTGAACTTTTTGATTGTCATACAACTTCAACGTTCTTTCTGTAACCAAGGTAACAGCATTGTTTACTAAACTTCTAGACTGTCACATACCTTCAGTATTTCTCCCTTTATAAACCTTTAGCCTAAAGCTTTGACACTGTATGCCATTATTTAGGCTTATTTTGGGTGGGCATGGTACAAATAAGGTTTTATCAAACCCCTAATATGAGTTTTGTGTCATACAATGAGTGTGTAGTTTTATACTATAGTGTGAGTATTGTGTCATACCTTTAGTGTGAGTGCTGTGTCATTCACCTGAGTGTGAGCATCATGCGCCAAGTTGGGTTGAATCACTAGTGTGAATTTCATGTCCTGCCTCGATTGTGGGTGTCATGTCATACCCCTAGTGTGAGCATCATGCTATACCTCTAGTGTGAGCATCGTGTCATACCCTTAGTGTAAGCATCATATCGTATTACCCCTAGTGTCAGCATCGTGCCATATCTCTAGTGCAAGTGTGGTGTCATACCCCTAGTGCAAACGTCATGTCATACCCTAGTGTGGGCATTGTACCATACCACTTGTGCAAGTGTCATGCCATACCCCTAGAGCAAGGTTCACACCATATCCCTAGTGTGAAGGTCATGTCATAACCTGAATGTGACCATCATGTCACATCCCAAGAATGAGTGTCATGTTAAACTGGTGAGAGTGGAAGGTAGGTTGTCAGGCAGGGGGGTCAAAAACCTAGGCCGTAAGAGACACAAGGAGATATTGTAGATAAGATAGTATACTCTTCTGAACTTGGTTGTCAGGCAGGGGGAGAAAATAATTCTCCAAAAATATTTAAAAGAAAGGCGATCAAATTAAAAACCAAATGTGACATAGAGATAATCATTTATTATAGATACTACTGAAATCATTAGAAACATCCTAGCTACTAATATGAATCAAGGGACTTCCAGGTATGATTAGAAGTGAGTAGAATGTGTTGACTTGGGCTCTGGATTAATTCATTTTGCAGTCTTGTTGATAAAAAGGCAATCAGTTAAAAGTTGAAATTTATGTACAAGATCACGGAAATCTGTGATTAGAAAGTTAAAATGAGGGAACTTATATGAATCAAAATTATGTTGAAATAATTAAAATATTTTAATGTCAAGATTTGACATAACACACACACACACACACACACACACACACCATAGTACACACACACACACACACACACACACTGTTCCAAATAGAAATACAGATATGATGTATATGATGTATAAATGTCTTTAAAATTTGTGGTTAACTCTGACATAGTAACTCGTAAACTTGTACAGGTCAATCAAGGTTTGGAAAATGTTGGAAAATGGCACTGAAGATTTTAAATCTATATTAATTTGACTGTAAACCAATAAATAAATTTAAAAAATTAAAAATATTAAGAACAAAATTTTAAAAATTAAATAAAAATAAAATTAAGAAAAATAAATTGAAGAAAATAAATTAAAAAATTATGAACCTAATTGAAAACCAAATATTACACACACTGTAATTTTTTAATTATATTCATGTCATTTAAATTATTTTAAAACTCAAAAAGTAATTTGTATCAATCATATATGACACAAACAGAAAACAAAAAAATCTTAATTCTTTTGTGGTAATTCAACAAAAAACACTAAACTATAGAGAAAATAAAAGTACTTGTAACACACAGAGAAAACATGAATGTTATTTAGTAATCTATAAAAAATAATTGATCAGCCATGTTCTTTTTTTAATTTTAAGTCAGGATTTGATTAAAACTTTTAAAATATACAAAATGACATCAATACATTTCATTTTTAAAATGAAAATATTATAGGTTTTTTGTGTAAGATATTCAATATCAATCCGGGCCAAAATATTTTATATAAACGATATGATGTGAAAGAATGAAATAATGAAAAAGCCAAAATATTTTATATACAAGCTATGAAAGAATGCAATAATCAATGTAGAATAGAAAAAATATGAAAGAATATTATGTATGACCTAAAGAAATACCTCATAATGTCTATAGAATCATATCAGGTATATGACATATATCATATACTGTACAGACGTGTCCAAATTTTAACAGTGAGCCAACAGAAACAGTCGAAAATCGACTGGCAAGATATAGATAGTTTGTGGTGGAAAAGCTGCCATCAGAGAGAAAGCAGCTGCCGAAAAGCTGTTAAGATATTGTTAACGAGGGGCCGAGATGAGGTGACGATTGAGTACTAATTACTTGGCTTAGTGTTAAACTTTTGACAGGTCTGTACTGCATATCATATTCAAGGATTTTAATTCACTTATATGTTATACTTCATTTCACTGCAATAACTAAAAAAAATTACTTTGATTACAAAATCAGCTTAATTCATTTTACGAGATTTCAGACCTGAGTTTGTTGAGTTCATTTTACAAAATTTTAGACATGAATTTGTTGAATTCATATACATGTGTATATATATATATATATATATATATATATATATATATATATATATATATATATATAAACAAAACTGGCATGTTAGACCCTATCCACTCACTTAACTCAATTCCAATCAATCTTTTTCATATTTCTTTGCCAAATAATCAACAAATGTGTAATATATATTCAATTCATTTCTTAAGAGCTGGCATAAAATTCAAAAAAAAAAAATCAAAATAAAATATATATATATATATATACTGTTCATGTATAGAATGGTTATAGAATTAAAGGAAATTGAGTGTAACATTGAAATCCAAAGTACAGAAATTGCTCATTTGATAATCAAATTGTTATTGTAATTGGATTTTACTTGGAGAGAAAAAAGCTTTTGAAAATTTACAGAAATTAAAAAAAAACCCTATAAGATAAAGATTGAGACACCAAGTTATAATTTTTTTGACAATGTTTACAAAGGTTTACTCATATAAACAGGAGCACCATGGTTCCGCTAAAAACACATGAAAAGATATTATATATATATTGGTATGTAAGATCAGATGTGGTCGAGTAAACAAGAGGCCTTTAATTAATGGATCTACTTCAAAATTAATGTACATGTATAATGGAAAATCTGGACTGGGCTCTGGACTCTGTCTCTGGACGTCAAGGGACTCTGGATTAAGAAATCTGGAATTGGACTCTAGACTGGGCACTGTACTTGGACTCTCGACGGGAATCTGGACTGGGTTCTGGATTTCAAATCTGGATGCTGGACTGCGACTTTACTATATTTCACATTTAAAACTTTGTTTCACATTGAATACCTCCATATCGCTACTGGATATAATGCAATTACAATCATCACTAGTAATGACCATGGTATATTGTATATACTGTCCAGAGTTCAAAGTCCAAAACAAGAGTCCATGTCCAGAGTCAAATCCAGAGTCCATGTCCAGAGTCAAAGTCCAGCATCTAGAGTCCAAGCCCAGCATCCAGATTCAAAGTCATATGTCCATGTCCAGAGTCAAAGTCCAGCATCCAGATTCAAAGTCATATGTCCAGGTCTAGAGTCCAAGTTGAAAGTCGAAAGTCCAAGTCCAAAGTGCAGTCCAGATTTACCATGATACCAGATCAATATTAAAGTGTGTTTTAATGTCCATAAAAGACACACATTTAACATTTAACAAGAATGGTCTTACCATGTAGAACTTCTTAAGAGGCACTTACAATTCAAAACTCTGTTAACATTTATTTTTTGTCCCATGGTGACCCTAATTAAACAGTTCTTATCCCAACATATGTTTAAATTGATCATGAATAATACACTGAGTGGAGGAAATGTGTTTTTTATCGGTAATCTCAGCCAATTGAAATTCTTAAATTACTCAGTTAATTGTTCGAGGCCATTTGCGTTTAAAGAAATATTCGATTAATATTTATCAATATTTTGATGTCTTTAAAACTCATTTATTGTAATTTGAAGTTAAGTGTAACATTTTATTATTTTTCTGGATTTAAGGATTAACAATGTAAATGAAATCTACAGACCTGTAACATAAGGAGTGTTACTTTAACTGAAAGTTTATTGATCAGAAAATATTCACTGATCAATAAAAATGTTTAAGTCGCATGTATATGGTATATGGAAGATAAAACTCAATGATTGAAACAAAAAAAATTTCATTGATTTAATTCTAAAAATACAGCAGAGAGTGGAGTAAAGTAATGGTGTTTTACTTCCAGTCAAGATACTTTCACTTATATTGAGACAGTCAGTTCTTGGATGGTGGAGTAAAGTAATTGTGTTTTACTTCCAGTCAAGATTCTTTAACTTATATCGAGGTGGTTAGTTTTAGGATAGTGGAGTGGAGTAATGATGTTTTATGCCCCAGTCAAGATTTTTTCACAAATTTTACTGAAAGTAAGTTCTGGGATGCCCCAGTCAAGATTTTTTCACAAATTTATTGAAAGTAAGTTCTGGGATGCCCCAGTCAAGATTTTTCCACTAATATACTAAAAGTAAGTTCTGGGATGCCCCAGTCAAGATTTTTCCACTAATATACTAAAAGTAAGTTCTGGGATGCCCCAGTCAAGATTTTTTTCACTTATATCAAGGTGGTCAGTTCTGGAATGATGGAGTGAAGTCATGGTATTTTATGCCATCAAGATTATTTCACTTATAACAAGGCAGTCAGTTCTAGGATGATGGTGGAGTGGAGTAATGGTGTTTAACATCCCAGTCTAGATTCTTTCACCTATATGGAGGTGGTCAGTTCTGGGATGGTGGAGTCGAGTAATGTTGTTTTAGGCTCCTGTCAAGATTCTTTCACTTATATTAAAGCAGTCAGTTCTGGGATGGTGGAGTTGAATAAATGTGTTTTAAGTTCCAGTCAAGATTTTTTTACTTAGACAATCAATGATGACAATGAACAGAAATGCACACCTGCTAAAAAATGTCACACATTTAACTGTCTTAAACAATTTGAATTTAAAAAAGTAAATGCTGATTTTTCAGCAAAAAGCCTACCACTATCATTTTTTTCTGATTTACTGGTCGGAATCAACCACATATCAACCCCATAACCTCACATATATTAAAGAGTCAGCACACCAGCAATCAAACTACTGACTGACTGTTTAAACCTTGATAAGTTAATACCTGAATTTTCTGGATAGGATCAGGAATGTGCACAGAAGGTCAAAGGTCAATCCAAACCCAATTTATGCTATTTTCAGATTATAAAAATGACATACAGGGCTCAATAAAAACATAAAAGTCTGTCAGACTAAAGTTACCTCACAGACCTCAACATGCTCAATAAAGTCATAAAATTCTGATTTTACTGTCTGAAAAACCAGGATGACCTCACCCCCTACCCCTTCCAAGATCAATTTCTTACATTTATAATTTACAGAACTGAGCTGAGCTTTTAATTTGTAACAAAATAAAATACACGTTTTAACAATTCCTTGAAAATTTGAACCAGGAAAATATTACAATTTACAGTATAGTGAAATATACTTAAATAGTAATACATATACATAAAGTTTGACTTTAAGCTATTTTACAGATTTCAATGTGACAATAAAAGGAAAACAATTTAAGAATTAATAATGGCTTCAAAGTTACTAATTGTGTGATTTGAGAACAAGTCCACATCCTAAAGCATGCATTTAGCAAGAGTTTTGTCAAAGTTATATATATATATAAATAATAAACTTCTGACATTTTATGGGTGGACATGGCCAACTGGTACTATCACTGGCTTGTGAAGTCAAGGGTTGTGGTTTCAAACCTCACTCAGGACTTGAAAATTTTCTGAGATGATTTTCATCTCCTGTCTATACAAGAGCTGTAAAAAGCTTGTTATTCAGTAGTCTTTTAGATGAGACTCAAAACTGAGGTCCTGTGTCTCAGTGCATTCTAAAGACACCTCTGTGGAGTTCGAAAAAAGAGTAGTCGACATGTGGCCGCTACAGAGGAGGCTTACTGTTAGAAGCAATTGAAACAGACCGAGCAACATAAACTTAATCAAACCAAAACCAATTTATTTCTGAACTAGGAGTTTTCACAACTTAAATTCAGCATATTTAAAATCTTACAAATTTTGCAATTGCTTCATCAAAATAAAGTGTCATTCTGAAGATACTCTAAGCTTTTCTTACATCTACATACTAAATTAGTTAAGGAATGATTTTGAACTAAAACTCCTTAACTAAGGTTTACTTAAAATTCAAACTTAACCTGTAAATTTTCAACATATATTAGTATTCAAAGCTTAAACAAAATATTGGTAGGTATAAAGTTTTTGAGAACAAAAATGTGATGAATGAATGAAAAGAAGACAGCTAAAATGACAAGCAAATTCAGTGAATTAGGATCCCAGCCAGCAAATTCTTTTTTGTGATTTGCACTAAAGTTCAAAGGGCAATAACTCCTAGGTAAAATGAGCAAACCAACGCAGGTTATTAATATGCACATCTCCTATCAATGTTAATGCTTTGTACAAAGTTTCATGAAAAGGTGCTGCATAGTTTTGGAGACTTTGCAAAGACAAGAATTTTGGACAGACTGAAACTCGAATTTAATATCCCCCCTTTCTTTGAAAAGTGGGGGATAACAACATAAAAGATCTCCCCTCCCTTCAGCCCAATTTCTTTTGGAGGGTGCAAAACAAATTGGAGTTACCAAAGCTTTGTCAAATTAATATTATTAAATTTTGGCCTGTAATTAAGAAAAATTAAGAAATCTAGTTCTATGAATTAATCATTTGTTTGGTTAGTTTTCGTGTTATTATTTTACTTGTCAAATTATCTGTCAAGTTTTTGTTTTGTGTTGTGGTTTTTTTATTTGTTTTTAGTCATTGTTTGCCTTTTGGTGTCATTATTTATTTAGTCTTTTGTCCTTGTTGGCTTTTGTTTGTTTTGTGTGTTTTTTTATTTGTCTATTGTCTATGTTGGCATAACTGGAGCCTCCGTTGTCCTGTTTTTATTGTCTATAAGACTTATGAGCCTAATAATTACAGACTATATGGACAATAGAATCACGGTGATCTGACAAAATCAAGGACGGACAAGGCCTCTAAAAGATAGAATTGTCTTGAACAGTGTGTATGAGGACGAGGCTTCTTAAAGATAGAATTGTCTCGAACAGTGTATATGACAGGCACCCGAACAACCAATAATTGAATTTAAGAGCAAGATAAACATCAGATAACTTCTATAGAATTGGTAGATATATATTTAAATATAAGTATATATATATGGGTATAGTGTGTCTGGTTTGACCTGGCCATTTGACCTTTTATTTGAATATTATATTGGGTCAATAGACTGTGTGATTTAGGTAAGATATGGATGTTTAATTACCATAAACACACGGTTCTCAGTATTACCATCATCTATCCTTATATATCAACTTTATATAGCCCCTAAATAACGCAATGGATATGCATGTTTGAATTTTCAAATAAAAGGTCAAACAGCCAAGTCAAACTTGACACACTATATATATATGCATATCATATACATGTATTATATATATATTATCACCAAGGGTCTTATAATGTTATCTTCAGGTAATGTAAACAAGCAAACAAGCCTGTTAAATATTCATTTACTACAGAATTAGGCTGAGAAAATAAAATAGCTGTGTAAATTATACCAGAGACCCACCAACATTTTATACATAGGTACTGGGTAGATGTTTCTCATGCATTAGACATTAAGATCCTATGTGTTTTACCCATGTGGCATTTCCTTGTCTTACCCTATGGTTGAGACAGGCTACATGCTACACCTTAATAAACAGCTGTTTTCTATGACCCTAAAAGCTTTTAATGGATTTTTAAAGTAATAAGGTGTGAGAAAAAGAATCAATCCCTACTGGTTATATGAGATAAGGAAATCTCAACCCTCTGTCTTATATATAAAAGACCAAATATATAAGACCTTTGGTTCAGGTTTCCCAATCGTATCTGAACAGTAGCGATTGATTCATGAGACATGAAAATCCCGTGTATTTACCCATGTGAGATTTCCTTGTTTCACCCTAGGGTGAGCTCAATTTTTCTCAACCAACAAATTTCCCAATGTCACAATCACTTAGACATGCTTAATTGATGAAGTCATAATCATTTTACATGAGAACATCAACAAAAATCGATCACATCATTTTCAGAGAAAGTGGATATTGGCATAAAAACCTGAAAATTTGATGCAATTTTTTGTTTACAAATCATGTTTTATATTGCAATGTGTGAGAAAAAGAATCCTAGACCAGCAACAGTGTGAGAAATTTGTACATAGGTACTGGTTTGCTATTTCCTGCGAGGCCTCATGGAATTATGTTATTCAGTAATTCTCTTTGTTATAACAAAAAAATTATGACATTTTTTATCTTTTTACTTCAAGTGTCTGGTCTCCATTAAGGCACATAAATCATATAAATAAGTGATCTGAGAAGAAAATGGAACTGAGTTGGGCACATACTAAGGAAAGAGGGAACAAATGACTGCAAGACAGCACTTGGGGTGGCAGCCAGAGGGAAAAAGAAAACGAGGAAGACTCAAGTCCACATAAATAACAGAAAAAGTGTTCCAACCATATTTGTCAAATCTGGACTTCTTGAAATGACAGAGTTATTTTGGAGGATTTTTATTTTCTTTCTTATTTTCTCTCTTATTTTGTGGGGTACTGCCAGGGATTCTTTCATCTATTTGAGAGCTAAAAAGTTAGAGAATAGGTAGACCAAAAAAATGTCTGTCTTGTTTTTGGAAACACAGATATTTATTCTCTTGGCCTAAGTGTTGATGTTTATGTGGTCATGTGTTAAATGAATAACTAATGGCACTGTGTACAAATATTTGTACTCTCATAGTTTTAATCAACCACCCCCACAGAGTGTTTAAAATTTGAAATTTGACAAATGCCAGAATTTTTCGTTTTGGAATATAGTCATAAGATGGCCTTAAATGTTTTTAAATCTTTAAAATTTTGGAATTTTGCAAATGCCAGACATTTTCATTCCTGCCTATAGTTATAAAAATTTTAAAATTTCTAAAACTAAAAGATCAATTCAAGTGTTTTTAATAAAAAAATAATTGTAATTTCACAAATGCCAGAATGTTTTTACGACCCCCAGTAACAAGAATTTTGAAATTTCTTTTTTTTAACCAAGCAAGGAAGCAATATCTCAAATTTTAAAGCCTAATGTTCAAACCCATAACCTCCGGCTTTAGAGGCAGACACTCTGCCACTAAGCACAGAGACGGTCTCAATTAGACAAAATGTTGAAATAGTATATTTTCAGATGATTGTTTACATATAATAATTATCTCCTAGCTTTATTATAAACACATACGTAAGTTCATATGTAATTTGAATTGAAAATTATATGAATAAAATAACTTGGCAGAACATTCCAATAACAGGTTTAACATAATCATGTTGTTGTGTGATTGAAAATAAGACGACTGAGCTGTTTCTGTTCATGTTAAACACAGCAAGTATCAAAAATATACTTGTTGTGCAATTTGTTTTGTAACTGTTAAGAAAATTATATAAAATCCGATTTAAAATTAATAACAGAAAGAAAGTAGAAATTCTTAAATCTGCTTACTATAAAGTAAACTAAGAGAACAAAAATGACATTAAATGATTTTTTATCCTAACAATGGGAGAGAGAAAGAGAGAGAGATTTCTGATTGCAAAGCATAAAAATGACAAATTCTGCTTATTTAAAACTAAAGATAAGAGAGAGAGAGAGAGAGAGAGAGAGATTTTCAATTTCAAAACAGCAAAAATGATAAATTCTGCTTATTTAAAACTAAACATAACATAGAGAGAGAGAGAGAGGGAGAGAGAGAGAGAGAGAAATTTCCAATTTCAAAACAGCAAAAATGATAAATTCTGCTTATTTAAAACTAAACATAACAGAGAGAGAGAGAGAGAGAGAGAGGAGAGAGAGAGAGAGATTTCCAATTTCAAAACAGCAAAAATGATAAATTCTGCTTATTTAAAACTAAACATAACAGAGAGAGAGAGAGAGAGAGAGAGAGAGAGAGAGATTTCCAATTTCAAAACAGCAAAAATAAAAAATTCTGCTTATTTAAAACTAAACATAACAGAAAGAGAGAGAGAGAGAGAGAGAGAGAGAGAGAGAGAGAGAGAGAGAGATTTCCAATTTCAAAACAGCAAAAATAAAAAATTCTGCTTATTTAAAACTAAACATAACAGAAAGAGAGAGAGAGAGAGAGAGAGAGAGAGAGAGAGAGAGAGAGAGATTTCCAATTTCAAAACAGCAAAAATAAAAAATTCTGCTTATTTAAAACTAAACATAACAGAGAGAGAGAGATATTACTGTCAAAGCAACAAAAATGACAAATACTATTTATTTATAACTATAACCATGTTATGACACTTTCTGCTTATTTAAAACTAAAGGAGAAAGAGAGAGAAAGAGAGAGAGGAGAGAGAGATTATCCTGATTATAATTATTTATTATCTTTATCACTACACAATGTTGTAAATAAATTACCTTTTTGACAGACTAAAACATAAAGTTTATATTGATACCAGGTATTTAATGACACTGAAATCTTGATCAATGCTATAGTTTTGTTTTCAATGAAAAAGAAAAAAGACACAATCTATATATCAGTTGAAATCTTTCGAATTTAATCAATTCATTGATTAAATCAAATTTTACACCTAATCAACAATATTTCACTTATGTCAAGACATCACCTATAGGTGAAATGGCAGACATTTTTACCTTTGCAGTGCGCTCAGGGCAATGGTGGCACACCTGCTGTGACATGGGGCATCTGCTTTTAAGGTCTCTTAGAAAGAACCCAGTGACTTTCATTTCAAAATGCCGATTGCTTGGCAAAAGAACAGTCATAAACTTTTTTCAAGTCTTGGTCAGACTCGACCGAGGTTGGAAACCATGACTTCCCACTTATATAAAGCAAGCACCCTACAAACTGAGTTACGGTTGTCAGGTTTATCAATGATAATGCACAATCTTTGTCACTTGATGTCTCTAAAATTTGACAAGGAAGGTAGACGTTATATAGTGTCATAAAAGTCTTATTAACTCTTCATTGAGACCGTCAGTCAGTCTTGGTGACCAGATATCTAAATATAATCTCCAGCAATGTAATAATAATAGATTTATATATTTAAACTTTAAAAAGAACAAGATCAACACAAGTTGTTGGGTTTATAAGTTGTGGTCACAAATTCTGAGCAACAACTGACATCCATTATTCTATTAATAAAACTAATATGTAAATTGTATGTCTTGGCTCGTATTTATGAACTAGTCAGTTTACCCCGGCTACAATGGGTTTATAAATCAAAGAACCCAAGTACTCACAAAAACCATGGCAACGGTAGGTTCTTGAGTACTGGTATGATCTTTCAGACCCTATTTTGGATTTTTTTTTATGACAAAAGGAATATTAGAGTGGTCAGAGAAAAATACCAACCTTTGGCAAGTGAACTGACAAATTTTTAACAATAGAAAATGCCCAAATCTGATTTAAATGTAGAGGGCGAGAAAAATACAGAAAAATACTGAAAAATTAACTCATATAAGAGTTAAAAAAAACTTGTTTAGTGTTCATTGTAGACAGGTGTATGGGGCTGTTGATCCCTTATTTTTGTCAAATGACCCCTTGTTAAGGCCTTAATTAGTTGTCCATATTTAACATTATGTAAATGCAAAAATATTGATGTTACGTGTTTAAGAGGAAAATTTCTGAAAATAGACCTGTGTGAAAAAAATCCTATATTGAACAGTGCTTAAATGATTATTTTGTTTCTTCCATAAAATAACAACATACCAGGTACTTAAGACCACTACTAATCCAAGTCAGATCAAACTATTTATAACTAGAATAATACAATTTGTTTAGTGGATTTAAGTACACAATAAATAAAAAAAATATGACTTATATTGAAATGGATTAGTAATAAAAATAAAGATTAATTTTTATATTTCTTGACCATATTCATTGTATGGTTAGTGCTAGTTAAACCAAATTCAACTCCTTTAAACAAGCTACAAACATTCATTAGAAATCAAATCCAAGTTTGTAAATGACAAACAATTATTCATATTACAAATGTATATAAATGAAATATTCCATTCCACAAGATGAGAATTTTTCATAATAATGGTGATGTCTTTTAACCTTTGTTTGGACAAATTGGCTACTTGTTTGAATGTCTCCTAGACGGAGAGATGGGTAAAGTCGTTTGTTTAATGTATACAGTCAAACCTGTCTATAAAGGTCACACAAGGGAACCAGTAAAAGTGGTCTCTATAGGCAGATGACTCTTATATACAAGTTCAAGTTACCTTAATAAAGAGCAGTTGGGATACATGTTTAATGGCCTTTATAAGCAGGTGGCCATTATACAGAGGTGGCCTTTGAGTCAGATTTGATTGTAGAGTCCAACCTGCCTTAAAGACCACCTCTATATCAGGGACAACTGCTTATAAAGGCCAGTAGAATTCTATCCTGATTGTTTTTTATTCATATTATTTGAATCTGTATATAAAGGCCATCTACCCATAAAGGCCGCTTTTACTGGTTCCCTTGAGTGGCCTTTTTAGACAGGTTTAACTGTGTTATGTTTTTACAGTAAAATGATATGTTTTTTTCAAGCTAAGTATATCAAACCCAAACAATCCTAATTTTACACTCAGATATAGTACCTACCCCATACTTCTGGATAGCCTACAATAGTGTACCAAATCTATATCATTCTAAAGTCAGATAAACACCAGGGGTCAGTTTCACAATCATTTCTTAACTAAGATATTCCTTACTTAAATCTGGCAAATTTTGACAATATTTTATTGTACTAAAAACACAAAATTTTAACAAACTTATAATAAAGCTATAGAAAGCTTAATAGTATAAAGGTTTCAAACATACAGTGTGTGTGTGTGTGTTTGTGTGTTTTTAACAATAAAATGAATTAAAATTTTCATTAAAAGAAACACATGTGATATAGAAAAATGTAAAATTCTTAATTGTTCAAATTTAACGAACCTTAGGAGAACACTGAAAACAAGATGTTTAAATTTAAAATGAAAATTTGTCTAAAATAAATTGTACTTGGCAATGGCTGGAACCATCAAATTTAAATACACTGCCCTCTATAAATTATCATGCATGTTTAAAACTTGTCCCATCATTCTTAACAGCATTATATTGTTAACATATCATTATGCTAAAGCTAAGTGTTTTTATCTTCAAAATATAATTTTCCCAAATTTTTATATTTTTCACCAAAATGTTAGAAAATTGATTTTCAAGAAAACAAATCCTGTATAACATACATTTAGATCATAAAGTTAAGATACCACTTTCAATTACAGTAAAAACTTAACATTTAAATCATATGAACAAAATTTGATATGAGGATTATACCGGTGGCTAATATATGTGCAAAACCACATATGTGTGGTTTTGTATTTATCACATACCCTACCAAACTAAATGAAAAGCTTTCTTTGGTTTAATCTGTCAATGATCGGTTTCTAATTATAACCAATGAATGACGTCATATTATTGTTGTCTGGAAAAGGGAATTCCCCTAAAAGTAGTTTCGGCTACTATGGTGATACAGAATGTTGTATTGCACATGTGCGATACGGACCTTTGTATCACATGGCAAGAAAATGTAATGTATCGCTATAGAAAGATTCAATGGGTATGTGATAAAAATTTGTAAAGTTACTTATGGATGGCAGTGTTTGATTTTTTATCAAGCTGTAAACAATTTATCAAAAGAAGAATGATTTTATTTTTTCTTAATAGAAACAAGGTTTATTTATTATTTAGTTTAGAGGTAAATTACAATACAAGACTGATTGATTCATTGAATGAGGTTTTAAATCCCAGTCAAGAATATTTCACTTTAATTGAGACATCACAAGCTATAGGTGGAGTGGCAGAAATTTTGACCTTTGTATTGCACTCAGGGCAATGTGAAGAATTAATATGCCACACCTGCCATGACACAGGGCATCTTTAATATCTATTCTGAAAAATACCCAGTGACATTCATTTCTAACTGATGAGTGCTTAGCAAAAAAAGTTACAACCTATTTTCAAGTATTATTATTACCACATATTAACCTAAAGTCCAAACCATAAAAGTTTCAAGTTGTAAATGGTTTTGGCAAGAGAATCCCGAAAATTAATAGCCGCAAATAAAAGTTGGTTTACAGTGCATGTATAAAAAAAAAGATATATCTTACCTCATACTGGTTATAGGTGGTCATCAATTCTGCCTGGGACTGCTCATTTCTGTAGTATGGTAACGGGTACTGTTGCCCAGTTCTATGTCTGTCTGGTGAGATATCCCGTCTGGGTATTACAGTTGCCTCTATCTGTGGTGGTCCACCAATCTGAGAATGCGGAGGGGGTGGACTGACCACTTTTAGATTTATATCAACACTTATTTTCTGGCCGTCCTCAGTAACAATCTGTTGCGTAATTGGTTTTAATTCTAACGGCTTTTTAAATGGAGGAGATCGTGATTGCTGTGGCTGAAATTGTGGTGGGGAAGGTGGCTCTCTGTTAAAAGCTTCATTTTGTGGTGGTGGTGGTCGTTGTCCAAGTGGTTCTAAAAAGTGATTACGTGTCGGAGTTCCATACATCCTAACACCATTTGATTGTCCAGGCACTCTAAATAATCCACTATCACTAGGGTATTTTTGTAACCCTTGTTTCTTTTGAACAGTCCCTGAAGCCGTTTTAGATTTCTTTTTTGATAATGCTGCAGAACGTTGTGCCCACATTTCTTCAGCAGATGACATTTGGTGTTCATTATGAAAATCAGCAAGGGGAGAGAAATACTGGTTATCATTACTTTTATTTAACTGTCTTTGTTGTTTAGCTTTTGTTTTCGGAGAAATAAATATTTTTTCTAATTTTTCTTCTGCCTCTTTTCGTTTTTGAATAAGAGTTTTATAATTTTTATCACGTGGTCGGCCATAATCTATTTTGTTATTTTCAACATAGTCATATTTGAGTTTTGATGGATCAATAAATTCCATACGAGCCGTATCAAGCTGATCCACGAATTCCTGAACCCCTCGCTGTCGGGGTTGATAGTTATGTTGTTGTTGTTGTTGTTGATGTTGTTGCTGTTGATTCATATACTGTTGTTGCCTATGTTGTAGCTGATATGCTTGTTGTTGGTTAAACCTTTCGTCATGACCTCCATATGGATTTTGTGGGGGATTCCCCCAATCTTGATTACCACCTGTTTCATAGTCCAAAGAATCCTGTACATAATCTTCACTCTCCATATTTAAAGGTAATTTTGGTATGACTATTTGAGAATCTTTTTTCGATTGAGAACTTATTCTATGCTGGAGATCATCCTGATATTCCCTTTCTCTTTCTAAATCTTCGTCCATATTTGTATTGTAACGTTGTACTCGCCTGTAGTTTTCAGTCGGGGTAACATCGTCATCATCCCGTCTTTGATCATATCCACCTCTTTCTTGTTGTCTATATTGTCCATGTGAAGAATCATCCATATGTTCATTTCTATCCTCGTAGCGATCATGATTTCTGTAACGTTCATCACGATACCTGTCTCTATCGTCATACCCATCGTCTTTATGTCTCCGATCATCGTATCTATCCTCACTTTGTCTACGATCTTGAACCCTCTCGTCATATCTATCATAGCTCTGTCTACGATCTCTTTCATCATGTCCAGCATTCTCTCTTGCGGGATTTGACCGTCTTTCGTATTGATCATTGTCTCTTGGGGGATTTGATCTCCTTTCAAATTGATCATTGTCTCTTGGGGGATTTGACCTTTTTTCGTATTGGTCATTGTCTCTCGGGGGATTTGACCTTCTCTCATATTGATCATTATCTCTTGGGGGATTTGACCTCCTTTCATATTGATCATTGTCTCTTGGGGGATTTGACCTCCTTTCATATTGGTCATTGTCTCTCGGGGGATTTGACCTTTTCTCGTATTGGTCATTGTCTCTTGGAGGATTTGACCTTCTCTCATATTGGTCATTGTCTCTTGGGGGATTTGACCTCCTTTCATATTGGTCATTGTCTCTCGGGGGATTTGACCTTCTCTCGTATTGGTCATTGTCTCTTGGAGGATTTGAACGTTTTTCATATTGATCATTGTCCCTTGGTTGATTGTATTGATCTGCATAGGAGCCTTGTTCCTCATCTCGCCGCTCATAACGATCACCATAGTTTCCATCCCGATTGTCTCTTACATCATCATAACGATCATCTCGATTACCTCCGCTTTGTTCATACTTTTGTTGTCCACTGTAAGAATCATCCATTTTGTCCCGTCTATTTCTGTGACCAGAAGATCCTCTACGTTTTGCCGATGAATTTCTACGTTTGGTAGCTGAATTTCGTTTGCGTTTTGCCGATGAATTTTCTAACTCTCTGAAAGTATTTTCTAGGTCTTCATTTCCTGTTTCTAACCTACTTTCAACAAATCGGTACTCATGTTCCTCCTCTTTAGTAAATGTAGGTGAATCAATATAAACTCTTTTCACTGTTGGAAGAGATGACACAGATTTCTCACTTTTTAATTTTGAACTTTCTCTTCCAGATTGAACCCTACTCGATCTCTTTTGACTTGAAGCAGAATTAACTCCCCTTTTATTGTATGTGTCAATAGGTTCAGGGGAGTTAACTGGGGAATTTTTAAGAGAGTTTGATTGGAATTCTTCTTGGAATTTAACGGGAGATTTTAGTGGTGACGAAGGATGAGGAGTCGGAACTCTTTCTTGAATATCTGTATTTCTTGGTATGTCCCAATTTGTTGGAGTAACCTCTCCGTCACTTGGGCTTCCTCTATTTAAATCAGAGTCATTTAAGTCACCAAACGACACAGCTTTACCAGCCGACTTTTGTGAAGTTGGTGTCTGTACAGAATTATAAAGCTCGTTTTCGTCCTCTGATTGAGTTTTGATGTCCTGTTTTTGTTCCTTATTAGCAGTTACAACACGAGGCGTAAACTGAACGTTTTTGTTGTTTGGCGTATCTCCCTGCGCAACTAAAACAGCTGGATTAGCAACAGCGTAAACACTACTAGCACTTGTACGTGTATTACTACGCCCTGCTGAAAATCGTTCGTGTCTTGGTGTGACGTTACGTGGAGTACTGTCAGATATTTCAGGATGTAGAAGATTTACCCTTTTCACACTTTCACTATCTGATTCGTCCTTGTCGTCCTTGACAGATTCGGAACGTCTCTGGTCGTTAAAACTTTGATCCTCAACTAGGGATTTACTGCTTCTTCCTGTTTGATCTCCGATATCTTCTTCCTCTTCAGATTTCGAATTCCTGAAAGTTTTTGGAGATTCAATATAAGGTATAACTTGAGAAACTGGTGACGGGACGCGATATGTTTGTAAACCTTGATCCAAAGAATCAAACCCTAAATCAAGAGCTGAATCTTCCTCAGCACTTTTAACCTTTGAACTTTGACCTTTATAAATATTGTCTTCTGCTATGTCAGCGATAGATGTAGGTGCCAAATGTGAATCTAGGTTTTTATCAACAACAGAAGAATTATAAGTGTTTCTATCAGACTCTAAAGCGTGTTTGTTAGTAGATTTAAAATGGCTGTCTGAATTTTCACGCTGGATTAAGTCTCTATTTTGGCTATTTGATCTGAAATAAATAGGTGAGATAAATGTGCAAAAAAGCTAAATAATATAACGGTACATAAAGATAAAAGTATTAAATGGTGAAGAACATTTTACTGATGCAAAAATGTAAAATTTCTTAATTTTTTAAAATCAAGATCAACAATAAACCTCATCCTCTGTTTTACTAGTGATGACTCTATCTGCATATATTTTCCCCCTTTTTTATTCTTCACTAAAAAGTTATGAATATTCCAAATTTTCTTCAATAAAGTTCGCCAGTGCGTACAATGTAATACCCCATAACGTTTCTGTGGAGCAATTATTTCCATTGGATATAGAATTGCTTCATTTCATGTTTTTCTACTCCAGGAAATTTCAACGTAAACGTTTTCCAAAATATTTCGTACAAACATTAATGGGTATTGATCACTTGGTAAGCTGGCGAACTTCATTAGATAAAGAAGACCTATTTATTATGTTATCTTTTACAAAAACTACCTTCTGCCTTTTTGGATTGGGAAATTTTCAAATTCTTTTATAAACTGGGAAAATTTGAAATTTTGGAATATGGTTTACATATAGCAAACTACATGATGGCATGTTTATAATTAGATTATCATTTTAACCATGTTTTATTGTATAATAACATTTAAAATTTTGGTGGTGAAAAAAAATGAAAGTTATTTTTTTTTCAATCATTTTTTTTTACATAATTGTTAAGTAATATGCATAAATCTTAGTGTAAGGTATTTTTAATTATACAGGGGTTCAAAATTCCCTGGGTCCAAGGTCCAGGACCTTTTGATTTTACATTGGGACCTTTGATATTCAAACTGTTAAAGTCTGAAGGACCTGCTGGTTTTTTTTACCCAGGACCCTTTTTTCAGATTAATCTACTTTCACATATAACTACCAATCTTGTTTTGTTGTGTTTATTAGATACATATGAAATTATTTTATGTAACAACATTATTTTCATTTTTGCTATGGACTAAATTTCATGGGTGACCCTTCAAAAATGACGACAAAAGGTCCTGGACTTTCCATTACAAAACATAATTTTGAACCCGTTATGATTTTTGGCTAATGTTGGAAATTATGGCACCAGTTCCGAGTTTACACATCTTTGGAAAATCACATTTTTGCATCAGTACATGTTGAAATGGCATAAGCTAACACACTTAAAATATCTTAAATTACACATGTGACGTTATTTTGAAGTCATTTATCTTCGTGATGTTCAATTTTCGTGCTTCTAAGGAAAAAACAAACTTTTTGGGGGGTTGGTAAATTTATGGTGTTTGTTTCGGTAAAGTTTGTAATAAATACAATTTTGTTGATATGTAAGTGAGTCTTGGTTTTAACAGAAATAACAAAAATTAAAACATCACAAAAATCAAAATGTAAATTCTGTCATTATAACACAATGTTAACATTCAAACAATATTACTGTATATTTAAGGTTAGGTTTTGGGATTAGTCTGATACAAACAGTGTGACAAATCTGACCTACTTCTTTGTACTTGACCTAATTCTTTGACCGTGACCTGATTCTTTGACCTTGTTTTTTTTCAGGATTTGATTTCAGATCAAGGTTTGAATGTATTTGCTACTAACAGAAGGCCTAACAAGGTCAATTGACAAGGTCAAACAAGCTGACCAGAAATGTCACACTTAAAATATCTAACACTGTTTCTATGGCAACGTCAATACTGGGTATGTCTAATTTAATAAGCATGCAGGTTACACTTACTGGTACTAAACACTGAGGTCAACAACTGATAAGCTCATGTCAATCATGTTACACTTTTAATTTCTAACACTATTTCTACATTAAGGTCAAATTATTCAAACACCGCTTTTGTCAGGGTCATTTTTTTCTGAAATGCTTCTATGTCAAGGTAAAATTATTCTAACACTACTATTATGTCAAGGTCACTAATTTCAAACAAGTCAAATATTCCCTACTTTTAGATTCCATACTGCCTCTATGTCAAAGTAAAAAGTCATAAAACTTGTCACACTTCTAACAATATTTCCATCAATCAAATTCAAGGTCACATAAGCTTATCAAACATGTCAAGTTTTATATTTTAGGTCAAGGTTAATTAAGATTAAAAACCTTTACAAGTTGTGCACAAGACTAGGTAGCTCACTTGGGCAAGCACTAGTCTTTAGTGAAAGAGGCTCAGATTCCAGTCCTGAACTGATTTTTCACTGTTATGACCTTTTCTGTGATGTTCCATGTTTATTCAAAGTCAGGAATATGTCAAGTTATTATTTCAAGTCAGTCGGTGTTGTGGTAAACATGCAGTGTTGAATATAAATATATGACATGCATATAAAGTATAAAATAAATACAGTGGACCCTGCCTAAACTGAACTCCAAGTACACAAAAACATGCCTAAAATAAACTCTCTTTAAACCAATCACATGTCTAAAATGAACCCTTAATACTGTTAAAAAACAAACGGGTGAATATTTTTTGTTATACAATAAGCCAAACACATGCCTAAACTTGACCCTGAGTAAACCAAACACCTGTCTAAACTTCACCCTGAGTAAACCAAACACCTGCCTAAACGTCACCCTGAGTAAACTAAACACCTGTCTAAACTTCACCCTGAGTAAACCAAGCACCTGTCTAAACTTCACCCTGAGTAAACCAAACACATGTCTAAACTTCACCCTGAGTAAACCAAGCACCTGTCTAAACTTCACCCTGAGTAAACCAAGCACCTGTCTAAACTTCACCCTGAGTAAACCAAGCACCTGTCTAAACTTCACCCTGAGTAAACCAAGCACCTGTCTAAACTTCACCCTGAGTAAACCAAACACATGTCTAAACTTCACCCTGAGTAAACCAAGCACCTGTCTAAACGTCACCCTGAGTAAACCAAGCACCTGTCTAAACTTCACCCCCAGTACACAAAAACACACCTAAACTGAACTCTCTATAAACCAAACCCTTGTCTAAACTGAACCCTGAGTAAACCAAACCCTTGTCTAAACTGAACCCTGAGTAAACCAAATAATATCTGAACTAAACACTTACTAAACCAAACACTTGTCTAGAGTGAACCAGGAGTAAACCAAACTTTTGTCTAAACTGAAATTTGTTAAAACACCTTGTAACCTGAAAATGTGTCAATTTCAAACAAATTCTGTGTGTAGGTAACCAGTTTATACAGGTTCCACTGTATGTGACATGTATATATATATAAAGTTAAATTAAAAAACATAGACTTGTTAAACATGCAATTAAAATCAAACATATATGTATATATTAATATTTGTCATGCTACAATATTTAACTAAGTCTAAACAATATAAATCACACAATGAAGCTGTACAAAAGGTTGTTCTAGGTCAGATCTCATAAAAAAACAAATATTCCCAATATTTTGAAAATCTATGGCTCTGCAAGGCCGCAAGGCAGCAAGGCTTTTATCCATTACATTTGTGTAGAAGGAAAACAATATTAAACTTCTCTTTGACTTTTGTAGGGATGGAAAAAATTCAATCATTTTCTGCATTGCCCACAAGAAATATATAACAATTTTAAACTTTGAATTTTCTTCAGACCATAAAGCTTTTAATAATCTGAAATAGGGTTTATGGCTGTACCATGTGAAACGCTTTACATTTGTGCGGACAATTATTTCCATACTATATGAAATCCTATAAGTTCACATTATTCCAGGAATTCATGACAGTTTTCCAAAACGTCCCACAAAAACATTAAGAGGTGTTTTTCACATGGTACAGTGACGAACCCCATCAAAATTAATTTTTTTATGAAATCTGTCCAAGATAAAAATATATACAAGTTTTTATACTTAATAAAATATGATTAACCAATCAAAACCCTGTAATCTCTGCTTAAAATTTAGTGAAATTTATAAACAGAGAATACAGAAAAAAAAGACCTGCCATTTCCAAAGCCTTTAACATGTTATTATTAATAATAACTACAATAGGGCCCTGTCAAAATTTACCACAGAGTTAACAAAAAGTACTGGTTGTCAAATCTTAGCTGCCAAGTACCAAAGATATGGATAGCTAGTGGATATCAAGATGTGGATATTGAGAGATATGGATAGCTAGTGGATATTGAGATATGGATAGCTAGTGGATATCGAGATATGGATAGCTAGTGGATATTGAGAGATATGGATAGCTAGTGGATATCAAGATATGGATAGCTAGTGGATATTGAGAGATATGGATAGCTAGTGGATATCGAGATATGGATAGCTAGTGGATATTGAGAGATATGGATAGCTAGTGGATATCGAGAGATATGGATAGCTAGTGGATATTGAGAGATATGGATAGCTAGTGGATATTGAGAGATATGGATAGCTAGTGGATATTGAGAGATATGGATAGCTAATGGATATTGAGAGATATGGATAGCTAGTGGATATTGAGAGATATGGATAGCTAGTGGATATTGAGAGATATGGATAGCTAGTGGATATTGAGAGATATGGATAGCTAGTGGATATCGAGAGATATGGATAGCTAGTGGATATTGAGAGATATGGATAGCTAGTGGATATTGAGAGATATGGATAGCTAGTGGATATTGAGAGATATGGATAGCTAGTGGATATTGAGAGATATGGATAGCTAGTGGATATTGAGAGATATGGATAGCTAGTGGATATCGAGAGATATGGATAGCTAGTGGATATTGAGAGATATGGATAGATAGTGGATATTGAGATATGGATAGCTAGTGGATATTGAGAGATATGGATAGATAGTGGATATTGAGAGATATGGATAGATAGTGGATATTGAGATATGGATAGATAGTGGATATCAAGATATGGATAGATAGTGGATATTGAGATATGGATAGATAGTGGATATCAAGATATGGATAGCTAGTGGATATTGAGAGATATGGATAGATAGTGGATATTGAGAGATATGGATAGATAGTGGATATTGAGATATGGATAGCTAGTGGATATGAAGATATGGATAGCTAGTGGATATTGAGAGATATGGATAGCTAGTGGATATTGAGAGATATGGATAGCTTGTGGATATCAAGATATGGATAGCTAGTGGATATTGAGATATGGATAGATAGTGGATATCAAGATATGGAAAGCTAGTGGATATTGAGAGATATGGATAGATAGTGGATATCAAGATGGATAGCTAGTGGATATTGAGAGATATGGATAGATAGTGGATATTGAGAGATATGGATAGCTAGTGGATATTGAGAGATATGGATAGATAGTGGATATTGAGAGATATGGATAGCTAGTGGATATTGAGAGATATGGATAGATAGTGGATATTGAGATATGGATAGCTAGTGGATATTGAGAGATATGGATAGATAGTGGATATCAAGATGGATAGCTAGTGGATATTGAGAGATATGGATAGATAGTGGATATTGAGAGATATGGATAGATAGTGGATATTGAGAGATATGGATAGCTAGTGGATATTGAGAGATATGGATAGATAGTGGATATTGAGAGATATGGATAGATAGTGGATATTGAGAGATATGGATAGATAGTGGATATTGAGAGATATGGATAGCTAGTGGATATTGAGAGATATGGATAGATAGTGGATATTGAGAGATATGGATAGATAGTGGATATTGAGAGATATGGATAGATAGTGGATATTGAGAGATATGGATAGCTAGTGGATATTGAGAGATATGGATAGATAGTGGATATTGAGAGATATGGATAGATAGTGGATATTGAGAGATATGGATAGATAGTGGATATTGAGAGATATGGATAGATAGTGGATATTGAGAGATATGGATAGATAGTGGATATTGAGAGATATGGATAGATAGTGGATATTGAGAGATATGGATAGATAGTGGATATTGAGAGATATGGATAGCTAGTGGATATTGAGAGATATGGATAGATAGTGGATATTGAGATATGGATAGCTAGTGGATATTGAGAGATATGGATAGATAGTGGATATCAAGATGGATAGCTAGTGGATATTGAGAGATATGGATAGATAGTGGATATTGAGAGATATGGATAGATAGTGGATATTGAGAGATATGGATAGCTAGTGGATATCGAGAGATATGGATAGCTAGTGGATATTGAGAGATATGGATAGATAGTGGATATTGAGATATGGATAGCTAGTGGATATCAAGATATGGAAAGCTAGTGGATATCAAGATATGGAAAGCTAGTGGATATTGAGAGATATGGATAGCTAGTGGATATCAAGATATGGAAAGCTAGTGGATATTGAGATATATGGATAGCTAGTGGATATTGAGAGATATGGATAGCTAATGGATATTGAGAGATATGGATAGCTAGTGGATATTGAGAGATATGGATAGATAGTGGATATTGAGATATGGATAGCTAGTGGATATCAAGATATGGAAAGCTAGTGGATATCAAGATATGGATAGCTAGTGGATATTGAGAGATATGGATAGCTAGTGGATATCAAGATATGGAAAGCTAGTGGATATTGAGAGATATGGATAGCTAGTGGATATTGAGAGATATGGATAGCTAATGGATATTGAGAGATATGGATAGCTAGTGGATATTGAGAGATATGGATAGCTAGTGGATATTGAGAGATATGGATAGCTAGTGGATATCAAGATATGGAAAGCTAGTGGATATTGAGAGATATGGATAGCTAGTGGATATTGAGAGATATGGATAGCTAGTGGATATCAAGATATGGATAGATAGTGGATATTGAGATATGGATAGCTAGTGGATATGAAGATATGGATAGCTAGTGGATATCAAGATATGGAAAGCTAGTTGATATTGAGATATGGATAGCTAATGGATATTGAGAGATATGGATAGCTAATGGATATCAAGATATGGAAAGCTAGTGGATATTGAGAGATATGGATAGCTAGTGGATATTGAGAGATATGGATAGCTAGTGGATATTGAGAGATATGGATAGCTAGTGGTTATTGAGATATATGGATAGCTAGTGGTTATTGAGATATATGGATAGCTAGTGGTTATTGAAAGATATGGATAGCTAATGGATATCAAGATATGGATAGCTAGTGGATATTGAAAGATATGGATAGCTAGTGGATATTGAGAGATATGGATAGCTAGTGGATATCAAGATATGGATAGCTAATGGATATCAAGATATGGATAGCTAATGGATATCAAGATATGGATAGCTAGTGGATATCGAGATATGGATAGCTAGTGGATATCAAGATATGGATAGCTAGTGGATATCGAGAGCTAGGTGAGCTAGCTGCCAAAAAGATGCTGTGGTAGAGGTAAAAGGAAGATGCTGCTTCTGCATTAATTTGATAGCTTACAGGACTCAAAGTGTCTTTTTTAATCTCTGAGCAAGTATGGCTCCTTATCAAAAAAAATTCAGGTGCCAATCTAGAATTTTAGGTGCCAAAAATGAAACTTTAAGATTTTTTTCTGGAAACTCTGCTGAACAACATTCATAGCCTTCTTTGAAAAGTATGCAACAGATGAGTTACTTATTTGGCGAATAAAATGCTTCATAAGTTTGGTGTACCAGGTTTTCACTAGAAACATTCCATGTTGGATTTCAATGATGGAAATTTTGGGTAGCCAAACTGACAACTTATAGCGCAAAATTAAAATTTTAGTTGCCATAGTGTCTATTTTTGTAGCAATGATTGAGCCCTGGTTAAGCGTTAAACTTTTGACAGGTCTGTGTTATATAATTAGGTATTATTATTAGATAAATTATTATTATTATTGCATTTAAAATGACAGGCTTAATAAATGTTTGCATATATACAAATAAAACATATATAAAGAAATTTCTATGATATAGGATAGCAAGGTGGTGCATGATTATATATATATACAACTGTATATATATACAGTATATACAAGATATAATAGATATAGGTATATGACATTCTGTAAGCTAAAAGGCCCCTTAGAACAATCCAGTTGTAATGCAGAAATCAGCAAATAAAGAGAATAGATATAACCTGCCTTAAAGGCCAGTAGAATTGTGTCCCAATTGTTCTGTATTCATATTATTTAAACCTGTATATAAAGGCCACTTTTGCTGGTTCCCCTGGGTGGCCTTTATAGACAGGTTTGACTATACAGTCTGTTAAGAAAACATTTTTTTTTTGTTTCTCAACAATTTTCTCCACAACTATTGGGTTGATTTCACTTTTATTATTATTTTTGCATAACTGAATGTTATTGCTTCAAAAATATTGAACAAAGAGTGAAATTTTTTTTCTCCCCCCCCTTTTTGCATACAGATGGTCATATATAATTAAAATTAATAACACCTTCATAATTATACTGTGTTGGATTTTGTTAATAAGAGGGTAAAATAATTAATTTTATGTTCAGTTCAAGGTATTCTCTAAAACTGGAATTATTAATTATGAATTTCTCTAAAATTGGAATTATTATTTATGAATTTCTCTAAAACTGGAATTATTAATTATGAATTTCTCTAAAACTGGAATTATTAATTATTAATTTTAATAATTTCTCTTTGATCATGTGTAATGTAAGTAGAAACACCACTTCCTCTATATTGTGATTATTGACGCAAACCTGAAAATTGCATCAGATAACTCCATTTTACCATTGAAATTGAAAGAACTATTAGAAAAAATATTATTATTAATAATAATAATAATAAATTCTGAAAATCCAACACATGTAAAATTACATCAAAACAAGATCCATTCTTATAGGTCAGTAAAACAATTATGGGATGTAAACTTTGATTACAAGAATTAAACTAATTTAACAAGTATTCTTGATAACTGTACACAATGTATTTTATGCTCTCTCTCTCTCTCTCTCCTGCATGGAATGGAGAAAGACAATTTTTTTCTCTCGATCTCTCTGTCCCTCTTTCTCTCTCTCCTGCAGGGAATGGAGAAAGGCAATGGCGTTTTATGTCTCTCTCTCTCTCTTCTTCCTCTTCTTCCTATTACTGAGTAAGATCCTTCGTAAGGTGTCATGACTCTCTATCTCATAGGGAATGGAGAAAGGCAATGGTGTTTTATGTCTCTCTCTCTCTTCTTCCTCTTCTTCCTATTACTGAGTAAGATCCTTCGTAAGGTGTTATGACTCTCTATCTCATAGGGAATGGAGAAAGGCAATGGTGTTTTATGTCTCTCTCTCTCTTCTTCTTCTTCCTATTACTGAGTAAGATCCTTCATAGGATGTCATGACTCTCTATATCACAGGGAATACATATAGGCAATGGTGTTTTACAACTTGTTCTAGATTCTTTCAAATTTCAATTAACACTGGAATAAGATTCCAGAGTGTTGGTGAAAAGGCCGGCGGTTTTAATAAACAAGATTTACTTGTTATTACAGTCTCACCTTCTCTAACTTAATGGTGCGTCAACTATGGCAACAGTTTGAAAAAAATATTTTAAAATGTAAAGTAAATGCTGGTGTTGAAGACAGTCTAGGAACAGTTAACCTTGTCATGTTTGGGCCAAAAAATTAGCATTTTTTTAATTTAGGAGCCAATTAAAATATTCAAGAGCCAGAAAAACAGAGAATTTAAAAGTGACAAAAATGCCTCAAATGTATAACTGTAGAACTTCTAATCTGCTGTATAGATTGTTCTTAACTAACAGTTTGTAACACTTGTTTTACATTTTCATAATTGTGTTGAAAAAAATGGTGATCTTAGTCTGTCTTATAATGAAACTGAAACAAATTTTGGAGTGAAAATATTAGCAAATATCCATTGCTTGGAGCCAAAAAAACCAAACTAGAACTGTCTCTTGAGAGCCAAATACCCCATGCCCTCAACACTGACCTCATGACCTTGACCTTTGATTATGCACATAAATTTGGCATTCCACACATTGTCTCATGTTGGTTTACATTTGTCCCAAGTTTGGTCAAAATCCATCCATAGACATGGAATATATGGACCAGACACAATATTGGTAAGGACAACCAGATGAACAGACAGACAGATGAACAGACAAGGTGATTCCTATATGCCGCCATAAACTTTGTTGGGGGGGGGGGGGTATAATTAGCAATTGGCTAAATTGGTGAATGGCAGAGCTGACCCTGGAAAACAGAGGAACTTTATTATTAAAATGGATCTTATCTTATATATGTGTATAAAATTAAATTACTACTGCAGTGTTAGCAAGCATTTGGGGAGAGCTTGGAGTACTATAAATGACATATAACATATATATATATATACTGTACATACACAAGAATCAGTTAGTGGAGGAACTTCAATGAGACTTTTCATATTCATGAAAATCATTTACTTTTATCAAGACTTGTTTTAAATTGCAAACTGCTTGAAAAATAGTCTAAAAATGTCATTTGAATGTTTTCTAAAACAAACTCTAGTTAAATGTTTTTTTGTTTTTTGTGGGGGGGGGGGTGAACAAACATTGATTGTAATATTTTATTTCTACTTTTTTTTATTTATTTTTGTTTTATTTTTACCATAAATTCTTTTGTATATTGCTTAAAAATAGAAAAAGAATATTTATATTTGAAGACCTTTGAATGAATTACGGTAATGTTTTTAAAAACTGTTTAATTCTTTCTTTGTTTTTTTTTCCAATACAATCTCTGGATGTGAGAGTTTTTAAATGAAAACATTAACATATTCTATTGAATAATAATTTCAGACTGTTAACTTTTGATTTCAATGTACTGGTTCCATCAATCAGACATGTTGACTTTGACTCTTTGTCTGATTTTAGTGTACACTAACAGGTATTGATTGGCCCATTTAAATTACACCAAGACTTTTTCTGATTTCCGAGACCAAGGGAATTTAGCACATCTAAGTTCATGCAAATTGGGAATTTTAAATTTAAAAATCAAGCTATTTCATTCAACATGTCTAAAGAAATCCATATTTATATAATCCAAAGTGTAAATTAAATTTTGTAATTTAAAAGATCATGTCAATAGTGTGTATATGAATTTATACCTCTGATACTTTTGGTGAGCTAAACTGTAAAGAGCAAGATACCAAGAGATAATTAGGAAAAATTGCCAGTGGGAATGAGACCCAATATTGGCCCTAAATCAAGGGTAGAAAAAGCTCTGTACACATAAAATTCATTCATTCATTCTGTGCCTATATTTAATACCTCAAAGAGATTTAAATCAAATTAGATAAGCTCCAATTTATGCAAGTTAATAATATTTCACTTATATTGAGATGTCTCAAGTTTTAGAAAAAAATGCAGTATTACTGTATAGTAAGAAATATTTGTGGGTAGAAAATTTCATGGTTGAACATTCAGAAACATGTTTACCTTCACTTAGTTTCACGGTGAACAATCTAGTAGCCAGATAAACCCAAATGTATTTTTTAATAGGTAGAAATCTTAGCAGTGTATTTATTTATCTTGGTGTATATAGTATTATTATATCACTGATGAAAATTATGAATTCTGTTCAGTAATGGCCAATTTGAACCTTCATAAACAAAGGATGCTTATAAATAATCCAGAAACGAATTCCCATGTATGTAAATGTATATATATACTCAAGTTGGTGGGGCATGTCATGTCCCCGTAGGAGCGTGCAAGCAGCATGGTGGTGTATTGGTGAAGCGATCGTGAGCGAAGCTACTAATTGGTAGTTACAAACCTTGCACCACCGTGATTGTGGGTTGATTGTCTATACGAGTTTAAATTATCATCGGTCTTTTCTTTCAGCAGTGAAAGTAGTGAAGGATTTTCTGTCACGATCTTCCCGTGGTTTGATGCAGACGAACGTACACTCTGTGGTGCACTTTCACTCATATTACCTGGACTCGTCTAACTCCATATCGGAGAGACCCAAGGCCTTTCAACATCAGTCTCCACAAATACACTGAGTTAGAATTCCTGTAAACTGTGTTTTAATGATCCACAATCCTGTATGGCTTTCCTAAAATTAAAACATTAGATTAATTTTATTTAGCTTATAAAGGCTTAATGTCAGACAAGAGTCCATGAGTAGATACAGGAATTTGAAAAGGGAGAGAGGGGGGATAAGAAACAACTATTGCGCTCAAAGTGCTCATGCTATGAGGGTCTGGAGGCATGACCCCTCAGAAATTTTGAAGAATAACAGTTTAAAAATCATAATTTCTTACCCTCCTGGAGTAAAAAATCTATATTTAATTAAGCCCTTATTATACCTATTGTTATTATGAATATTAAAAAAAAAAAAAAAAAAAAAAAAAAAACAACAACTTTTGTAAACCCCACCATACTGCATTTTATAACAAGATATATATTTAGCAAGGGTGGAGCTAAAAGTAAGAACGCTGGAAATGGCAAAGGACTGGGCTCTTATAAGTAACTTGAGTAATTTAAATGAATCAAATATTTGTACCCATCCCATTACAAATCTGTAATTTTTTTTGCATTTGTGTTCTCCAACATATTAAGGGTACACATTGCCACCTTCTAAAATAAATGAACTGAATCACAAATAGAAGCACCTTAAGAAGACGAAGCCTAACAGTAGTGTAATGTACTGTAATTTACAGTAAGTTCTTTGTTAAATAATTTTCAAATTCAACTCTCAGATACCTTGAATTAATATGGCTGAGTTTAACCTGTGGACCAACCTGTCAGCCACTTCTTGAGATTGGCAATGAGTTTGTCCAAATGTCAAATGAATGGCATGTATAATTTAGTGGCTAATCTGGGACTACCATTAGGCTATAACCTGGAAACTTTGAGAATCATCATGAGAATGATTCTTTGATAGACAGAATAGAGTTTTACGTCCCAGTCAAGATATTTCACTTATATCGCAATGTCACTCCCTATTACCTATTTCCAACTACTGTTATTGGTCAGACCCAACCACCCACATAATTATGGAATGAGCACTTTACCATCTGAGCTACAGCTGGTGGTAGACAGGGATAAAGATTTATTATGTAGATACCCAAGTTGTTGATCTTGGGACAATGGAGTTCGCCGCTGTACCACATGATACCTTCTTACATGTCTGCAAAACGCTCGTTTCCAATGGACATGGAATCGCACAAGATCACGTTTTCCCGCAAAAAACAACGTTATTCTGGGAATTTGTGATGTTGTCGTTTTCCAAAATGTTCCACACAAATGTTAAGAGGTATTGACCACGTGGTACAGCAGCAAATCCCAATATTAGCTCCATCACCACCACTGCATGGTCAATGGTACATGCGAACAAATCTTGTCATCAGATCTATATACAGTAGATAAGTTGAAACACTCCAAGACACCTTTTTTAAAGGACCAGAGTTAGGTTATGTGAGGGCATCGGACATAAAAATTGTCCTCACATTGCAGGTAAATGGACTAGATACTGTGCTATCCTATTTATCTCACATTGTACACACGATTAATTTAGAATTAAAACGAGAGAGAGGAGAGAGAGAGAGAGAGAGAGAGAGAGAGAGAGATGAAGAGAGAGAGAGAGAGAGATTCACGTTATGCATTAACGATATTTAAGTATTTTTCGACCCTGACTTATCTGACCCTACAACGTGCCCGTGTAAAAAGACGTGCAAACTAACAAAGTTCTGTCAATAAAATGTTCCTGTGTTTATAAGCGATGGATTTACATCTCGTCTTTCCTTCAAGAAGTTAAAATTTTGCTAGATTACCTGACTGGCACAATCTGAACTCTAAATCACAATATCGAATGTCATTTTGTTATATTCCACATCAACGGACACTTGTTGTGATCAAAACATGGCTTCCGATTAATGCCCACAATTCACTAGATTATTTACGCATCGCCATAGTGATGTGGTTAAGAACGATAACTCTTGCAATACAATTTGATATTTTACGACGATATGTGCGTGCGAGTAGTGGTTCTTAGATCATTCTCAAGATAATTTCTCATTGTAACCCAGGTTTCCTAATGTATATAGTTATTAATATAGTGTAGAATTCTCTGTCCGTCCGTAGTATGTAAATCTTTGTTTTATGTACGTTTTTGTGTATTGTTTGTGTATAGTGAACATGCGTAATGTGTTGTGACGTATCTCTGTCCATGTGCATTTGTTTACTAATATATATATATGTTATTCACGGTTCTGTAATCACGCACGAAATCCGTTGCATTCTGGTCGCGCTCACGAATTTTCTTTTGCATGAAACTCTTTTCTTATTTCATTAAACAGCGAATCATCAAGCTAACAACACCTTTTTCCTTACATTGAACGAACATCTGGTAAGAAAAACTTAATTTATTTTTCCCGTTTTTGAATTTTTATAATTATTTTCGGCATATTTTATTTTGTAATTTATTTCATTTACCAAATATTTATGAATGTTTCAATCTTCTGTATTTTCAGACTTTTTCTTTTATATATAAAGCCGTCGAATAAACATATATGTATGAGGACATCGTTGTTCAGTTAGTTTTTCTCATAAATACAGAGAACCCTGTGTTATATTGGCGCCCACGTGGGACGGCTAAAATTTTAAAAGTCAGATGTTCAGAATTTTCCCATTCACCTGTGGAAAAGAGATGAAAAATAAAGAACATTTCATTCGTTCTTCTTTATAAGTTTCAAACGATGACCAGTCAGCTGTTTAATCCTATGAAAATTTATTTTACTGAACTGCGCATGTGTTAAATAGGTATATTGAAATTGACATTGACCTTGAAATGATAAGTACAAAACAACGTCTTCTGGGGCTCGTCCAGGATATCTTCGTTGGAATATGGCCGGTAACTAATGGTGGAATCTAAGTATCTTGGTGGAAAGTACAACAAGTATGTTTCGTCGACATTATATCAACTGACACTAAATTTACCCGTATATAGATAATTATCACGCGTGTGTTGGAAAACTCCGTGCAACATCATATACCAGTACTGGGACTCGTGTGTGACATTTCCGTACTACGTTCTACATTTTGAACCAGCTATTGAAATACATGTATCTTTTGAACTTTAATTTTTGAAATATATTTTTTTATTATTGAGAGACAAATTGAATTTCGAATATGTATTTTTGAATTTTTGAAGTTGATCTAAAAAAAATCATCTTTTCTCATCATCGACCCATCATTGCACATTTCAATGCATACTAATACAGCACAAAGACAGGGGTAAGTGTATATATGTAAATATATGTGTGTTATATGTTTTATGTTTAATGTTTTATGTTTATAAGTATTATATCGGTATTTACATGGTATTTTTCAATCATGTCAGTAAAAGGACAGTATCAAACTGATACCCCAGAAAAAACGCCCAGGACCATGTTAGATAATTTAGTTAAAACCACTTTATCTGCTAGTAAGTCCAGTGGGACAAATATGAAATTTGGTGTTGGTACAGGGCTACCGGTTCCTCATTTCTCTGGTAGTGATAGTCATAATGAAAGTGTCCAATTAGAAACACAAGTCTGTAAGATATCACCTAGTGTGCCTAAAATCCCGCCATTTTCTGGTGATGACCCTCCCCAGAAGGGTGATGTGTCTTATGTTGAATGGAGATTCGAAGTTAAATGTTTAGAACAAGACACAGATTTGAACCCGAGCGTTGTTATACAGGCAATCAGGAGATCACTACGAGGCACAGCAAGAAAAATGTTAATCCCCTTAGGTGAAAAAGCATTAGTGGTTGATATCATTGCTAAACTAGATGCACTATTTGGTGATATATCAACCAGTGGTATGGTGATGCAAGATTTTTACAATTCATTTCAGGGTGCTAATGAATCGGTGACCGCATTTGGCTGTAGGCTTGAGTCAATGTTGCAAATAGCAATTGAATCTGGTCACTTGGATCAGGCTAGCAAAAATGAGACCCTTAAAGAAAAATTTTGGACTTCCTTAAACTCTGATAGCTTGAAAGCACAGACACGTTACAAATTTGAGACTATACAATCTTATGATGTACTTTTACGTGAGGTGCGAAAAGTTGAAAAGGAATTGAGCATCTCAAATGTCAATTCGCTATCACATTCACAGTCAGTCTTGCCTAAGGGTAACACCAATAAAACTGTACACCATAAACCAGTTATAAGTAATCCAACACCTGATCTCATTACACAGTTAGAAAAAAGGTTTGATGAAAAGCTAGATAAGTTGAAAAATGAACTAGAAACAAGGGTTGATAGAAAGTTTGATTTATTACTTAATAAACTGAATGATGTCACAGAATTAATGGTAAACAATTCAAGTGATAGTGTAAATAGTGTTAGAGGTAGAGGTAGAGGTTTTTCAGGTACTAGAAATTTTCATGGTAGAGGTAGAGGTAATGGTGAACGTTTAAACTGAATATGGCTTCTGGTGATGGTCAGCCGGAAGCCAGTAATTGTGTAAATGGCCAGGGTAATTTATTTGATAGACTTGTAGGTGATTCAAATATTACAGAAATATTGATTCAGGATGAGCAATTGTCAGCATTGATTGATACTGGTTCAATGGTAACTACAATCTGTAAATCTGCTTATGATAGTTTAAAATCTAAACCAGTTCTTAATGATTTGAAGTTGTTAGGCTTGCAGGTAACTCTAGCTGATGGTTCAAATTTTGATTATATTGGTTATATAGAGTGTGCTATAAAAGTACCATTTCTTAGTCAGAGTGAGTTTTACATTCCAGTGTTAGTTGTACAGGATTCCAAGATTAGTGGAAACTGTAATGTTATTGTAGGTACAAATTTAATTCGCATGTGTAATCAGCAGCTCAACAATACTGCATCTGATCTTGATATACCATACGAATGGCAGTTAGCAATTAATTCTATAAAGTGTAGAGAATTTACTGTTAGAGCTAGTACAAAGAAAGTTATCAATATTGAACCTAATGAGTCTGTTGTTGTGACCGGACTAATTAGAGGTTTAAATAGTAGCTCTGTGACTTATTGACTGAAACTTTAGAGACTTCAAATTTTGTTGTGTGCCCAAGAGTTGTTAAAGTAAATAAAAACACTCGCACTGTCAAATACCAGTCAAGATTTGTAATATTACAGCAAAACAAATCTCAATAAGACCAAGGTCAGATATTTGTTCAGTCAGCCAGGTCAAAGTTGTTGAGAATATGGCAGATAATAGTAGTACTTCTGTTGTTGATACAGAAAGTCCTGTAGACTTGGGTGTTAAAATAAACAACTCTGTTTTAACACAAGACGAACAAAGTTCAGTACAACAGTTTCTTGGAAAATGGAAACATGTATTTTCCAAAGGTTCACTTGATCTTGGTAAAACTGACTTGATAAAACACAAGATCATTCTTGATGATGACAAGCCATTTAAACAACCTATCGCAGAATCCCTCCTGCAATGTATCAAGAGGTACGGCAGCATATTCAAGAAATGCTGGAAGCAGGTGTTATAAGAGAATCCAGCAGTCCTTACTCGTCCAACTTAGTTCTTGTCCGCAAACGTGATGGTACCCTGCGTATATGTCTCGATTTTAGGATTCTTAATTCTAAAACTCGTCGAGATGCGTACATGCTTCCCCGATTCGATGATATTATTGATACTCTGAGTGGTGCCAAATATTTTTCCAAACTAGACCTGAAATGTGGTTATTGGCAAGTCGAGATTGAGGAAGAAGACCGGTATAAAACTGCGTTTTCTGTCGGCAATCTTGGATTTTATGAGTGTAATCGCTTGGCCATGGGTTTGACCAATTCACCAGCTACATTTCAGCGTCTCATGGAAAAGTGCATGGGGGAAAAGCTGTTGCGGGAAGTACTTATATTTCTGGATGATCTGTTAATATTTTCAGATTCTGTGTCTACACATTTAGAGAGGCTAGATGCTGTGTTCTCTAGGCTTGCCGAACATGGTTTAAAGTTAAAAGCAAGCAAATGTGAACTATTTATGACTTCCATTACATATCTTGGTCATGTAATTTCAGGAGAGGGTATCTCAACTGACCCCGAGAAAACCTCAGCGGTTAAAAATTGGCCAGTGCCCAAAAATGTCAAAGAATTGCGCCAATTTTTAGGCTTTTGTGGTTATTATAGACGTTTCATAAAAAATTACTCCAAGATAGTTCAACCTTTAAACGATATGTTGAAAGGGTATTCAACTCAAAAAGGGAGTAAAAAGTCTAAAATCAAATCATCCCAGTGGTTGTGGAGTTCACACCAACAAGAGGCATTTGACAGCATTAAAAGCAAACTGACTGAGCCTCCTATACTTGCTTATGCTAATTATAATCTTCCCTTCACTCTCCATACTGATGCCAGTAGTTCTGGTTTAGGCGCTGTCCTCTACCAAACACAAAATGGTGTGGATAGAGTCATTGCGTATGCAAGTAGGGTCTTCGACCAAGTGAGCGTAACTATCCTGCTCATAAGCTTGAATTTTTGGCCTTAAAATGGGCAATAACAGATAAATTTCATGATTATCTGTATGGACAAAAATTTAAGGTAGTTACGGATAACAACCCACTCACATACATTTTGAGCAAAGCAAAGCTTGATGCTACAAGTCATCGTTGGGTTGCGGCTTTGGCCAGTTACGATTTTTCGCTTTGTTACAGAGCAGGTAAATTAAATGCTGATGGTGATGGGTTATCACGCAAACCCCAGCTATTTAATGATGCTGTGAAAGCAATATGCGAGTCTTCCTTGTCTTCTGTTCCTCTGGTAGCTTGTGTGTCCCAGACTCTTGTTTCTCATTCGGCCGGTGAGGAGTCATTGTCTGTGGAACACTTTAATAATATCAACTGGAGATTAGAACAGGAACAAGACAGCGTCATTAAAAGAGTAGCTCACCTGCTACGTACTGGTACTCGTCCCCGAGGCAATGCACTTGGAGGGGAGAATAGGACAGTACAAAAATATTTGCGTGAATGGAATCGTTACAAATTTGTAAACGATGTCTTGTTTCGCACTTCTTTATTAGACGGGAAGAGGTCAACCAGTTAGTGTTACCCGAGTCATATAAAAAGCTGGCTCTTAAAGGTGTACACGATGACGTTGGTCATCAGGGTAAAGAGAAAACCTTGTGGTTGGCTAAACAGAGATTCTATTGGCCAGGTCTTGAAAGAGATGTTGAAAGTAAAGTAAACCACTGTGGTAGATGTATACGACGTAAAACACCATGTCGACCTACTGCAGAATTGGTTCCCATTGAGACATCTAGACCAATGCAACTTGTCTGTATAGATTTCTTATCCCTTGAGAGATCTAAAGGGGGATATGAACACATATTAGTAATAACAGACCATTTTACTCGGTACGCCCAAGCAATTCCTTGTCGGAATCAGCTTGCCAGTACAACGGCTAAGGCACTATATGAACAGTTTGTTGTTCATTATAGCTTTCCTGAAACCCTTCACAGTGATCAAGGTAGAAATTTCGAAAGCCGAGAGTAATAAAAGAACTTTGCAAATTAGCTAATGTGACTAAAAGTAGAACGACCCCTTACCATCCCATGGGTAATGGTTCTGCTGAACGTTTTAATCAAACCCTGTTAAAAATGCTTGGTACCCTCGAGGATGACCAAAAGAGTGACTGGAAAGCGTATGTAGCCCCTCTTGTACAAGCATATAACTCGACAAAAAATGAGGCCACGGGTTACTCACCACATTTTTTAATGTTCGGGTGGCACCCTCGGTTATCTGTCGATGCTTACCTAGGACTAAATGTGGATGAAATCAATACACACGATCATGACTCCTATGCAAATAAACTGAAAGATCGACTTCATTATGCTTACAAAAATGCATCAGACGAGGCTGCAAAATTAGCTTTGCGCAATAAAGCTCGTTATGATAGCAAAGTCAATGAGTCCAAGCTTGAGGTCGGTGACAGGGTCTTGGTCAGGAATGTTGGTCTTAGAGGTAAACAAAAACTTGCTGATAAGTGGGAGAAATTTCCTTATTTGGTAACCAAAATTCCAAATGAAGATATTCCGGTGTACGAAATTAAGCTAGAATCGGGTAAAGGTCCGTCACGTACACTGCATCGGAATATGCTTCTACCATTCAATGCACTCCCGCCATACCCCTCAGCTAATGAAGCCAGTAAGACCAAACCAAATAAACCAGCGTGTACTCGATCACGAGCCAATAAAATCAGGCCGGTAACGTCTAGATATAGTACAAGCTTAAGTTCTGATTCAGACCTCTCAGAGTCAGAAAGCGATATTCATTTCATGCCCAGGTATATTATTCCTCAAAGAAGGGAAACTGTACACAATGTAACTCCTGAGAGAAATCGCTTAATACCTGATTCTGATAGACGGTTAGAATTAGATCAAAATCACGAAATTGACATGCCTAATAATGGTCGTAATATACAGGTTGTGGAATCTCAAAATTTACCATTACGAAGGTCACAGCGATCAAGAAAGTCGCCGGATCGATATGGTCAGTGGGTAAATTCACAAATAGTAGAGACTGAAGTATATTTTGTATAAATTGTACCAGTTTAATTAATTTTGTGTTTTGTGGTTTTTATATATAGTTGTATTTAATATTATGAATAGTTTTGCTATTAGTTGAGTTTGATAGCATATTTGTGGTAGTAATTATTCATACTGTAAGTCATTAACAGTTTGAAATTTGGAAGTAATTTAGTTGCAGAATCATTTAGTTGTTTTGTATTAAAATATAGAGTAAAATCATGATCATGTGAATAACAATATTCTGTAAAGAATTGTAATCTATACTTAAACTTAGTCTAGTATTTCTATAATATATCAAACACATATATTGTTAGTAGGTAATGAAGGAAATGCCAGGAGACATTTCATGAAGGGGGGAAATATGTAACCCAGGTTTCCTAATGTATATAGTTATTAATATAGTGTAGAATTCTCTGTCCGTCCGTAGTATGTAAATCTTTGTTTTATGTACGTTTTTGTGTATTGTTTGTGTATAGTGAACATGCGTAATGTGTTGTGACGTATCTCTGTCCATGTGCATTTGTTTACTAATATATATATATGTTATTCACGGTTCTGTAATCACGCACGAAATCCGTTGCATTCTGGTCGCGCTCACGAATTTTCTTTTTGCATGAAACTCTTTTCTTATTTCATTAAACAGCGAATCATCAAGCTAACAACACCTTTTTCCTTACATTGAACGAACATCTGGTAAGAAAAACTTAATTTATTTTTCCCGTTTTTGAATTTTTATAATTATTTTCGGCATATTTTATTTTGTAATTTATTTCATTTACCAAATATTTATGAATGTTTCAATCTTCTGTATTTTCAGACTTTTTCTTTTATATATAAAGCCGTCGAATAAACATATATGTATGAGGACATCGTTGTTCAGTTAGTTTTTCTCATAAATACAGAGAACCCTGTGTTATATCATGAATGGGCACAGTAGATTTCTATCCATTGAAAAATTGAAATTGGGGAAATAAATAAATAAATAAATAAATAAATAAATAAATAAATAAATAAATAAAATTCTTAAAGAAAATAAAATTTGTAGAGAAATCTATAAAGTTAAATCTAAACAAAATGTTCCAACTGCACAAATTATATATATACAGTGATATATAATATATATATATATATATATATATATATATATATATATAATATATATATATATATATATATATATATATCAGAATTTAAATTACGAAGTGAAAGAGTCAAACTGGAGAAAAAATAGACTGCCGCTTTTGACTCAGAGACATATGTCTCTGTTTTGACTGTATAAGATGTTCAAATGAGCAGTGGTTTCAATACAGAATCCTGAAACTGTAACGCGACCGGGGGTATCACTCACCGCGTACCCTTGCTTTAAACTAAACGCGCCTCACGTCGCCGATTATTTCTTTATTTGGTAGCTGTGCGCGCCGCCGGAATGCCCGAATAATAAGACACACCTGCGGTAACGGCGCTGTGGACGTAGTCTAATTACAAGGTAAACGCCGCCGGGCTGATCTGGGTCCGACCAAACCCTGCGGAAACGGCGCTGTGGACGTAGTCTCTTAATAAAACCGAAGTACAACAGCAGGGCGCACCCGTGCTGTCGACGCCGGCACGTAGTATTTATATTATAAAACTAATAAATATTGTATGCCTGCCTGGCATATGATTTGGTTGATTGGATATGTACACTTCACTTGACTGGACAGGATGGAAAGTACACCAATAATTCTCACACCACTGTGCTACTTGACCAATTGACCACAGAACACGTGTCAGAGTAGACCGCACTCCTCACATGTACCTGGCACAATTACTAAAGCCTCCACAGCGTGAGATTTCCCTGGTGTATTTCACCAACAGCCCGAAGCCTTTCCTAGGACCTGGTGCACGCCACTAGCCAGTACCAAAACCAATGTACCTGGCCAACTCCTCTGATCAGTTATCTGGCGCACGCCACTGATCAGGACCTGTGCACGCCACTGGTCTAAACCAAAGTACTTCAACTGGACTGCTGTATGTATTACCACTTCGCTCTCCTTTACGCACGGCACTTGGAAATCCACCAAGCCCTGCGCAGCGCACGGTCAACGCACGCCCCGCGCACGGTCAACGCACGACCGCGCACGGACGCATGGACGCGCACGACCACGACGCACGCACCGCGCACGGTCAACGCATGCACCGCGCACGACCAGCGCACGGTCACGACGCACGGTCAACCCACAGCCGATTTTACCGCAATTCACAAAGTGAATTACCACGGCCAATACCAGTGGTTTGTACTCTTCTCCGTCTGGACCACACAGAGAAGCTACTGTCCACTGTCGATCTGTCAGGTAATCAGGTTATTCACCCTTACCTAAAGCCAATATCTTCTTATTCAGTAAGATACTGCTGGCACATCAAATGCGAAATCTGCAGCTCTCTGCCTCCTTATATACCCCTGCTCTAGCTGACCAGCCACGTGATCGGCTAATTCTGCATTCTAATTGGCTGAATATAATTAGCCCCACACTGCGGTGTGGTGATGTGTATTATCGATCGATACACATCTCTGCTGTCAAGGTCGGGTCAAACTAAAGAGCTGCTATGGTCTAAAAGATTCTGTCCATCTTTTAGTATTTAATTTATAATTTAAACTGCCCGGAATTAAATATATGTACGCGGCCTGTAAAATAAACATGTATTAGTATGTATGATTACAACTTAGATCTTTTCGAAGAATTGAAGGTTGTTGTCGGCGATTTCATTAGCCATATTTCATCCGGTCAGTTCATCCAGCCATTTCGTCTGTCCATCCTCTCTACACTATCCTGTCCAAATATCCTATCCTGCCCAGTCAGTGGAATCATCGTTAATTAAGGTCAATCACAGTAATATACAGCTATATACACTATACAAGTATTACATCAGTCTTCTAATCGGCAATCATACTGAGTAATGTAATTCATTGGCAAAACAGTTAATTGTTCACACATAAACTAGTCCTAGGAGGTCCTTCGCTACACCACCCCCTTCCTCCAAAAATGCGTCCCGCATTTTGCTCTACTGTAGACATCACAAACATTAAACATATATAAATCAACAGTTCTTTTCTGACGTTTTCCATATTTTTTATATATTTTTTTACGGTTTTTCCTTTTATAGACGCACAGGACGAGACTATTTACAAGACACAAACACTGAAATCATCCTTGAATCATGATAATCACAGTCAGCTTATCACAAATAAACACTATATCACAATCAAGAATTATTGTACTGACGTCTTCCAGTACTCACACAAATGCTTATACACTATATACACTATTTACACAGTCCTTCAGCACAGTAATAATCCTATTCATCCTATCGCTTGTCCTCTTTCCACCACCAGCAATCTGAATTTAGCAAACATAAATTTCATAAGCTGTCTGCATGTCTAGTCGTGTCACTGGTGTTCATTTTGGACAAACATAGGAGAATTTGTGTGCTCTTTATATTACAAGATCGGGGTCAAGATAATCACCTAGCCAGACAGGTCGTTTGCGTTCGCGGTGCGGTCTATTTCTCTTCGGGTTTTGCGCAAGCGTTTCACGCGATTCAACCTCTATCGCCTTTGGCAGTGTCAGTGATACCTCTTCCTCGACATCTTCAAATTGTGCAGCGTTTCCATCTTGGACTGGTGCCTCTTCTTCAAGTTGATCCTTCACGCTGTCCCACAATTGTCTCTCTGGACACGGCTTTGATCTGTCCAGATGAATGACCTGGGTTGTTCCGTATCGCCCACAATCAATCTCAAAATTAACCGGTCCCGTTCTCTTCAAAACTTTGAAAGGACCTTTCCAACAACTAGAAAGTTTCGATGTACCGCCTATCGGAACTCTCGGAAAATAAACTAGAACTCTATCTCCCGGCTTCAAATCATAAACAGAAGCCTTAGTATCATGTAAACACTTCTGACGACGCATCTCCGTGTTCACATTTTCTCTCACAACATAGTGAGCCATTTCCAGCCGCTCTCGTAGTTCCTTTACCCACTCATGCCTAGGCCTCTCCGCTCCCGGAAGTGGATACTGGATATCCAAAGGTGTCGCAACCTCCCTTCCTAACATGAGCATATTAGGAGAAAAATCAGTCGTTTCATGGACAGCACTCCTATAAGCCATTAGAGCATATGGTAAATACAAATCCCATTCATCATGGTAATCCCCTACGTATTTGGCTAAAATTGCTTCTAGAGTTCTATTAAACCGCTCCACTAGCCCATCACACTGAGGATGGTAGGGAGACGTACGAGTCTTCCTTATTCCTAACAAATCACACATTCCACGGAATACCTCAGCTTCAAACTGACTTCCTTGATCACTGTGTATGATTGCTGGTACACCAAACCTAGCTATAACTTGTTCAAACAAGTTCTGCCATCGTTATGGCCTCTATGTTATTAACAGGGAACGCCTCCGTCCATTTCGTGTAATAGTCCGCTACTACAACAATGTACTTATTTCCCTTTTTGTTACTGGCAGCGGTCCCATTATGTCAATTGCAATCCTTTGCATTGGTTCTCCTACTGGCATTGATTGCAAGGGTGCTTTTAGTTTTCTCGGGGGATTCTTCCGTCTATTACACTGTAAGCAACCCTTTACGTATAAGTCTACATCTTGCCTCAGACCGGGCCAGTAATATTTATTTCTAATTTTCTCTATAGTTTTATGGACACCCAAATGTCCTCCAGATACTCCATCATGAAGATGTCTTACAACCTCCTCCCTGATATTTAAAGGTACGAGGAGTTGCCTTATCCATTGTCTCTTGTTGTTTTGAACCTTCCTGTAAATCAACCCATCAACTAATTCCAATTGACCGAACTGGTTCCACAGACTCTTAATTGTTCTGTTACAGTTTGCTATTTCTGTATAAGAAGGTGCTTTCTTTTGTTCCAGCCACTCGAAGACCATCTTGATGTCAATGTCTTCGTGCTGTAGCTTCTTTAACTCGGAATCTTTTAACTCGCCATGTACCTTGGCTATATGGCATTCCCGTCGTATCATGTACTTCCCAGTCTTGATATATACCGCACTGGGTGCATGGTATTCGACTCAACGCATCGGCATTCCTAAAGCAACCTAGTGGTCCTTGCAAAAACAAAGGGATGTGTTTCCCATCAATTGTCAAAACTTCTGCCGTTACGTCTACTTGGCAATTTCTCTTCTTAAGAAAATCTAACCCTATCACTCCATCTATACTGATGTCTGCTATTATCATAGTCCACGAATAGATCTTTCTCCTAACTGTACACTAAAGTCTCCAAGCCCATATAGGGAGAGGAGATTTCCTCCGGCTGCAACAATGTCTTGTTTTGCATGGCGTATTCTTGGCAGCGATTCTTCAGCGACTTTGTCTATTAGTTTCTTTGACAGAAGGGTTACCGTGGCGCCCGTGTCTATTAAAAGTCTGCATTTTACTCCCTGTACTTTGGCATCTACATAAATACCACCTTCAACGGCATTCGCGTTTGAGTTTATGAGATTTTGTCCTTTGTGTTAAATTGTCTGTTGTGACCTGGAGTAGAAGTGTTTGTTCCGGCTGTCCCATTTGTGTTACTACTTGGTTCCTTTTGAAACGTTTCTGTATTTTCCGGAATCATATTTTGGTCATTCTCACTTCTTTGTGGACAGTCACTTTTATAATGACCAGTCTTCTGGCAGAGGTAACACTTGACCCATTTGGCTCTCTTATTTTGAGGAAGGTCTGTTTACTAGCTTCTGATGGTATTTGACCACCGGCTACTTGTTGAATTTTACCAGAGCATTGGTTCTGTTGCTTAAGCTGTCGTTTCAGCTCGGTAACTTCGCGGTGCATTCTAGCTATTTCCCCTTTCAGATTATCAGCATTCTCGGGTCTTGGAACATTCCGTCTCTTACTGTTATTATCGCGGTTTGACCAGTGCACACCTCTAAATGCCCCTTCTTCCCGTCGTCGTCTTCGTTCTGCCCGAAATAGCGCTTCCAATTCTACCGCTTGTCTACAGCATCTGTTAAATTAGTTGGTCGCGTCTGCTGAACCCTAAGCCTAATTTCTCTGTCTTGCAAAGCATCTATAAAACTTTGTTTAGCCAGTGTTTCTTGGACATCTGTTGACGCCGTAGGATACGTCTGACATACTAATCTCAATATAGCTTGTCCAAGTTCTGGTAGACTCTCACCGGGTCTTTGCTCTCTGTCTTTTAATTCTGCCCTATACAACTCTGTCTGATTTGGCGGAGCAAATCTCTCTTCTAATGTCTTCACCAGCGCTTTATAATCTTGCCTGTCCTCAGCTTTCATATTGCCTAGTACACTCTGTGCTTGGCCTCGTAATGCCACAGCCAGTTGTAGACCTTTTTCTGTATCATCCCATCTGTTAGTCGCTGCGCACAACTCGAAATGAGTCTTATAGTCAATCCAGGAGTTTTTACCGTCAAATTTATCAGGTTTTACACGGTGTCTACTTCAGTTGGTTTCGACTTTTGCGTGTCATAACTACCTGGCTTTGCTTGGTCACCCACACTCGTGAAATGATGCCGAGGTGTTCTTATACTACTTTTAGGTGATAATGACCTGTCGCGTTTGTCCACCTTATGCAAAGGTAACTTGCCGTCCGCTTTACTCCGGCTTTCATTTAACTCCATTTGTGACTGTAATGCGTGCATATTCTCCCGTAATTTATCAATTTCCTGCAGAAGTCTGTTCTCTCGAGTCGATGTCATGTCTGTCTCTTCATCCCTTAAATTTCTCATTAAGTTTGCCCTTGGCGGCAACATTTCCGGTTGTCTATACACACTTTGTCCAACCCGGTCCCGCTCAATACCAAAAGCTTTCCCCGATGTGCGCGCCTCTGTCCGTTCAGTGTCAAATTTCCCTCAACATAGCTGGAGTAGAATGATATCGCGGGGGGTGTTTATAATCAAATCCAGATAAATCCCCGAAGTCATATTCTTCTTTCACAGTCGTCTGTGTATCGCTCTGCTGAGTCTCTCCGCTAACCAATTGTGATGTTTTGGACAAACTTCCACCTATCCCTGTATCGGTTGTTTTGAAATCCCCGTGCAAACCATGTCGCATATCTTCTAACCTTGCACGAGTAGCATTTGATTTATCGCCCAACAACTTAATTGTTTCCTCTATATTAGCTTCAGCTGAGTCCATTCTTCCTATCTCGCCTTTAAAATAAACTTCCCCTTCATCAGATGAAGCCATATTTACTAGCACGCGGCTCTTTTACACAACAGCACTTTGGTAGGTACCGTTATTCTATGGTGATAATCCCACCGCTGCCACCAATCTTTATGTAACGCGACCGGGGGTATCACTCACCGCGTACCCTTGCTTTAAACTAAACGCGCCTCACGTCGCCGATTATTCTCTTTATTTGGTAGCTGTGCGCGCCGCCGGAATGCCAGAATAATAAGACACACCTGCGGTAACGGCGCTGTGGACGTAGTCTAATTACAAGGTAAACGCCGCCGGGCTGATCTGGGTCCGACCACACCCTGCGGAAACGGCGCTGTGGACGTAGTCTCTTGATAAAACCGAAGTACAACAGCAGGGCGCACCCGTGCTGTCGACGCCGGCACGTAGTATTTATATTATAAATGACTAATAAATATTGTATGCCTGCCTGGCATATGATTTGGTTGATTGGATATGTACACTTCACTTGACTGGACAGGATGGAAAGTACACCAATAATTCTCACATCCACTGTGCTACTTGACCAATTGACCACAGAACACGTGTCAGAGTACTCCTCACATGTACCTGGCACAATTACTAAAGCCTCCACAGCGTGAGATTTTCCCCTGGTGTATTTCACCAACAGCCCGAAGCCTTTCCTAGGACCTGGTGCACGCCACTAGCCAGTACCAAAACCAATGTACCTGGCCAACTCCTCCGATCAGTTATCTGGCGCACGCCACTGATCAGGACCTGGTGCACGCCTCTGGTCTAAACCAAAGTCACTTCAACTGGACTGCTGTATGTATTACCACTTCGCTCTCCTTTACGCACGGCACTTGGAAATCCACCAAGCCCTGCGTAGCGCACGGTCAACGCACGCCCCGCGCACGGTCAACGCATGGACCGCGCACGACCACGACGCACGCACCGCGCACGGTCAACGCATGCACCGCGCACGACCAGCGCACGGTCACGACGCACGGTCAACCCACAGCCGATTTTACCGCAATTCACAAAGTGAATTACCACGGCCAATACCAGTGGTTTGTACTCTTCTCCGTCTGGACCACACAGAGAAGCTACTGTCCACTGTCGATCTGTCGGGTAATCCAGGTTATTCACCCTTACCTAAAGCCAATATCTTCTTATTCAGTAAGATACTGCTGGCACTTAACACAAACATCAAATGCGAAAATCTGCAGCTCTCTGCCTCTTTATATACCCCTGCTCTAGCTGACCAGCCACGTGATCGGCCAATTCTGCATTCTAATTGGCTGAATATAATTAGCCCCACACTACGGTGTGGTGATGTGTATTATCGATCGATACACATCTCTGCTGTCAAGGTCGGGTCAAACTAAAGAGCTGCTATGGTCTAAAAGATTCTGTCCATCTTTTAGTATTTAATTTATAATTTAAACTGCCCGGAATTAAATATATGTACGCGGCCTGTAAAATAAACATGTATTAGTATGTATGATTACAACTTAGATCTTTTCGAAGAATTGAAGGTTGTTGTCGGCGATTTTATTAGCCATATTTCATCCGGTCAGTTCATCCAGCCATTTCGTCTGTCCATCCTCTCTACACTATCCTGTACAAATATCCTATCCTGCCCAGTCAGTGGAATCATCGTTAATTAAGGTCAATCACAGTAATATACAGCTATATACACTATACAAGTATTACATCAGTCTTCTAATCGGCAATCAAACTGAGTAATGTAATTCATTGGTAAGACAGTTAATTGTTCACACATAAACTAGTCCTAGGAGGTCCTTCGCTACACAACCACAAACACTTTTCTATATTAAAATCAAGTTCATCGATTCAGACAAGTGTAGTGTGTCAGTTATGTGCAGTCGAACACGTTTTGGAAGATGACGACCACGAATCAATACATGTAGATAGATTCACTAAATGGGATTTAATCACCTCAGTCAAGGAAATGTCGCTTATATCGAAACGTCACCAGCTATTGGAGTGCAGCCTGAATTTTTACCTTTACAATGCAGTGCGTTCAGCTGTTCAGGGCAATTGCAGAGAGGGTTCTTTACATGCTGCGGCTGTCGGACATCGCGATTTTTAGAGTCTTTTCCGAAGGAACCCGTCATGGACTGTCATTTCTAAATGTCGAGTGCTTGACAAAAGATCAGTCACTACTTTGTTTAAGTCTTGGTCAAACCTGGTGCTTTCAGGCTAGATACCAATTGACCTACCGTAGTTGTTCGCAAACCAATAGAGGATAAAGCTATGCAAAAAGATATGAAAATGTCATTATGCAACACCTTTCCCTTCATATGATATGACAAGTTCTTGTTTTTGTGTTTTACTGGAAACTATTTTTTTGTATTTCTTTCACTAAAGTAGCATCCATATCAACTTGTGCTCTTTTCGAACATGTGTCAATGAAGCAACGGTTGATTTTTTTAGAATAATATTACAATATTATTAACTTGACTAAACTTTTCGTTTTTATAAATCTCTCTCTCTCTAACACACACACACGTTATCGAATAGTTGCTTTTGCCGAGGCACATTAGACATGGTTGCTTCACAAGGCGCTACGCCCCTATAACTGTACTTCACTTCAGATTGTTTGTTTTACATCTCAATTCTAATCTCTGGCTCTGGTTCTTTCTTTATTGTTACATATGATCAAAATGAAGTCCGTTGGTCTATGTTTCATGTCAAATATTCCTTTTATTCCCAATATTATGTTATTACGACCGTGGCGGGTGTAGCTAGCTAAACAGGCTGAATTGCTTACCTTTCCAGAACACCCAGACTAACTTCCCTAGTGTAAATACACGTGTTTGACCTAATGTGTCAGGTTCAAAGCCTTACTTTGCTTTGAGTTTAGTTTGGACATGAATATGTATGTTTGTTTTTTTTTTATTTCCCTGAGTATTTGTCAGGTATTGTTCAATATTCTCCTTTCAGCTCTTCAGTTTTATCAAATTGGTTTCTCTGTCTAACGTTGATCTGGTGGATCTGTACGGATTAAAAAACAAAAAAACTTGCAGTCTTTTCCATTTTGCCTTTCCTAGTTTGACAGACCAGTATCACCTGTGTGTTTTTCTGCTGCTTCTCATGCCCATATTTATACCTTGCCTGCTTAAATTTCAGCTTCGTAAACTGGTATATTATATATTATACCAGTTCTAATTTTACAGCACCAGACGGTCGTTTTGGAATAATTTTCCTCATCAGTAGTGCTTGGACCAAAAATTATGAAACCAAAATTGTTTTCAAGATGTTGAAAAGATACCCAAAGGACCATAATATAATTTTCCAAAAGCGAAGAAAATACTTTGCATATGAAGTTTTTGAGGAATTTCAAATTTCAACTAGCAGCAAATTTAGACAATAGTATATTTCTGACAATACATGATTATTGCCTACTGAGTTTGTGATAGCTCCAGGGCACCAGCCACCAGCAGAGATACCGGCTCACTGGTTTAAATACATATTATGTCTTACAGCACTAGACGGCCGTTTGAATATAGGATTCTTGGAAACCTTCCCGCAGTGACATCTAGCTACTGCTATTTTAATCAAAGTCCCATGCACTAGACAGTCCGTTGCCTTTGGATCTACATGTATCTTTTTTTTTTTTTTACATATATTTTTATTTTAATCCCCTTCTCGAAACATATGTGGAAGATCGTGGGTATGAACCCCGTCCGGGTCCTGACCAAGACTTGAAAATAGGTAGTGATTATTCTTTCGCCAAGCTCATGAAAGTCACCGGGTCCTTTGAAAGAACCTCAAAACCTTAGAGAACCTTCCCGGTTACACATTGCCTTGACTAGAATGTAAAATCCAATTCAATCAATCAATCTTTCTCGAAAGATCCTGGGGGTTGCTATAATAATAGTAAAATAAACACAGTCGCAAAACTGTATATATATCCATTACTTATAGAATTGACAGGTCTGTCATGTGGTAGTTTTGAATCATTTATTTCATAAATATTCAAAAGTAGCACGACAAACTTAATAAAGGACAAAACTGTCTCTTAGAGTGTTGTGTTAACTACTATGTTCATTTTATACAGTTAACAGTTCTTGGCGTTGACGTCAACTTTGCTTAACCTGTTAACAGTGGACACGTCCGTCATCCACCATCATTGCTAAGGAAATAAATCATTGTAAATCTACTTAGGGAGAACATTTTCTGCTGTGGAATAATGGGAATGAATCTGCTAAATTTATTGTGATTTCCTGCAACCACTCGGAGCAAGCGAGTACACAACACATGCAGTTACTCACACTTTAGGCGATTTTTATTGCCACGAACTAAGTAATTAATACAATATATAATTTCAAAGTGGAACTATTGACTATATGATACATGACTTTGAATGTTTACTGGACACAGTCATTTGTGTCACAGAATCTGAAACGGATATTACCAGCCATGAGCATTGCAGTAGTCAATAACGTCGCTATTTTGAATAAAAACAAACATGCCGGTCCATGTTCACATAATAAAAACAACAAAGTCATACCAATCCCAGTCGAAACCACATTTCAAAAGCAAATTTGGACAATATACATAAAATTAAAGTTCCATTATATTCATGCATTTTGTTTACGGAAAACAGCACTTCTCATCCCATTGAGTCCACAGCTCCTACCTGGACATTTCCGAGTCCGAGTTTTTCAGTTCGTTTTCTAATGGTTGATGTTCTTCATTTGATACTCTGCTTTCCTCCATCATTAGAACTGACCACCTGGGTGTAAGTGAAAGAACCTTGACCAAAGCATAAAACTCTGTCCATCTGTCTTTGTAAAATACTGAATTACAATGTCTAGCTCCTTTTGAGTATTAACACCCAATAACAATAATCAAAGTCATTAATAGTAGAAATATACATTGTGGGTCCTTTTTGGATACTAGTACTACTAATGCTGATTTTTATTCTGAAACAACCGTCTAGGGCTACAAAATTAAACACGGTTTAGAAATAATTAGTATAAATATTAATAACGATTTGTTTCAAAATAAAAATCAAATCTTTATTCATAACAACTTACAACATCCTTAAAGTGTTAACAGTATGCACTAATGCGAATTGTTAGACCAGAGGCTCAGTGTGGCTGAGCCTGTATCGCTCACCTGACTAAAATGCTTTTAAAGCAAATTTGTATTCCAGTGATGAAAAATGCACTGTTTATATCAGACAGAATGGCCAAGGAAATCACTGTAGAACTATATGTACCATTCACAGTTTTTTTCAATCTGATTAAAATCACATCTCTCACTTGCTCCCCCATTTTTGATATAGGTGCGGAGTGGGAGATCTGAGGAAACACCATTTAGGGGCATAGGTGAATGAGCCATTGTTGTAACATTTATTGTCCAATGAAATTTCAGCTTCCGAGATTTTGAAAGTGTTTTGCCTTTATTGTATATGAAACGGGCAATTTGAATTTATCAATTTAAGTAAAGGACCTTCCATACATCATTCCCATAAAGTTTGGTTTAATTTGCTTCAGTAGCTTTAGAGGAGATAGCAAATATATGCTATTCCCATAGGGTTAATCTATGTTCTGTGCTGGCAGCCATCTTTTTTGCCGGATCAAAAAAATGTCCACAATCTAAGTTAAGAACCATCCATACATCATTCCTGTTAAGTTTGATTCAATTTGCTTTAGTAGCTTCAAAAGAAATAGCAAATATATGCTTTTCCCATAGGGTCCAATGTGAAACAATGTTCTCCACTGGCAGCCATGTTTTATGGCAGATCAGGAAAATTTTGGCAATCTATGTAAAGGACCTTATATACATCATTCCTGTAAAGTTTGGTTCAATTTGCTTCAGTCATTTCTGAGGACATAGTCAAAAATACGTTTTTCTCATAGAGTCCAATGTTAAACTATCTTTTGCGCTGACAGCCATGTTTTTTTTTGCAGATCAGAAAAATTTTGGCAATCTATGTAAAGGACCATTTATACATCATTCCTGTAAAGTTTGGTTCAATTTGCTTCACTAGCTTCAGAGGAGATAGCATATATATGCTTTTCCCATAGGGTCCAATGTGAAACTATGTTCTCCGCTGGCAGCCATGTTTTTTGGAGGATCAGAAAAATTTTGGCAATCTATGTAAAGGACCTTCTATACATCATTCCTGTAAAGTTTGGTTCAATTTGCTTTAGTCATTTCTGAGGACATAGTCAAAAATGCGTTTTTCCCATAGGGTCCAATGTGAAACAATGTTCTCCACTGGCAGCCATGTTTTTCGGCGGATCAGAAAAATTTTGGCAATCTAAGTAAAGGACCTTCTATACATCATTCCTGTAAAGTTTGGTTAAATTCGCTTTAAATTAGTCATTTCTGAGGAGATAGCCAAAATGCGTTTTTCTCATAGGGTCTCATGTTAAACTACCTTTTGCTCTGGCAGCCATGTTTTTTGGCCAATCAGAAAAATTTTGGCAATCTATGTAAAGGACCTCCAATACATCATTCCTCTAAAGTTTGGTTAAGTTTGCTTCAATAGTTTCAGAGGAGATAGCCAAAATGTGTTTTTCCCATAGGGTCCAATGTTAAACTATGTTCCCCGCTGGCAGCCATATTTTTAGGCGGATCAGAAAAATTTCGGCAATCTTTGCAAAAGACCTTCCATACATTATTCCTGTAAAGTTTAATTGAATTCGCTTCAGTTTCAGAGGAGATAGCCAAAATGTGCATTTTCCCATAGGGCCCAATCTTAAACTTTGTTTGGCCCTGGTGGCCATTTTTTTGGCGGATCAGAAAAATTTGGGCAATCTTAATTAATTACTTAGTTAATGACCTTGCATACATTATTCCTGTAAAGTTTGGTTCAAATTGGCTCAGCGGTTTCAAAGAAGATAGCAAATATATGCTTTTCCCATAGGGTCCAATGTTAAACTATCTTCTGCGCTGGCAAACATGTTTTTTGACAGATCAGAAAAATTTTGGCAATCTAAATAAAGGACCTTCCTTACACCATTCCTGTAAAGTTTGGTTAAATTTGCTTCAGTCATTTCTGAGGAAATAGTCAAAAATGCATTTTTCTCATAGGGTCCAATGTTAAACTATCTTCTGCGCTGGCAGCCATGTTTTTTGGCGGATCAAAAACATTTCGGCAATCTAAGTAAAGGATCTTCTATACATCATTCCTGTAAAGTTTGTTTAAAATTGGTTCAGGGGTTTCAGAGGAGATAGCCACAATTTGAAAAGTTTACAGACGGACTGACAGACTGACAGACTGACGGACTGACGGACGCCGAGTGATGGCAAAAGCTCACATGGCCTTTAGGCCAGGTGAGCTACAAAGGAGTCTATTAAAGCTGCATGGCTTTTGAAAAATACTGGCATATCATCAGAAGTCAGTTTAAAGATAACAATACAGAAAGATATTGACTATGACCATAAAAATAATATATTTCGGTTTTCCTACTGGTTTTGCATGTACATAACAGGAAAATCTGGATAAAACCATTGCCAAAAGAAATGATGAACTTTCACACTGTCTCAGTGAAAATTGCTGCGATTTATACATGCACTCTCTGGATCAGTCTGCAACTTTACAGAAGGACAGACAGATGGATTGATGTCACAATTATGAAGCCCATCCATCAATTCCTAGAAAGGGATGTCCAAAAAGTGTTTATTGTACTTTAATGCAATTGCAATGATCGCCAAACAAAATAGATAGGTTGGTATATTTAAATATCACTTCTGAGAAGTATTGAAGGGGAGGGAAGAGAAATAAGAAAAACAACAAAACCTATATATTTCTTATTTTCTCTAGGAAATATACTAAACAGATCATCATCTCATAACCCATTAAAACATAATTATTATAATCAAATAACAGAATAAAAGATAAACAAATTGTCAAACTGTTAAATATGCAGTTGACAGTGCAGAGATATTGCTGATTCTGAGACAAATACATCTAAAATACACAATAATATATTGAAATCACATCTAATTCTTGCACCAAAATGTAAATTGTAAATTAAAAAATTAAAAAAAATTTATAAATGAACATTTATAAAGAAAAATAAAGTTCATTCACATTCATATCAATGTCATGTTGTTTTATCTTATGATAGAAAAAGTCTATCAATATGACTTTGTGTGTCATCATTACTTCATCTCAATCCTCAGCAGTCAAACATATCTAGAATTTGGCATTAATACAAATATACAAAAATAATAAGATTAATAGTTGGTCAATTTAAAATTACAATCCGATCCTTGACTAGACCATTTTCACACAACCTTCAAATTATCTCCCTTTATAATACTTAACTGAAATACAAATTCAAAATGAGGATCACACTATATCGTGAAGAAAATCAAAATCATTATTATGGAATGACATAAATGTTTTTTTTAGCAATCACTTCTTCAGTTTGAATGAAGTACAAAATTTTGATACAAACCAATTATAAACAAACCTTATCTAGTGTCATTAATTAAGTTATCATGTTTTTTTAAAGCCAGGAATAACATGTACAGAAATCGAGGTCTGACCGTAAACCATTGATGCGTTTAAGACGATGGTCTCATCACCTGTATTAAGTCACCTGTGCGATCGCCAGCCCGTTAAGTTACAATGGGAACTAGATATACCCGATTTTCAAATTTAAATTTCACCAATAACAATATTATTTTTTGAAAATGTCTGGTTCTCAGTGAAACATACATGCTGTCACGAATATTCAAATATAAAAATGATTAAAATATCTTGAAAAAAATCCATTCCACTTTTTGATTTAAAATATGGTGACATTTTACTTAATTTCCCTATGAAACTCATTAGAAAGTGCACAGCACTGTTTTTATAAACAGCTTTTTTCTTATTAAAGATATAGAAAAGTGAAAATGTCTGGTTTTCATGATAAAGTTCACATCGTGATGAAAATTCAGTTATAAAAATCTTTGTGGTACCTTTAAAAAAATCCATTCCACTTTTAATTTGAAATTTAGGTGGTACAAAATTTGTATCAATATTTCGGTCAGTGGATAAGGGCCAATATGATAGACTACCGGTATGTATATAATACTATGGATATGTATAGACTATCATGGTCAAATACTAGCCTACTGGATCTAATACAACATTGTGCCCTTTTCTATTTAAAATATTATTAAAGAATTAAATCAAGTTAGAAAAAATAGGAAGTAATGAAACGTGCACATTTTTATTTTCCATTTTATTATAATTCTTATTTATTTAACTAATAGAGTATGGGGCGTTAAAATAACAAAAGTTCAGAAAAATATGCACATTTTTATTTATAATAATTCATTTAAATAATAATAATAATAATAATAATAATAATATCTATTTTATTCAAGTTTCAAAAGTAATCAATGCCATAAAACATTTAACCCTAAATGAAATACAACATGATTATTCCCAGCCATGTTATTATTATTAGGAAACAACATTGAAGATGACTTAGTTAAAATTAATATTTACATTTAAATAATTGTCTATTGAACGGATTTAAACTTTTAACTGCAGTGTTACTTTTACCCATGTCCAACTAAATTTTATGATCAAAATGTTTTAATTTATATGATCAAATGTTTTAATTTTTATGAGTAAATTTTTGTTGTATTTTTTTACATGTATTTTAATTATAGATACGATATGTAGTGTCTCATAGGCCACATGTGGCCGGATATAAAAATTTTACAAGGTTTTTTATGTGTATGTGAATATTGAATTTTTATATGTGACACTTAAATAAAATAAATTATTTTTATTATTATTATTATTATTATTTAAAATTGTTTTAATTATACTCAAATAAACAAAACACAGTGACGAAAATTAAATGTATAACTAATATTTATTAGATTTTCGAACGGTTCGTGATAAAATTATCATTCAAATACATCACATTTAATATAATAATAATAATAATAATAATAATACCATGCAGTTACCACCTCTAATTTAAATAAAGCTGTGATGTTAATTGCCTGCCATGACACAAATAACATTATCTAGGTAAAGTGATGGGTTAGGTTCGATTTTGTTGATTGGGAAATTAATTGATTAATGAAACAAGGAGGTAAACCGTCACGCTTGAGCCCCTACTGTTCAATAGGAACGTTATGTTCAGATTTTTTTTAAGTTCTCATGAACTTTTAGAATATTATATCGCATTTGACCATGTCTCGATCATGTCCTGATTGTTCAAATAAAAAGTAATATTATTGTATATTGATCAATATTTGTGACTTGTGATAATTTTTTTCTCTCTCTCTCCAAAACGTTACGCGTGGCTTTGTCCTTACCAGTGCCAGGTTTATGTTGCATTCTTTTCACAGTTCAGGTCAATAAAATAAATAAAATAAAATAAAATATTGCAGTTAACTATTCAGCATTAGATTTGTCGGTTCAATTAGATAAATATCAAATCATCTAGTTATAAAAAATAAACATAAGAAAAATCATGTTATTTATTTATTTATTTATTTATTTATAATCAAGCTAAAATGAAATGTTTTAAAAAACGAAGATTTATTATTTAAATCTCTGCTAGATTGCATTGTTGATGCTGAGAAAATATTTTATCAATTTTTATTTTTTTATTTATTTATTTATTTAGTATTTATGTAAAGCATTAATATAGCTAGAATAATATATTTAAAAACGCTGATTTAATTTTTATTTAAACTTGGAGCAAGCATATAAGACCCCGACAAAACGCATTAAAACAAATACTTGAAACATTTATAAAATTATGATTTCGTGCAAATGTTCAATAAGTTAGTACATATGCATGTTAAATTTTTGTTCATCATTTCGTTACGAGATGCATTCAGATCATTAGTGTCTAAATACTGATTATAATCCGTCTGCGTTTAGCCAGAGACATATAAAACCCCGATTGGATTTTTGTTGACCTATAATCACTTATTGCTCTCCCAAATTGGAATTATCTAACAGGTCACGCTCGACTGAACTACCTTTATAACTGTAAAGTATATCACACCTGAGATGGTCAGTATAGGACGACTTCTAATGTAGGGGCAGATAACCCTTCAGATCGGGCCTCGATTTCTGCGTATGACAAAGTAATATGATGAACAATATTGACTACTGTTTGTATTGGATTCAACTAATTAGATAAATGTATAAATACATGTAGGTGATAACAGATAAACAATCTGGAAATTTGGGATTTTTGTTTTTTACAAAAGATGAAAAAATTAATATTTTAAATTTGATATATACGTACAAGTCAGTATTGATATAATAAAATTTAAAAAAACATATATACATAGATACTTAAAGAACTAATTTAATAAAAAAAAAATTATAAAACAATTGTTATTTTTTGAAAATTTTTTTGGCATTTTGAAATTTAAAAGTTATACAGTGTCAGCCCCATTTTGATCTTGATATAACCAGTCACATAATGTGAATCTCATCTATAATAGAGACAATTCATTAAACTCTATAGTATGGCACATTGGAAATTAATACAGAATCAATTAAAGCTGAAACATGTTCTTATACATATGACTTATAATTGAAATAACATAAACACAATATTTATACTAGTTACAAAATATGTAAATTAATTATAGTTTAAAACTGAAATAAATAATTTACATGTTTTGTCAATAAAAATTTAAAGATAGACAAATCTTCAAACTTTCATAGCCTCATAAAAATTAAAATATGACCACTGGACCAAATTATAAATAGCTGTTCCTAGTATTGGAAATCAGCAAAACTGTAAAACGATTTTGTAACTGAAGCAACTGGTCTTTTTAAAAATAATTTTAAGAATTTGAAACAAAAACAAACAAATTAAAGAATTACAATGTAAATGTCAATCCATTTGTCAAATTTGGACAATAAACCTGAAAGTTCCATTGCAATCACATTACATTTGTTGGTAGTTAACAACAATTCTAACTATAGGTTTTCAACTATTATTAATTAATATATGTTTTGTCAGTGATGCTTAATACTGGCAAAACAACAGATCTAGTAGATGTATTTTTGCTAAGAAAATCTACCTATATAATTTTAGATGGAAACAGGAACTTATCTTGTGTTACACATTACTACAAGACAATGTTAATTATTCAAATCAAATCATTATTTATATATGAAGGCATACTCTTACATTACTAGTACCGGTATATAAATTGTTATATTATTCTTAGGGCACGTTTTTCCCCACTGAAAGCAGTTTCAGTTTAAATTTTAGGTTTCTTACTTGTTTCAAAACTGGGGTTGTTTGGGAAAAATGAAGAGTTTCTTTGTAAAACAAAATGGCGCACATGAAACAGTCCTTTAAACAATAATTTTAATGGAAATGATGCAGGATGACTGATGTTATTGCACTTGCTAGCAAGAACAAACAAACATCCCTTTTGGATGCTTGTGCATTAAGGAGACGTAGTACTTATTCCTCGTGTAATAAATCTTAATACTGTTCACAACTTTAATGAGTAGGAACTTCAGATGATACTCAGAATGGACTCTCAAACATTGAACTGTTGCTATTGTTAAACAGATTTCAAAGCAAATAAAGAATTACCAGAATGATACATAATTGCAAATATGTAAGCTCTCAGATGACTTTTAAGGCCTTGCTAGACACATTTTGTGTGGCTGAAAGCACAATACTGTCTTTCAATGTAGCCATTTTAAACAGCTGTTGGTGTCAAATCTTACGGATATGCCAACGAGGCGGTTTGTTTGGTGTTAAAATAAATTTTCAGTGTGCGGCTAAAGAATGGGAAAAACTGGAGTTTAAAATTGGTTTGAAACCTGTTACATGAAAAAGTAAAGTTTTATAAATAAGTGTAAAACTGAAACTTGTTTTAGTGAAATAAAAATGTGCACTTAAGACAACCTTTTTGAGAGAAAAAAACACTGTCTTACTGAAAAAGTTGTTAACATTAAGTTACATTTCATCGGTTCTTAGTTCCTAAATAAACATTCTGCATCAGGAAAAGTTTGACTGTTAGATCTATTATTTTGCCATCTATAAGTAAATATTACAAAGATCATTGACAAAGAAGATCAATTAATTGATTGAATGGGGTTTTACGTCCCAGTAAAAAAATACTTATAATGAGATGTCACCAGCAATAGGTGAGGCAGAAGAAATTTTTACCTTTGCATTGCACTTAGGGCAATGTGCATGGAAAGTTCTTTACATTGCCATGCCAGCTGTGCCACAAGGCATCAGATTTTTAGGTCTCTACTGAAAGACCCCATGACTTTCATTTCTAAATGCAGAGTGTTTATCAAAAGAACCGTCACTATCCATTTTCAAGTCTTGGTCAGACATTTGCATTTGTGATATTTTTGACAATCATAAGATTATGTTAAATGTTAGGTCAATGCTGATATTTTTCAAAAATACTCAAAAAAAAAAAAAAATCAGATTGTCTGATACCAGTAACCATACACATTTTTGCAGGTTTAACAAATGTTTCACACATATATAGTTAACTATTTTACTTAATTATTCGTGTCCAATATATTTGCTTTCTAAACCATTGTGTCTCTTCCTTCTTTGATATCAATTGCTGTAGTTATATTTTCTTCCTCTTCAAGCAAGAGTTTCTGTATAAAGAAAAATAAAATGATGCAACATATATAAATAAGTAGTTATACTCACTTGTAAGATAAATGAGAGAGAGAGAGAGAGAGAGAGAGAGAGAGAGAGAGAGAGCTCGAGGCTGTAGCAGATCATTTAACAAGAAGAGAGATAACTTATAGGGATTTAATTCAACACTTAATGCAAAAACCTATTTATTTGGTATAGTAACTATAGTAAGTAACAGAATTTCAGATGAAACTATAAATGTATGCATTTTTTTAAATCAAATATTACCTCCATAAATGTAGATGTAACTGATCTGTACCATATATAACTGCAGCTTTAGAATACATCACATATTTTAGAAAAATAGAAAATTTATCTGTTTACTTATACTCTCCGTCAAAAGCTGCATGAATCGGGCAAAGATGGGAATGGTTAAACAAGGTTTAATACTGTTAATTTGTTTTGTTTTGGAATCATGGGATGTCTTATATATATATTGCTATGAATGGACTTGAAGATAAAACTGCTAAATTGTATTGTATAATACTTACATATACCTACGTGATGATGTGAATAAAATATGTGACAAACAAGGGAGATAAACCCCATACACATATACAACTCACAGTAATTTTTACTACAATACTATTCCTTGATAACATCCATATCAAGCTTCATTGCTTCAATAGTATAGAAGCAGCACCCATGTGTATTACCTATTGTAATAACAAACCTTAAGACGGGCAATAGGTATAGTAAAAAAATCAAACATACAGAATCTCAGTTATTGCAATTTCTCAATATATAAAAATAAATCTAATACATGAAAAACAAACATACCAGTCCATGTCCAAATCAAAGTCTAAAACACAAAGTAACTCTGGATGGGTAAACACTTCTTGTTTAGCGAGCTACAACTACCAAGCGTGTAATCAAAATTGAGAATAGCCTCTACGTTTATATGATTATAAAAAGGACAGCTTATCTATAAAGTTGACTTTTGTAGTTTCCTTGTTTAACTGTACGTGTATGAGGATTATCATTAAATGTACCATCTAAAGTAGTAATGATAATAAACCAGAATATCTACTTGCCTCCTCTGTTGATAAACTGGTCCACTCTTTTTCCTTAATTCCTTTTATCTTCTTAACCAATCGCTGTAGTTCTGTAAGAGACTTTTCCATATAATCAGTTTCTACTTCATACCACGCTCTAAAGTCTCTTTCTGGATTGTAATAACTTGCTGACATTTCATCATCCGAAAGATCCCCATTCTGTACAGGTTTAATGTTATATGCTACAGGCCCTGCCATACTGAATCCTAAATAAAATGTTACTTTCACCTGTGACAAAATGTTCCGTCTACCAGTTCTGAGCTTTCTTATCGCAATAGGTTTGTCAGAGTTCTCATTTTGAAGCAAAATAAATGAATTGCTACATCCTGGAGTAAAATGAACCTGACCCTCCAGTTTTTTCAACTTCTGCTTAACAATTTTTTTTTCCCACATTGTATTATTGAAGAATGAATCTTGTTGTTCCCTAAAAAGAATTTCTAACCTACTACAAACAGATTTACATCCTTCTTCTTTTGTGAGGAAAAATTGGGGCGTAACTTGGCAAATAACATATTCATCATCCTTAAAAGGCGAAGATCGAACTCGTGGCTGTTTTTCCTTATATTTCTGTTGATTGTCATTGTGTAAAAATTTCAATGAACTCTGGAATATCTCATCATCATAAGCTAATTTCATGCGAGATGTAGGCCACAATAAAATCATAATAAAAAAATGTGCAAGACTTACACCATATGTGTTGTTTCTTATCACAACTTTGCAATATTCATAGATTGTTTCATCAGATTCTCTTTTTCCGTCAAGTAATGCAAGTGCAAAATTCACACAAATAAGATTGCATAAATCACGAGAACTTCTCTTTGTTATTTTAGATAAATGACCATGAATCTTTGTCATTCTATCCAAAGCATCAGTTTTATATAATTTCTTTTTCTTGATATCATAAAAAATTTGAAAAATATTCATGAACGAGTTTCCTTTCAAATGCAGCACTTTTCTTCGGTGCCACTGGTTTTTACTGTCCTCTGTTGGAAAATGTGTTGGCTCAATTGTTTCAGACTCGCCAAAAAAAATCTGAGAATGTGGAAAACATAACAGGATACTGTAACTGCAAACTCCGATATGAGCTATGAAAACGTCTTGTTTGCTCACTAGCTTCTTCATTGCTTTGAGAGTTAAACACTGTATTAAAGCACACATACTCTTCTAGAGTATCAAAAGCTTCAAGGCCATGCTTTTGTAAACTCTTTAAATGTCCATGCAAATTCCCCCAGTTGTCTAGCTCCTGAGGTAAATAATCTGGATCAGATACATATTTCTTCCAATTAAGGTCTGGATGAACTTGAACATTCTTTGTTAAGAATTTGGTTATCCTGTTTATGATATGTATTGTGTCATTAAAAGGATATAAACCTCTTGATGAGGTAAAACTTACATTGCCTACCTGTGCCAGTAGAAAATTATCCAATGCCTCTATAGCAAGATTCAAATATTTCCTTGCATCACTTGGTTCAACTTTTCCTAATTTAGATGTTTTAGCCACGAATTTCTCTTTTAATACATAGCCAAGTGTATGAATACAGTAAGGTTTACCATTTGGTGAAGCCAACATAACTGCATCTCTTGCCCATTTCGCAGCTGAATCAAACTCTTTGTTTCTAACATATAAACGGGCGATTGTCTGAGCAATAACATGATCAGAATTGAAAATGTCAAATCCTTTAATCAGCAATTCCATGGCCTTATCATATTGACCATCTTCATTCAAGATGTCTACAATTAAAGGAGAGAAATAGGTTAATTGGTCTCCATGCTCCAATTTCTTGCGTCTTTTTAACATTTCTTTTGTAATTTCTTCTAAAATCAATCTGCCATGTGTATTTGATTTCAATAGTGAACTTTCCATAAACTCAGATGTGATTTCACCAATTGTAGCACCAACTAATTCCCGTATTTGTTTAAAACTCTTTTGCTAAAAGAGGATGTGCCATTCTTATTTGACTTCCATTCTTGTGCTTTCTTTCTTCAACAATTAAAAGTATCTTGACAGTAGAGGATAGATCTTCATACCAGCCATGTTTATATTTTCTTAACTGAGCTCCCATTAATTCATCACAACAGTCAATTGGAATGTGAACTTTTGGTCCATTATGTTTTGATGATACATAACATGATATCAGTGAAGTGTATTTTAGAAGATTAAATTCATTTGGAAACTTCTGAATCTTTATTAACAAAGACTTAATTGTTTTCTTTACGTATTCCTGATTGAATCCAGATCTTAGAATCATAAATGAGAGTAGATATTCTGGTTTAAAACCAAATATTCCACTGTTTGTACCTGTAGTTTCCAACTCTTTAAATTTTGTTTCTAACCAATTTTGTTCCTTATCAGTCAACTTTTGGTACAGACGTTCGCTCAGTATTTCAGTCATTGCTTTGGGAACTTCTTTCAACTGTTCTTCGGTATCACAGAGTATAATGCAACAAAAAGACTTACTGGGACATGGCCTTTTTCTAAATTCTGTATGGATTTTTGCAACAAGGTTTTCATACAAATATTCTGTGTCAGTGAGTTCATCAATTAGAATAAGTAACGGGTTTGCTTGATCAGTATTTTGTTCTTTGAATTCCCAAAGACGAAGAAGTTGAATATGGGTTCTTTCTGTAATTTTTCTTATGATACAACACTTGTAATTTTTTCTGAATTCCCACAAAATATGATTCGCTAGTGTACTGCCTCCTGCTCCAGGTTCATGTAAAAGTGTTACAGTAACAACTACCCTTTGGTCTTGTATTTCTGACTGAAGTACTCTCTGAACTTTGTCTTTAAGCCTTTCAAAATTGTGGCGTTTAAGTACATGTGTTTCAAAATAAAAATTCCACCACGATACTTTATTACCTCTGTAAAATTTGAATTCTTCTTCCTGTGATTTTTTACTTTTGTCAGGGCCAAGCTCTTGATTTTCACATTGTGTAGCACTTAAAACCACCAGATCACTCAAGCTTTCTAAAAATCTTTCTTCTGTAGGCATAAGTATACCACTTGATGTAGTTAACATACAATTCATTTTTTCGTCTTCACCAAGAAATGATTTGAGACTTGTGCTGATCTGTTCCCATGAAACACCATATACACTCTGCTTATCCAGCAAATTAACATCTAATCCTCCTTCACTTATTACTGATGTTTTGAAGGCATCATAAACACTTTTTTGTTCGGCTAATACAATCACTTGTTCCAAAGAAAATCTGCTAATTGCATCTATAAATGTGTCAATTACTCCATCTAATTCATTAGTAAACAAAAGAAATATAAACATGGCTCTTCCTTTTGGAATTACATATGATTGATTGAAAAAACTTATAGCATCTGTAATACCAGGTCTATAGTTCAGTCTCCACTCAGCCTGTTGAAAATGTGGTTTTGGATTCAATGTACCAGATCTCCCATTAGAAAATATCCAAATAGTTTTTTCCTCTTGTGAATTTCCTAATTGTGATTTTAAAGTGTCAAATTGACCACTGTATTCTTTAAATATTGACTCGTCATATAGTTCGGTCTCATCTTTATTACTAATATGACGTGATAACCCGTCCTCATCACTATTCTCATCAAAATCAAAAACTGCAACAATACTCTTAATCTTTCTCAGAAAAGCAAGATTTCTGAAAAAAAGTTTTGTGAATTTTTGACCATCTGAAGGCTTGCTTAGTACAAATATTGGCCACATGTCCGTATCAAATTTATCCAAACCTCCACAAAACAATTCCTGGAGTTTGTAGAAAGCTGATCCTGTACAAAGTTTTTTATTCATCAAATTTGATTGTTCTTCTTCCTTATGTTGTTTGACAATTTTCTCAAAATCAAATCTTAAGAACAGTAATTCTTCATTGCCCTTCAATTTTTTTGTTGCTGAACCTTCTCTAAGGAAAAGCACAAGTTCATTTTCACATGCTTTTGAAGGCTCTCCATATTTGCTCAAATTAACCCTGAATGAGAGATTTTCACAAAAGTTTGATAATGGACAAACATCTACCTCCATGACAAATTTGAATTCCTGCTTATCATCTGTCAAGACGGTCACAAATACAGGATTCCTTATACACTGCAAGGCTGCACTGCATGTCTCTTGACTGAAACATTTGTTTATTCCAAGTCTTAAAAAATCTGTATAATTTGTTTTGCAGTCTTCATTTTCTTCTTTGATTGGAAACCCAACAATCTGTCCATGTTTAAATTTTTTCCCACCTTCATGTTGAACATTATCTCCAATACCAAAAAATATTGTTCCATTCTTCCTCGCATTAAGTACACCACAGCTGAATCTTAAAGTTTCCCTGACAAATTTGGTAAAATTTCTATCTGATTTCAAACTACTAGCAAAGTACTTAAATTCAAAACAGCGATCTGACAATGTCCCATCACTCTCTGGTATTGAAAGTGTCCTATTTTCATGATAAAGAATGTGAGTAGCTTCTTCTTTAAAAGGTCTTGGATTTTCGATTTTCGTACCTTCCATTTCTGCCTTGGAACAAGCTGTTTCATTACTCACAGATGAATTTATATTTTGTGTTTTTCCTTCATTCGACTGATTATATTCTAGATGCAAATCATTTAATCTTCTTTTCTGAAAGCCATCAGCAAAATCGTCCGGATTAAAAAACCAATATTCCTTGTCTTCATCTAACATAAAATCATACAAACATTTTTGTTTGGTATGTTCAGATAAAACACATTGGTAAAAACTACTTTTTGAATCCAAGAGTTTTGAACTTACCAATAACAAATGACACATATGCTGTAATATTTTCCCAATATCTTTATCCATGAAAAAACTTGCATTTATTTTGCCTTGTGAAAATGACATTCTATTGCCTTTATAAATGACAGTGTCTTCTGAGTTTTCAACCAATGTAAATTGATCCCTCTCTTTTTCATGAAGCTCATTCAACCAAAGTACGACATTCTTCCGAATCCGTTCCCACAGAAATGTTCTTGATGTTTTGTTTTGAAAATCATCCTTGTGGCAAAGAACAAAAAATAAAAATATCTTTTCAAGATCATTAGCATTTGTCCATGAACTATATATAATAAACAATTTACAACTTTTGAAATCTTTAACATTTTCAGACTTTTTCAATCCTAATCCATTGTCTAAAAATTGGTGGTGTATTGATATTTCTTTCTCCTCCTTTACATGTGATTTTGACTCCACAGCTGTCTTGTCAGCTTTAACATTTAGTTTTGTGTGAGACTCTGACTTTTCCAACATAGTGTTTCTTTTCTTTATGAGTTTTCTACAAATAACACAAATGACTCCCATTGGATCTGTTATGTCTAAATCTTTTATTAGTGCTTGAGAATCCTCATAGGAATAAAATGTCATTGTATCGATGAAATTTTCTCTAATTGAAGCTTCAACTAAACTACACTCTTCATTTTCTCCAATTGATTCCTTGATGAATTTCATAAACTCTTCAAATGACCACAAAAACATTTCTGATGCTTCCCATTTCTTTAAAAAATCACTATCCAGACTTAACAGAATTTTTCTTGCTATTCCGATTGGAACTTTGGTTTCTTGTTTTAATTCCAGGAAGTTTTTATTGTAATCTAGTAATGTCTCCCCATTTAAATGTTTGATTGCAGGATACTGTGACAAAACATTGTCTGAAATCTTGACCACATGTTGCAGCCAACGAAATACATCTTTTTCTGTACTATCTTTAGTGATTATAAGTGGATATGCTACAAGTAAAATAGAAAGTATATTTGGATATTGTTAACAGTTTTCCACGAAATAGTTATGAATTAGAATCTTGTACATATGTATATATATTAAGTACATGTAATCAATGCAGTGTTCATTCCAGAATTTTTCAGATGGAACAATTTTAAAACAAATCCTAAAAACACAACAGCAACAATATTTGTGCATTCATGTAATGTTAATTTGACCTTTACAATGATATCATTTGACAAAACAAAGAATGACCCTCTCTCGAATGTACATTCCCTTTGTTATCAAGACAATGCGGACTTCAGAGGCTACTACAGTTGTCTCAAGAGTTACAATCACAGTGCATCTTACTATATTGGCTCAAATCTTACTATGACAGATCCTTGTATGAGAAAATAAAACTTTTCACTTTTATTGGGGAAAGTTCTCAAGGTACTTTGTGTTGCCTTTATTATCCCAGAACTCAATGCATTGAAAAAATTTGGACTAGGGCATCAAAACATTACTCTATTACACTCATTGACATTCAGGAACAGGGCATGATTTTTAAATCTTTCATCTATACCTGTAAACATCTTAGCTGCCTCGCTGTTTTGTGTTGTTTTGGAAGAAAGATGTAATCTAAAATGATCATACTAATTCATGTTTATGGAACTGACAAATCAGGTTAAACATCTGAGTTACTCCATGTACTCCAGAAGGGTAAGCACCTCCTGTTTATCTAGTTACACCCGTCACATTTGTATTCAAAATTAAGAGAGAAAAAATTGAACTATGGGACGTCAATCCAGGGCAATCATGGAAACAGAGACATCATACTTATCAACAATACTGTGATGACCACCATTAAACTTTTTGATGACCCTCGATTTATCTGTTAAAAAGTTTTTACGTTGCTTCTGGATAATGACTTGAACATGGATTATTATTAGTATGTTTGGTTTTGATTATTGGTATGATCATAGCAGGTTCCAGTAGCATGAGTAGTAAACTAGAACTGTCTCTTCAAATACCCAAATACCCCTTGCCCCCAACATGAAATGTTTTCTCACGACCTTGACCTTTCGGATATGACATTGGTTTAAAGTCATGACACATCTATGAACCATGAAGATTATTCAGTTTTTATGACAGTCGTCCAAAGCATTGATGACAAATCGTCGGGAAACAATTTTACATGAGCAGACAGACATGGTGAATTATATATACCCCACCCCCTAAAACTAGTTTGCACAGGGTATAATAAGTCATTATTTGAAATTTGACCTATGAATATTAAGTATGTTTTGCAGGTGCAGTATTATGTTAAGGTGTTTCTAGGTCATAGAGATTCTTACCCAGTATTATAGAATATGAAAGTAAGTGGGAATAATGTTGAAATGTAGCTACTATAGATGAGCGGTATGGTGCTATACTAAGTACATGTATATCAAATTCACAAAACCTACCACTAGCTTCCATCATTCCTCCTTTTCCCTTCACAATGACTTCAACTGTTGTATATGGTTCCATTATTCCTTTATCCAATTTTTCTGTTAACATTTCCCCCTGATATATAAGCAGTTGCAATTCTACAGGAATTCCTTCTACTTTGTGAACATAATCACAAATGTGTTTGTAACTGTCACTAACATGATAAGGGAGATAAATCAGATGTTACTAATCTTAATGTACAGAGGAAAAGGACAATTTTCTGAATTGTTGAAATCACTGGCATGACAGATTCCTAGATTGTTGAAATCACTGGCATGACAGATTCCTAGATTGTTTGAATCACTGGTATGACAGCTTCCTGGATTGTTGACATTACTGGCATGACAGCTTTCTGAACTGTTGACATCACTAGTATGACAGCTTTCTGGATTGTTGACATCACTGGTATGACAGCTTACTTGATTGTTGACATCACTGGTATGACAGCTTTCTGGATTGTTGACATCACTGATATGACAGCTACCTGTATTGTTGACATCACTGGTATGACAGCTTTCTGGATTGTTTGAATCACTGGTATGACAGCTTACTTGATTGTTGACATCACTGGTATGACAGATTCCTAGATTGTTTGAATTAATGATACGACAGCTTACTTGATTGTTGACATCACTGGTATGACAGATTCCTAGATTGTTTGAATCACTGATATGACAGCTTACTTGATTGTTGACATCACTGGTATGACAGATTCCTAGATTGTTTGAATCACTGATATGACAGCTTACTTGATTGTTGACATCACTGGTATGACAGCTTCCTGGATTGTTGACATCAATGGTATGACAGCTTACTTGATTGTTGTCATCACTGGTATGACAGCTTCCTGGATTGTTGACATCAATGGTATGACAGATTCCTAGATTGTTTGAATCACTGATATGACAGCTTACTTGATTGTTGACATCACTGGTATGACAGATTCCTAGATTGTTTGAATCACTGATATGACAGCTTACTTGATTGTTGACATCACTGGTATGACAGATTCCTAGATAGTTTGAATCACTGGTATGACAGCTTACTTGATTGTTGACATCACTGATACGACAGCTTACTTGATTGTTGACATCACTGATATGACAGCTTACTTGATTGTTGACATCACTGGTATGACAGATTCCTAGATAGTTTGAATCACTGATATGACAGCTTACTTGATTGTTGACATCACTGGTATGACAGCTTACTGGATTGTTGACATAACTGATATGACAGCTTACTTGATTGTTAACATCACTGATATGACAGCTTACTTGATTGTTGACATCACTGATACGACAGCTTACTTGATTGTTGACATCACTGATATGACAGCTTACTGGATTGTTGACATAACTGATATGACAGCTTACTTGATTGTTTACATCACTGATATGACAGCTTACTTGATTGTTGACATCACTGATACGACAGCTTACTTGATTGTTGACATCACTGATATGACAGCTTACTTGATTGTTGACATCACTGGTATGACAGCTTCCTGGATTGTTGACATCACTGGTATGACAGCTTACTTGGTTGTTGACATCACTGGTATGACAGATTAGTGGGTTGTTGACATCACTGGTATGACAGATTCCTAGATTGTTTGAATCACTGGTATGGCAGCTTCCTTGATTGTTGACATCACTGATATGACAGCTTACTTGATTGTTGTCATCACTGGTATGACAGCTTCCTGGAATGTTGACATCACTGGTATGACAGATTCCTAGATTGTTGAAATCACTGGCATGACAGATTCCTAGATTGTTTGAATCACTGGTATGACAGCTTCCTGGATTGTTGACATTACTGGCATGACAGCTTTCTGAACTGTTGACATCACTAGTATGACAGCTTTCTGGATTGTTGACATCACTGGTATGACAGCTTACTTGATTGTTGACATCACTGGTATGACAGCTTTCTGGATTGTTGACATCACTGATATGACAGCTACCTGTATTGTTGACATCACTGGTATGACAGCTTTCTGGATTGTTTGAATCACTGGTATGACAGCTTACTTGATTGTTGACATCACTGGTATGACAGATTCCTAGATTGTTTGAATTAATGATACGACAGCTTACTTGATTGTTGACATCACTGGTATGACAGATTCCTAGATTGTTTGAATCACTGATATGACAGCTTACTTGATTGTTGACATCACTGGTATGACAGATTCCTAGATTGTTTGAATCACTGATATGACAGCTTACTTGATTGTTGACATCACTGGTATGACAGATTCCTAGATTGTTTGAATCACTGATATGACAGCTTACTTGATTGTTGACATCACTGGTATGACAGATTCCTAGATAGTTTGAATCACTGGTATGACAGCTTACTTGATTGTTGACATCACTGATACGACAGCTTACTTGATTGTTGACATCACTGATATGACAGCTTACTTGATTGTTGACATCACTGGTATGACAGCTTCCTGGATTGTTGACATCACTGGTATGACAGCTTACTTGATTGTTGACATCACTGATATGACAGCTTACTGGATTGTTGACATAACTGATATGACAGCTTACTTGATTGTTTACATCACTGATATGACAGCTTACTTGATTGTTGACATCACTGGTATGACAGCTTACTTGGTTGATGACATCACTGGTATGACAGCTTACTTGATTGTTGACATCACTGGTATGACAGCTTCCTGGATTGTTGACATCACTGGTATGACAGCTTACTTGGTTGTTGACATCACTGGTATGACAGATTAGTGGGTTGTTGACATCACTGATATGACAGCTTACTTGATTGTTGACATCAATGGTATGACAGTTTACTTGATTGTTGACATCACTGATATGACAGCTTACTTGATTGTTGTCATCACTGGTATGACAGCTTCCTGGATTGTTGACATCAATGGTATGACAGATTCCTAGATTGTTTGAATCACTGGTATGGCAGCTTACTTGATTGTTGACATCACTGATATGACAGCTTACTTGATTGTTGACATCACTGATATGACAGCTTACTTGATTGTTGTCATCACTGGTATGACAGATTCCTAGATTGTTTGAATCACTGGTATGGCAGCTTCCTTGATTGTTGACATCACTGATATGACAGCTTACTTGATTGTTGTCATCACTGGTATGACAGCTTCCTGGAATGTTGACATCACTGGTATGACAGATTCCTAGATTGTTGACATCACCGATATGACAGCTTACTGGATTGTTGAAATTACTGATATGACAGCTTATTGGATTGTTGTCATCACTGGTATGACAGCTTTCTGGATTGTTGAAATTACTGGTATGACAACCTACTGGATTGTTGACATCACTGGTATGACAGCTTTCTGGATTGTTGAAATTACTGGTATGACAACTTACTGGATTGTTGACATCACTGGTATGGCAGTTTTCTGGATTGTTGAAATTACTGGTATGACAACTTACTGGATTGTTGACACCACTGGTATGGCAGTTTTCTGGATTGTTGAAATTACTGGTATGACAACTTACTGGATTGTTGACACCACTGGTATGGCAGTTTTCTGTTGCTTCTCTTACAAGTGCATTTGATACTGTTTTCCTACCTAGTTTGGAATTTGCAGCAAAAATCTGAAATTTAAAATATAAAGGTTTTTTATATAGATTTTCTGCATGTTGGTACCATATTTGTTTTCTGCTAATATTGGAAAAATGCAACAAATTTCAAGAATAATATCATTCAAATAAAAATGTTCAAATTTTTAAGAATTTTATAATCAACAAGATCTCGAAAACTATAAACTTTTTATATAGGCATGTATATTAGAATATTGTTGGTATTGATGTAATGATTATTTTGATATATAGATTCAGGTCATTGGTGCAAAGGTCAAGGTCATAGATGCGAAAGAAAACTGAAATGGTTCATTATCTTGAAAACTATTAACTTTTTGTATAGGCATGTATATTAGAATGTTGTAGGTATAGATACAACGATCATTTTGATGTATAGAAAAAGGTCATGGTCCAAAGGTCAAGGTCACAGTAGCAAAACAATACCAAAATCGTTAATTATCTTGAAAACTATAAACTTTTTGTATAGACATGTATATTGGAATGTTGTTGGTTTTGATGTAACGATCATTTTGATATATAGATTTAGGTCATTGGTTTAAAGGTCAAGGTCACAGATGCGAAAGAATACTGAAATGGTTCAATATCTTTTAAACTATAAGCTTTTTGTATAGGCATGTATATTTGAATGTTGTAGGTATTGATACAACGATCATTTTGATGTATAGCAAAAGGTCATGGTCCAAAGGTCAAGGTCACAGTAGCAAAACAATACCAAAATCGTTAATTATCTTGAAAACTATAAACTTTTTGTATAGACATGTATATTGGAATGTTGTTGGTTTTGATGTAACGATCATTTTGATATATAGATTTAGGTCATTGGTTTAAAGGTCAAGGTCACAGATACAAAGGAATACTGAAATGGTTCAATATCTTTAAAACTATAAGCTTTTTGTATAGGCATGTATATTTGAATGTTGTAGGTATTGATACAACGATCATTTTAATGTATAGAAAAAGGTCATGGGTCCAAAGGTCAAGCTCACAGTAGCAAAACAATACCGAAATCGTTAATTATCTTGAAAACTATAAACTGTTTGTATAGGCATGAATATTAGAATGTTCTTGGTTTTGATGTAACAATCATTTTGATATATAGATTTAGGTCATGGGTCCAAAGGTCAAGGTCACATTAGCAAAACAATACCAAAATCGTTCATTATCTCGAAAACTATAAACTTTTTATAGAGACATTTATATTGGAATATTGTAGGTATTAATACAACGATCTTTTTGATGTATAGAAAAAGGTCATGGGTCCAAAGGTCAAGGTCACGGTTGCAAAACAATACCAAAAAGATTCATTATCTCGAAAACAATGAACTTTTTGTATAGGCATGTTTATTAGAATATTGTTGGTATTGATGCAATCATCATTTGATAAATATATAGATTATGGTCATTGGTTCGAAGGTCAAGGTCACAGATGCCAGTAGCAAGTTTTATAAATATCTAAATATCCACATCAGAGTTATTGCTCCTTAAATGTAGTATTTATTGTGTTTTTGTGCTGTTAACGGCCCAGGTGAGCGGTACAGGCCCTATTGGGCCTCTTGTTTTTTGTTGTTGTATTTTTTTTAAATAATAAATTTGGGACACATCATATAATTATAAGGATATGATATCGGTATTATGTGCGTAACAAGAAGACGTATCTCTTTGAAGAAGTTTGTGCAAGTTGTGCCTTTTATAACTCTTAATTGTTTGTAACATCCGGCCTACTCCTCCAGCACTCCTGAACAAAACGGAGCAACTGAAGGACTAGAACTAGAAATCCTGTCACATGCTACTACTAAAAATGTCTCCTCGTACTTTGTCATAAATTCTACTTTAACCAACAGTAATATTGCTTAGAATGTAAACAGACGTGATTTGCCCCACCTAGCGTCGCTCTTTTATCCTTTAATATTTTAGGTACTCTAAAATCAATTTTAGCATGTATATTCATAAATGTCAACATAAACACTCCAATGCATGTACAAATCACAATCCCAAACAGAGCATAGACTTTGAAACTGAAACGTTAAATTTTACCAAGATAGTGAGACCGAGTGCTCTGAAAGGGTAAATCCTGTTTAACTAGCTACACCCGCCATGTAATATTGACTCTGCTACCGCACCATATAAAAGTAATATGTATCTTATTTTGTGTTTTTAACAAATAGAAGCCCGTACGGATACCACGGATGATTCTCCTTTTGAAGCTATTGTAATCGGATTAAGTGTCGGATTAACAGTGATTAATTTGATACTTGTAACAACTGTATTGACCTGCTTGTATGCCCGGCGCAAAACTCGTAAGTGATTTCTTTTTATCCTAAAATAGAATGAAGTCAAATTTTGCACCAAAAATTTTAGTTTTAATTGTTTAACAATTTTTTATTTATTTATTTATTTTGTTTGTTTGTTTGTTTGCATGATCATGCAAAATCGCTTTAATAAATCAATTTCAGGTTTCATCAATGAATAATAAAACACAATGGAAATAACATGAACAAATGAACATTACTTTCCCACTACGGTAGCTCAGCCGGTTGAGTTGTCGTTCCGTAGATGGAAGGTCCTGGGTTCAACACCCCGACGGGCCTCACCAAGACTTGAACATAAGCAGTGTCAAGCAATCGACATTAAGGAATAAAAGCCATTAGGTCCTTCAACGAAGACTTTTAATATCGATAACCCATGTTACGGTAGACGTGACACGTTAAAGAACCTTCCTTGCACACTGCTCTGAGCGCACTGCAAAGGTAAAAATTTAGTGAATGTATATAATATTATTTTTATAACCTCTATTATTTTTTGTAATTTTTATTATTAAAGTTTAATGTAGGTATTGATGTTTTGTTACTCATCTTAACGTGTTAAATTATTTATATTTTTCTCAAATTCTGTAAATAAATTATATTATTTCAGAAAATACTAGAAAGGAAAAATCCATGCAAACAGAATTAAATGTACAAAGGTGAGGTTTAAATGTATTTATGCAAACAATATATAGCAAAATAGCATATTTAACATAGATATGTATTTAAATATAAGGTAAACAAAATTCACCAAAAACTTTGGTTGGCCACGTGCGCCCTTTCACCCATGGCGTCACTTGTTTGTTTCCTTTAGCGATGACAAATGTGCGGGCTTGCTTCGCCATTCATTCCATTTGCGGGGGCCGCGATGGCCTAATGGATAAGACGTCAGTCTTCAAATCCAGGGTCTTTCGCCTCTGTAAGTTCGAGTCCCGCTCAGACCACTTGTGGGAAAGTGAATCTTCCTTGCCGTTGGCCTTTACTGGTTCATCTGGTATCTGTATATATAATTGACTGGGGGAATGGTACGTATGTCTGCGGCGTACTGACTCTGTGAGCTAGCACGTTAACGTCGCTCCGAGTGCACGCTAGTACAAGGCAGACCATACAACACACTCGTACTTCACATGCATACACAAAATATTGTTTATAGATTTATCCATAGAGATTGATAAAATAGTTCCCGTCGGGAATAGCTGGAAAATTAATGATGTGACACTAAGTAAAATTCGACCAACCAACCAATCATTCCATTTGCGTGTGACCAGTTAAGTTATCGCCCAATAAATTCAGTACAATCAAAGTTCAATCGTAAAATAAGGAAAATATATAGATATTTATAAAAACATTGCTTTGTGCTTTTTAACAATTCCTCCACAACATAACCCATTGTTAGTGCTTAAAAAGTTGTTAAATTTTATCTTAGTTTCTTTTATCATATGCATGGTCAATGTTCGATTGTAAGACATGGAATAGTTTTTACATTTTCAATGTTTTTGTTAAATTGAGGAATTTTGAGGACTTTTCAATATGTAATGTGGATTGCATCACAGGGCGATAACGCTTTGAACGAAATTGTTGATGATAATATGCTTCAATAATTATATTCAATACCTTTCCAAATGTATAAACATGCGTCTTCAACTCCACATGTTTTAATGTCATCTCAATAGAGACTGTTGTAAAAAACTGGTGATAAACAGGTTCAGAATATTAAAAAATATTAAATATTAAAAACAATTGAGCTCATATAATAATTCATACAAAACGGCCATTCGACAAAACAGATTTTTGCTGCATTGGGGAAGTTTAATTGTCTGATACGGTATCTTTTGAGACAGTTCGTAGTGGAGAAAGAAATTTCTGACTGGCACAAAGGCCTTTACAGATGCAGCAGATATGGCTTATCTGTGACTGGAATAGGCATGGCAAATGTCTCAAAAATCGCTATGGCGTATTTATTTACAAGAGTATTTTGAACTTACTGCATGATAAATCCTGCATATATTGACAGATGTCCAAAAACGGGTTCGGGTATAAATTGATAAGCAATTGCTCAAAATGATTCCAAAATTCAATCAAAAGACAATTTGCAATATTTATTCCTGATGGGTAAACACGGACTCACTATTGCGAACCAACAAGAACATATGGTAACAAAATATGGCTAACTAAACACGGTAGAAAGCTTGTAGTTGTCAAAAGACGCTTAAGTTATTTATTACATATTCTTCTTCTATATTAGTATAGCCGTACAATGTCCCGGCGATGAACAAGTGTTACAGCTAGGTATTACCGAGATGTTTTACTAAAAAGTTCAAGATATACTAAGACGGAGAAAGTTGCCGTCTTGCCACACCCTCCATACTCTCCAGATCTAGCCCCATGCGACTTTGTTCTATTTCCAAAACTTAAGAAGTTCTTATCTGGTCGTTGTAACAACTCCGCAAGCCCTTGACCCAGTCATCAACCTCAGAGGTCTACCTAATCATACATCACAAAAATATATTTAGAGATTGAAATTATGTATTTAAAACCGCGGAGAATACTTTGGAGTGATGTAATGTTCGTTTCACTATTGGAGTCAAATGCTTTTGAGATTTCGTACGATACACATTATATCTTTCATCTACAAAGCTTATTTCATAATAAACTATTTATTCTAGGGACTATGAAAGACCTGGTAACGTCGATACAGCACACGTATACCAGGAGTTAGGACGAATGAGAACAATGACAGGTATAAAAAAATAGAAAAAAAAGATGAATTTTTCTTCCATACAGCTCTTCATTGCTTATCTTATTTGGCCAGAATATTTTTAGGATCCTGCGGAGACAAAAGGTTTGGAAGGTGTCTTAGTTTTTGAGTGATGGTGTTGGTCACCTTTGCCTTGGCAAAATCGATGAAGTTAGCATACAGTGTGGTGTTCTTTTCATTGCTTTGTTCTATAATTTCCCTCAAGAAAAATATTTGATCTGCAAACTGTTTTCCTTTCCTGAATCCGGCTTGTTCTTTGCGTAGGTGTGGGTCTATCACTATTCTGTTTAGGATGACTCTGCTAAGAACTTTACTGGTAACCGACAACAGCATGATGCCCTTCCAGTTATTTGTGTCAGCTAAGTCACCTTTCTTTGGTAGCTTCACAATGAGTCCAATCTTCCAGTCATCCGGTGCAGTTTCAGTTTGCCAGATATTTTGTAGGATGTCTGTGAGAAGTTTAGGTGTTAGTACTTCTTCCGCTTTTAGTATTTCAGCCTGGACTTGGTCTATTCCTGGGGCTTTCCCATTTTTGAGAAGTTTGATGGCCTGTCTAACTTCTTCAACTGTTGGAGGCTCTGTCTCGATGTTCAAGGTGTCCACACTTTCACCAATCTCTGCTCCTGTTGTTAGGCACTCCTGGTTTAGTATCCTTTCAAAGTGGTCTCCCCAACAGGTGAGCTCTTCTTCTATGCTGGAGGCCAGTTTTCCATCTTTCTTTCGCACTGGTGTATCTGTGCTTCTGGATTCTCCACTTAATGTTTTGTTGATTTTATACAGTGTCCTCAGGTCTTGTTTTGAGACCGTCTCGTCAGCATCTTGTGCTAATTTCTCAATAAAGTCTTTCTTGTCCCTTCTTGTACTTTTTCTTCACTTCTCTGTCCTGCGTAGAGTATGTATCTTTTAGCTGGTCTTTTAGCCTGACTGATTTGGTTGTCAATATTTTCTTCTTTGTTTGGCGTCTTTGTTCGATTAAATCCCAGGTCTTTGCTGTTATCTATTCTTCTTTTTTTTTTCTTTTCAGCCCAAGTGTTTTCTTTCCTGCTTCTACCAGTGTGTTGTTGAATTGTAAATGTCAAGTTCTTGTTTGTTTCTTAGGATGTTAAAACGATTTTTTACTTCTTGCTGAAATGTTTTCATGAGTGTGAGATCTTTCAGTTTACTCACATCTACTTGGGGTGGTCGACGTTCCTCTTTCTTTACCTTCCTCAATTTCAATTTTAGCTTTGCAAGGACAAGAGTGTGGTCACTGCCTACATCAGCCCCTCTCAATGCTCTGACATCCTGTAATGTTCCTCTCCATTTCTTGTTTATTAATACATGGTCAATTTGGTTCTTTGTGTGACTATCAGGAGAAATCCATGTTAGCTTGTGAATATTCTGATGTTGGAAGATGGTGCCTCCTATAAGAAGATTGTTTTCTTGATAGAAGTCTACTAATCTGTTACCATTGTTGTTAATCACACCACAACCATGCCTTCCCATTATGGATTCTTTCCATTCATTGTTGTTACCAACTTTAGCATTGAGATCACCTAATATGAGGAGTACATCATGGACTGGTGTTTCCTCTACAGCTGTCTGTAGTTATTCGTAAAACGAATCTTTGTCTTACTCCTCTTTTTCTTCTGTTGGTGCGTAACAGACAATAACATTCATTTTGGCAAACTTGGAATGGATCTTGCAGTGAGAAGTCTGTCACTAAAGGGCTTCCCACCGATCTAACATGTTCGGTAAACACTATTAAAATATATAATTTTGATTTATTATTTTATTTATTGTCGGTCACCAATTTTGTGGCAAAGTGTTTATAAACATGGGAGAATCCATATAGTGTAGATAGTCTACGATAGGAAAAAAGTGGAGTTGACACATAAACGCATGAATATAAGTATACGATAACACGGTATTAATACCTATTGGTGTATAATTAACTCACATGTGTTTATAAACACCCTGCCACAATATCGCTGACAGACTATACATATGGCATAAATCGATGACAATATAAAATATTTATTTTAGAACACGTACATCAGAACACCAGACCTCTGAAGTAAGTAGACCATTGTTTATTATAATGTTTATTAACATTAAGACAAAAACCAAATAACCCATATAGCATATAGCTCAACACCTATATAAATTATAATATCGGCAGAAATAATAAAAAAGGTGATTTTGAAAAAAAACTACAAAATAACAAAAAAGTATAATAAAAAAATATTATCAATTGTCAACAAATCTGTCCTATGAATATTAAACTTGTATTAATATATTCCGTTATAAATGGGAATCACACAGAAAATTTGGAGAATATTTTTGTTGTATTATTTAGAAGAAAAAAACCTCTTACAATTATATCTTAACCTTTATCAAAAGAGAATAAATATAATATTGGCTGAAAACAGTTGACATTACTTGTAAGGTGTCCAATATATTGTCCAGGACTGGCCTAGATATACTAGTCTAGTAATTGACGTTCCATAGTACCATGTTCCTTTCACACAATTTTGATAACACACATTGCGAGTGTAGCTAGCTAAACAGGAGGTGCTAATCCTTCCGGAGCACCCGGCCTCCCCTCCCTGTTGGAAGTTAACATGTCTAACCTAACGTGCCGGGTTCAAAGTTTTTACATTGATTCTGGATTCTGATTCGGACATGTATTAGTATGTTTGTTTTTGAATATATAGTTTTTCTATTAGAACTTTATAGGAGAGTCGAATTTCTTAGATTATTAAATATATGGCGTTCCAAAGCGGCTGCTTAAAAGTACCGTTTTCGTGGGTCATTCATTAGTCAACTTGTATAAGTACAAGTGGTCATGTAATGTAACAAACTACGCTTTGAAACTGTCTCAGTGCCACCTCTATATAAGATCACCGGTTTATAAAGACAAGTAACATTTAAACCCGATTGCTCTTCATCCATGTTATTTGAACCTCTATATCATAGCCCTTTTCCCATACAGGCCACTTTTGCTGTTTCCCTTGAGTGACATTTATATACAGTTTTGTCTCTAACATTCTTTGTCATCAGATAAACGATGTCAAATGCAAAAAAGTATGTACATTGATTTTTGAAATTATATATATTGCAGCAGATTGTATGAAGATGTGATTGAAAATAATTCACGACAAAAACGGTTTACAGATATACCGTTGACATCAATGGCGACAAAGCCCCGACGAAACCCATATGCAGGACTTCACGTAATGCATGAAACTAGAAAACAAAGATTGTGATGATGAACAACGTTGCTTTGTTTTTTATTTCAAATGTGAAATTCTATTACGTCATTCATTGCTGCATTTCACATGATCAGTTTTACATACTCGGTATCATTATGGATAAAGCTGTACACGAGAAATAGTTTTCTCACATATCAGGACTAAAAATCCCCCGTTTTTTTACCAATGTGAATGTTTATTGTCTCACCCTAGAATGAGATCACTTGTCTCGACCATCAATTTCCGCAACGTCAAAATCACTTTAATATGCTTAAATGCCATAATGATTTTAAGTGTAAGCATCAACAAAAGTCGATTGCTTACAAATCATAAACTCGTTCTGGTTCTGGACAGGAAAGTATTCATCCTTGTTTTGGATTTCTCTGCTTTGCCCTGTTAAAGGTGTAAGATTGTTTTATTTTAAGTATATGCACGGCTGTCCTAAGAAAAATTGCAACAGCGTAGTATTTGAAAACAGTGGATATTGAAAAACTGAGAATAAAAAACCATTAAATGAAAAAGTAAGTCAAATGGAATAATTTTCAAAAAAGCTATCAATTGATATGTCCAGTTTACGGTCATTATTATAGATTCCTCATAATTTTCTGAAAAGAAAATGAAACCTTTGCTACAGATGAGGTGAGTTAAGTGATGTTTCGGCTACCTCATATTCAAACAAATAGAATACTTTAATATTCCGATTAAAAAAACCCTAAACACAATAAACAAAAACATTTGTTGAATGGAGACCAGAATATGAATCTGCATTGTTTCTTAGGACAACAATTTCTTGTGTACAGTCTTAACCACAGTGAGTATAGCAAATATAAATTATGTTGAACGCATGTATAACAAAAATCAAATTGTCATGTTTCAGTGTTTTTATAGATCTGTTGTCTCTGTAATTGAATTGGTTTTAATATATATCGTTCTATATTTCCATAGTCCTTACAATCTCAATTACAATTACATCTGGCGGGTGTAGCTAGCTAAACACGGTATGCTTACCCTTTCATAACATCCGGCCTCACTTCCTGTGATGTACCTAATTTGTCATTGCAAAAGCTTTTAATTTGCTTTCGGATTGTGATTTAAATATGAATTAGTATGTTTGTTTTTGATTTGCCAGTTTTCGAAATCTTACTTTGATTTTTAATTGATCAAAGACAGGTATGTTTTTTATTGTATCCAATTGAACCCTTTGAACCAATGACCTTTCTCTATACATCAAAATGATCGTTGTATCGATACCTACAACATTCTAATATACATGTCTATACAAAAAGTTAATAGTTTTCGAGATAATTAACTATGGCAGTATTGTTTCGCATCTGTGACCTCGACCTTTCAACCCATGACCTTTTTGTATACATCAAAATGATCGTTATATTGATACATACAACATTCTAATATACATGCCTATACAAAAAGTTAATAGTTTTCGAGATAATTTACTATGGCAGTATTGTTTCGCATCTGTGACCTCGACCTTTCAACCCATGACCTTTTTGTATACATCAAACACAGCACGAAAACATGTCTTTATGCATGCATAAAGATTGTGTAAAGATGGCATAATGGTGGCATAAAGATGTCCTTTATGCAGTCTTTATGCCTTCTTTATGCATCTTTATGCCATCTTTATGCATATGCGTAAAGATGCATAATGTCCAAAGTCCTTTATGCCATCTTTACGCCATCTTTATGTATCTTTATGTTAAATTCAGTTTTAGTTCGCTTTTTATATACGATTTAATATAATTCAGTTTCAAATTTCAATTTGTTTATTTAATTTTAAATTATATAAATATGAAGCTAAAAATAATTTTTAATTTATTTCAAAACTATTATTGCACTGTTTCACTTAAATAATTTTGTTTTTATCTTTAAATTTTTTTTTAGTCATTGTTTTTTTTTTTAATTTTTATTTTATTTTTTTTATTTATTTCATTTTAGTTTATTAATATTTTTATTTATTATTATTATTATTTGCTTTTCCTTTAATTCATTTTTAACTTACTTACTTATCTGTCCCTGCAGGACTGGAACTCACGACCCTTGGGTTCCCAGAATATACAATCTTATCTGACTCTGCATCCTTATCCATTAGGCCACGGAGGAGATAATACTTCATAATTTATATACAAGTAAATTTAGGCCATGTGATCACGTGACCAGCTCTAAAACTTTCAGATATTAAATAATTATTTAAAAAATATATACCTATATGTCATTTTACTCCTTATGTAAAATATTTTAATTTAATAATAATAATAATAATAATAATAATATAATAATAAATTATTATTTTTGTCTTTCATTCTGAAGTGGAATAATTTATAGGTTAACTGACCCAAGATGTCAAAGGAATTTAAAACCTCACCTGTAATACACTTATTTATCTGACCAGCAAACATTAATATCAATCAGTTATTCATATCCCTTGGTAGAAACCACCCAAGTTTTGACATTTTTTGTGGGTAGGTTTTTGTGAGTTTGCTGGAAAAAACGATTTTATTTCTTGCATTTTTCCATGTGCACTGAATTTGTGTGAATTCAGTTATTGTAGTTTATTCCAATAATATCCAAAATATTGTCCATCTTATAACAGTAAAAAAAAAGCTGAACAGCATTGTAAATTTTTAACAACCATGTTAAGCATGATTATATTGTAGATTTCATTTTTATAAATTTTTCGTTGAATTTGAAATGTTTATCTATTAAAAACAGTGAAATTTTCTTTTCTAATTATTTTTAAGAAAAACTTCAACAAATTTTACATTTTACAGTGAAATATTCATGGAAAATGACCGAGAAATAAATTTTTGAGAATTATTAAAAAATATATGGGATTTTTCAGTGTCAGAATATATATTGTACCACTCTATATACATTTTACAGCAAAAAAGTGTGTGTGTGTGTGTGTGTGTGTGTGTGTGTGTGTGTGTGTGTGTGTGTGTGTGTTAAAAATAAAAGTGATAAATTAAAAATAAAAATGACAAAAATAATAAATTGTTAAAAATGATAAAATGATAAAACATAATTAAATTTTAATTCGACATTTTATATACAATAAATTACAATTATTCTTAAAACTGTACTTTTAAATAATTTTTATTTTAAATTGTCCATAATAACTATTTTTCTTATTATTGAAATACCGCAAACTACTTTGTTTATTAATGCATGAATAATTTTCAAAAGAAAATACATTCGTATTGTACAAATTAAAGATAGAGGAACAGTTACAATGATATTTTGTAATCCTTGTAACATTGAAAGTGAAAAATGAATGAATGACACAGATCCACTTGATGTTATGGTTTTACATTTCACGTTTAAAACTGCCACTATGGTATCTCTATACGATGCTTTGTATTTTGGAAGTCGTGGGTCCAAAACGCGATCGGGTCTGACCAAGACTTAAAAATAGCCTGTGGGTAGTGACGTCTTTCACCAAGCACTCGGCATTCAGGATTGAAAGCCATGGGTCGTTTGAAAAGATCTTAAAACAAATGTCCCGTGTCAGGCGTACCCTCCCTGTAAGGTCAAAATTTCTACTATTTCACCTTAGCTGGTGATATCTCGATATAAGTGAAATATTCTTAACAGAGATGTAAAACCTCATTTAATCAATCACATCATTAAACTGTTTTATGAGAGAAAGAGTAAGTGAAGTAATGATTTTTAAACAACAGAAGAGTAATGATTTCATTCTGCAAAATTAAATAAATCTCAATAGAGAGTTTAAACATCATAATGTTGACACTTTAATCTGATATTAACACAATAGAACTATTTCAAAATCTGAATATTTGTTACTGTTGCCATATACTATTTCTTGAATACATTTGATAATAATTTCAAAAAGTTTACGGCACTGTAAACCCAAATCTATCTCTCTCCTTGCCCCCTAGACCTGGCGATATTCTAAGCCGCGAGTTGATAATTTGATAATATTTTTTTTTGTTAAAAAAAGAACGGCACTGTAAAGTTGTTAACCCAAATCTCTCTCTCTCTCTCTCTCTCTCTCTCTCTCTCTCTCAGACCTAGTGATATTCTAAGCTAACTTTTTGTTTGACGAACACAAATTAATATGTTTTTGGGGATTAAAACTTTTTATCAACATTATCTGGATAGCTTTTTTTAACATTATCAGGATAGCGGAGTAATAGTTTCCTCTATATTATTTCACTTATAAATGTAAAAACGAAGCGAACTGAGAAATTGTCTTACACTAGAACCTGTCCCATCTAGTTTGATGCAAACCTTAGCAGAGACACTATAATCGCTGGACAGAAATTGAGGATGTCAAGATTTTCACGGTCAGTTATGTTGAGAGGACCTGACGGTTCTAGGATAGTTCACAGTCGACAAGCAAACATTTTCACATCTTGAAGGATTAGTCTGGTTTGGCTTCAAATCTAAGCGGTAAAAGGTGCTGTGCTCTTGATCCGTCAACGCACGCTTTAGTTCACTCGGCATCTGATGTCCCCCTCCCTCTCTCTCTCTCTCTCTCAATTGACATAAAGACTACAGAGGTAACGAGGACCATTGTCTCATCCAGGATTTTGAGACGTATGTAAAGTCAAGTGCCACAGAATCTGTAAGTCTTCCACTAAACTATGTTGTACGATGTATGTCGATATACGGTCCGGGACTAAAAAGTGTGCCTATTAAATTCAGCTATAGCCGAACTCTACTGTATATATTTTGCTAATGTGGAGTAAGGAACACAGTTAATTAAAGAATTGAATTGAATAATGCGTTTGAATGTCTTCAATGTATTTTTGACTTGCCTAGGCCACACATTATCCCAAGTTATAATCTCTCTCTCTCTCTCCCCGTCTCTCTCAGGGAGTTCTGGGATAATGGAGGAAACTGAGTAACTAGAGAATTATAATAACAAAAACCAACATTATTTTATTTATTTATTTATTTTTTATTTATTTATTATTATTTTTTATTATTTATAATGATGCTTTTAAGAAGCAGCACAAGACAGTTCTGGTTTTGAAATTTTCATAATGCACTTTTCTACTATAACATAACTTGCATTAGTTTAATTTACAATTGTAAACATTAAAATATAAATTACAAAATACTGTATGTTTTTAATACTGAATGTTTTAGTTGACACAAATAAATAAAAATATCCACACATGTAAATACGGTGGTTAATATTTTTCCGTTTTAAATTTTTTTTGTTCAAATGCAACTAGTCCAGCAGTTTTAAAAATAGCAGCCAGTACATTACCCTATCTCTGATTTGTTATCTCTGCTACATCAATACTGATACAGAATTAACAAATGTCTTAACTACAAAATAAGTTATTTACCTGTACTGTTACCCGTTAAGAACCGGTGAATACTTTTGGATTTTTATTCAGATTTTGATTGATTTGATTTGATTTTTATTTACATAGATAGACTATTGCCAAATACATAAAAAATTGCCGGAAACGACTCAATAAAATTTAATACAGTATAGGAATTATTAAAATAAATAAATAAATAAAAATAAATAAATAAATATAAATAAAATAAATAAATAAATAAATAAGAGTAGTGAAATGAACAGTTACAGTTTTTCACCGGGGTTGGCCAATCCATGCTATTTCACTGGTTGACAAACCACTACACAAATTCTTTGTTCAATGTGTTTCTGACGTGTAAATAAATAAATATAATAAATAAATAAATAAAAAATAAATAAATAAATAGCTATGTTAAAACTGTTTAATATCTTACAAAGTGGAATGGTTTTTTGTTGACTACGCTGTAAACATTTTATATTCTCTCTCTCTCTCTCTCTCTCTCTTACTAAATAAATAAATAAATAAATAAATAGCTATGTTTAATATCTTACAAAGTGGAATGGTTTTTTGTTGACTACACTGTAAACATTTTATTTTCTCTCTCTCTCTTACTAAATAAATAAATAAATAGCTATGTTTAATATCCTACAAAGTGGAATGGTTTTTTGTTGACTACACTGTAAACATTTTATTTTCTTTATCTCTCTCTTACTAAATACGAAATGTTCAGGATATCATGTATTTAAACCATCCCCAACACATGTGATGAAAATATATCTCTTGCTTACAGGTAAAATCACCTGTAATGGTAATTATAGTAATTATACAGCTACCCCGTAAACATTTCCCGTAAGACTTCATATGCATAATATCGACCTGATGAGAGAGAGAGAGATTTTATGTAATTGATGAAATTTTATTACAAAATTCTAGTTTTCACTTGTTACCTGGTCACATATTTAATCCAAGATACATTTATAAATACCTATTACCAGATAAATAAATAAATAAATAAATAAATAAATAAATAAATGAATGAATAAATAATAAATGAATGAATAAATAAATAAATAAATGAAGAAATAAATAAATTAATGAAGAAATAAATAAATAAATAAATAAATTAATTAATTAAAAAATAATAAATAAATAAATTTATTTAAAAAACATAATTTTTATGTTCAATTTATATATTTTTATTATAATTTATGAATTATAATTGTAATTTATAATATTTTCATGCATAAAGATGGTTTAAAGATGCATAAAGGACTTTGGACATTATGCATCTTTACGCTATGCTTAAAGATTGCATAAAGACCATCTTTATGCCATCTTTATGCAATGCATAAAGATGTGATTTCATCCTGTGAAAATGATCGTTGTATCGATACCTACAACATTCTAATATACATGCCTATACAAAATGTTTATAGTTTTCGAAATAATTAACTATTTCGGTATTGTTTCGCATCTGTGACTTTGACCTTTGATATCATGACCTTTTTCTTTACATCAAAATGATTGTTGTATCAATACCTACAACATTCTAATATACATGCCTATACAAAAAGTTTATAGTTTTCGAGATAATTTACCATTTCTGTATTGTTTCACATCTGTGACCTTGACCTTTGAACCCATGATTTTTTTCTATACACCAAAATGATCGTTGTATTAATACCTACAACATTTTAATATACTTGCCTATACAAAAAGTTTATAGTTTTCAAGATAATTAACCATTTCAGTATTGTTTCGCATCTGACCTTGACCTTTGAACCATGACCATTTTCTATACATCAAAATGATCGTTGTATCAATACCTACAACATTCTTATATACATGCCTATACAAAAAGTTTATGGTTTTCGAAATAATTATGATAATCAGAGGTTAAACAGTTAAGGTCACGACCTTAACAATTGACCTTGACTCCATTTTGAAGATACTTACAAGAAGATGTCAAAACTGAAAACCCCATGTCATTATCTGGTCAAATAATCAAGTTATAACAATTTGAAGCTATTTTACGCAAAAACGCGTAACCTAGTTTTCGCCGAATTTCACAAAATGAACAAACTAAAAGCTTAAGACCCTAGAAAAGCCAAATATCAGGTCAGATTTTTTCTCCAATCAATGCTTTCGGAGAAGAAAATTTTTTTAAGATTTTTGCACTACTAGGTCACCTTGACCTAGTTATGGTAGCCATGGTAACATCACGAACAAATCTGAATTGCACCGGCCCATATATACTTCTCACCTAGTTTCATTGAAATCTGTCTTGTAGTTTCAGTGGAGATGTCGAAAATAGGTGTTAACGACGCATGCACACACACACACGCATGCACGCACGCACATGCACACGCTGCGCTATGCCTTAAGCTAACATGACTTTTCGGTCAGGTGAGCTAAAAATCTTTTTTTGGCGGCCATCTAAGATTCCCATCCATTTTTTCAATAAATGGAAAAATATCGTTCCATATTTTTATATCCCTACAGTCTAAATTTCATATTACATCTGTCGCGTGTAGCTTGGTAAACACAATATGCTTATCCTTCCAGAATATCCGGACTCCCTTCCTTGGTGGAAGCTAACGTGTTTAACCTAAGTTATCACTTTCAAAGCTTTTAATTTGACAGGGATTAGTAAGTTTGTTTTTGATTTGCAAGTTTTCAAACTTAAACTTGTACTTTGCTTTTAGAACTTTAAGCGAACACAGGTACGTTTTTTACAGGGGATAGTATATTTGTTTTCGATTGCTTATATAAGGTGTAATTGTGTAATAAAACGAATTCATGTCCAAAAACAGAATGAAGAAATTGCAAAGTAAAACTCTGAAACTTACAAATTAGGTTAAACAGTAAAGTACCACCACTTAATGAACAAGGCATCAAGGCATAGACAAACCAAATGGAATTCACGATTAATAAATGTGAATACCCTGGGTTTAGAAGCAATTTAAAGAAATTTTGGAATATATGTTTGGCATGTGGATTAGTGTGTTTGTTTTTGATAAAATGATATTTAAAATATTTCACAAATCAGGATGTTTTTTGTTAATCTCGTTCAACTAACTTATATTAAGATTTTTTGCTATAAATTGTATGTGTTAATATTAGTTAAATACAATATAATTAAAATTGCACTATATGTTGTTAGCAACAAACAAAAACAAACATGTACCGATGTCGACCCAATTGTTGAATAAGTTTATATATAAGCGCATGTTTAAATTTAAAATACACCTCTATGTCTAATTAGTTCAAGTGTCTTAATACCTATCAGACTAAACATACCCAGCGACTTATCCGGGATACTAACACAAACATATGAATTTTTTTGTATGTAAAATGGCTACTTTTGGTATCATTCTTATTTGTTTTATCCTGTGCGAAACTATAAAAGTGGTACAAGGTAATGTATTTTGCATTCAATATTAATTAATGTAAAATCATATATTTAAACAGAAGATTTACGTAATAAGTAAGTGTTATAAACAAGACTGAAGAAAATTGATTATACGGGTATCAAGCTGTTTAGGAGCTGGTAAATGAATACTTAAACATTTGTGTTTTATTTTAATACTATCAAGTGTGTTTTATAATATTTCAACTTTAATACATTTTCACGAGATAATACAAAACATAAAATATATCATATACCCCCTCATGTTAAGTTTTTCCTTAACAAAATTCGGAATAGTTTTTGGATCTTTGGATATTATTATAAACCATTGAAATTTGGGTTTTTCAATTTTCGTACAAGCAACACTGATGAGGATTTGTTTACTGGAAGGGCCGCCTAGTTTTGTAAAATTAAAACTTATAGTATGTAATACCTACCTACCCCCATACACAGGCATACAGGCAGACACTAGATACACACAAACATAAATACACATTCATACATACATAGATACATACATACATACACATACATACATACATACATACATACATCCATCCATCCATTCACACACACATACATACATGCACACACATACATACATACACATTCATCCATCTATCTGTCAACCCACGTTTCCCTCACACACACACACACACACACACACACATATATATATATAATATATATATATATATATATATATATATATATATATATTCATTTAGTTATCACCTAAGAGAACGAATTGCATACAATACCTACAATGCAAAATATATTTTGTTTTTTTGAAAATGTTTTTAGTTGATTAATTCTTGAACTCTAAATACAAACTATTTAGATAACGTAATAATATACCCTGATTTAAATAACTGAGTCACCAGGTACATTTTATCTGTTTTGACACTATATATATATAACTATATATATATATACCTTCTTTATTGGCTTAACTTATTACATAAAAGTTTATTTTTAAAGACAGTATGTATGCGATTGCATAATGACAAACGTACCCGGATGGGACATTTTAATACACAATATACATTTATCTAGACGGTTAAAAATTTACAATGGCGGCTGTCTGTCTGGATTTCTTTTTAATGTATTTTATTTTCCTTGGAAATTGCTGTTTTGTACAAGGTAATTCATATATATTTTGTTATATGTTCTCCACAATTTATAGAATAATACTTTCTCTGTTTAAAATACAAATACTTGGAAACAACAAAATACCGACTGGAAAGGAAGAAACCAAAAGTTGAACCCATTATGACAAAATGGCGACTGGAAAGAGAGTAAAGCATAAGTTGAACTCATTATGAAAATGGCGGCTGAAAAGAGAGAAAAACAATGGCGACTACTACGAAGAAAACAAAACGTAAGTTCAACCCATTATGACAAAATGGCGACGAGAAAGGGAACAAAACATAAGTTTAACTCATTATGACTAAACGGCGACTGGAAAGGGAACAAAATATAAGTTGAACCCATTATGACAAATCGGCGACTGGAAAGCGAACAAAACATAAGTTGAACCCATTATGACCAAATGGCGACTGGAAAGGGAACAAAACACAAGTTTAACCCATTATCAGAAAATGGCGATTTGAAAGGGAACAAAACGTAAGTTCAACCCATTATGACAAAATGTTGACTGTTAAGACGACAAAACATAAGATCGACCAATTATGACAATATGGCGACTGGAAAGGAAACAAAACATAAGTTCAACCCATAATGACCAAATGGCGACTGGAAAGGGAACAAAACACAAGTTTAACCCATTATCAGAAAATGGCGATTTGAAAGGGAACAAAACGTAAGTTTAACCCATTATGACAAAATGGCGATTTGAAAGGGGACAATACATAAGATCGACCCATTATGACAATATGGCGTCCTGAAAAGAAACAAAACATAAGTTCAACCTATTATGACAAAATGCGACTGGAAAGGAAACAAAACATAATATCAACCCATTATGACAAAATGGCGATTGGAAAGGGAACAAAATATAAGTTTAACCTATTAGGACAAAATGGCGACTTTTTGTCATATTGGGTTGAACTTATGTTTTGTTCCCTTTCCAGTCGCAATTTTTTCATATTAGGTTGAACTTATGTTTTGTTTTCTTTATAGTAGTCCCCATTGTTTTTCTCTCTTTTGAGTCGCCATTTTCATAATAATTTAACTTATGATTTCCCTCTTTTCAGTCGTCATTTTTCATAATTGGTTCAACTTATGTTTTTCTCTCTTTCAGTTACCATTTTTCATAATGGGCTCAAATAATGTTTTTCTCTTTTTTCAGTCGCCATTTTGTCATACTGGGTTCAACTTATGTTTTTCTCATTTTCCAGTCGCCATTCTTTTATAATGGGTTCAATTTATGTTTTACTTCCTTTCCAGTAGCCATTTTGTCAAAATGGGTTAAACTTTTGTTTTGTCCCCTTTCAAATCGCAATTTTGTCATAATGTGTTAAACTTATGTTTTGTTCCCTTTCCAGTCGCCATTTTGTCATAATGGGTTGAACTTATGTTTTGTTCCCTTTCCAATCGTCATTTTCTCATAATGGGTTGAACTTATGTTTTGTTCCCTTTCAAATCGCCATTTTGTCATAATGGGTTAAACTTATGTTTTGTCCTCTTTCAAATCGCCATTTTGTCACAATGGGTTAAACTTACGTTTTGTTCCCTTACCAATCGCCATTTGGTCATAATGGGTGTATCTTATGTTTTGTCCCCTTTCCAGTCGCCATTTTGTCATAATGGGTTGAACTTATGTTTTGTTCCAATTCCAGTCGTCATTTTGTCATAATGGGTTAAACTTATGTTTTGTCCTCTTTCAAATCGCCATTTTGTCACAATGGGTTAAACTTACGTTTTGTTCCCTTTCCAATCGCCATTTGGTCATAATGGGTGTATCTTATGTTTTGTCCCCTTTCCAGTCGCCATTTTGTCATCATGGGTTGAACTTATGTTTTGTTTCCTTTTCGGTCGCCATTTTGTCATAATGAGAAAAACTAATGTTTTGTTACTTTTCCAGTCGCCATTTTGTCATAATGGGTCGATCTTATGTTTTGGTCCCATTCCCTTCGCCATTTTGTCATAATGGGTCGATCTTATGTTTTGGTCCCATTCCCTTCGCCATTTTGTCATAATGGGTCGATCTTATGTTTTGGTCCCATTCCAGTCGCCATTTTGTCATAATGGGTTCAACTCATGTTTTACTCTCTTTCTAGTAGCCTGTTTGTCATAATGGGTTCAACTTATGTTTTGTTCCCTTTCAAATCGCCATCTTGTGCTAATAGGTTAAACTTATGTTTTGTCCCCTTTCAAATCGCCATTTTGTCACAATGGGTTAAACTTATGTTTTGTTCCCTTTCCAATCGCCATTTTGTCATAATGGGTTGAACTTATGTTTTGTCCCCTTTCCAGTCGCCATTTTGTCATAATGGGTTGATCTTATGTTTTGTTTCCTTTCCAGTCGCCATTTTGTCATAATGAGACAATCTTATGTTTTGTTCATTTCCAGTAGCCATTGTGTCATCATCGGTTGAACTTATGTTTTGTTTCCTTTCCAGTCCCCATTTTGTCATAATAGGTTGTACTTATGTTTTGGACCCATTCCAGTCGCCATTTTGTCATAATGGGTTGATCTTATGTTTTGTTTCCTTTCCAGTCGCCATTTTGTCATAATGAGACAATCTTATCTTGTTTTCTTTCCAGTCGCCATTTTGACATAATAGGTTGAAGTTATGTTTTGTCCCCTTTCCAGTCGCCATTTTGTTCCTTTTCGAAACGCCATTTTCTCATAATGGGTCGAACTTATGTGTTGTTCCCTTTCAAGTCGCCATTTTGTCATAATGGGTAAAACTTATGTTTTGTTTTCTTTCTAGTAGTCGTCATTGTTTTTCTCTATTTTCAGTCGCCATTTTCATTATGACTACAACTTTTGATTTTCTCTCTTTTCAGTCGCCATTTTTCATAGTAGGTTCAACTTATGTTTTTCTCTTTCAGTCGTTAATTTTTATAATGTTCAACCCATTATGACAATATGGCGACTGGAAAGAAAACAAAACATAAGATAGACCCATTATGACAAAATGGCGATTTGAGAGGGAACAAAACATAAGTACAACCCATCATAACAAATGGCGACTAGAAAGGGAATAAAACATAAGTTCTCACCCATTATGACAAAATAGCGACTGGAAAGGGAACAAAACATAAGTTTAACCCATTATGACAAAATGGCGATTTAAAAGGGTACAAAACATAAGTTCAACCTATTATGACAAAAGGCGACTGGACCAAAGGGAACAAAACATAAGTTGTATCAATCTTAAAGAGGAAGATCTTGATCTTCCTTACTTGTATTGGATTCCTAAACTCCATAAAAATCCATACAAGGAAAGATATATAGCAGGCTCGTCTAAATGTACTACTAAATCATTATCGGTAACTCTTACACAAATTTTGACAATCGTCAAAGATGGTCTTCAGTCTTATTCAGAAAAAGTATATTCTACATCTGGAATCAACCAAATGTGGATTCTCAAAAATTCTGAAGAATTACTTGAACATCTTGCTTTTAATACTTTATCCCATGTAAAAAGTATAAAAACATTTGATTTTTCTACACTATACACCACAATCCCTCATTCTAAATTGAAAGAACGTCTTAAAGAAATTATTCACTTGTCTTTCTTCTACAAAAACGGTAAGCCAAGATACAAATATCTGGTGCTGAACAGGGATTCTGGTTATTTTGTCAAGCATCATACGGATTCCAAACAAAAATATACTGAAGATACCATCAACAAAATGTTGGAGTTTTTGATAGATAACATATTTGTTGTGTTTGGTAATATAGTTTTTCAGCAAACAATCGGTATACCAATGGGTACAAACTGTGCACCGTTGCTTGCTGATTTGTTTCTTTATTCTTACGAAGCAGAATGTATGCAGAACCTTGTTAAATCTGGAGAAAAAACTGTCGCCAAATCATTCAACTCAACATACAGATACATAGATGAGGATCTGTCTCTTAACAATCCTAAATTTGGAGACTATGTAAATGTCATCTATCCTAGTGAGCTTGAAATAAAAGACACGACTGATTCCTCAAGTTCTGCTTCATATTTAGACTTATACCTGAATTATTACGCACAAGACTACATTTGAAACTTTATGACAAACGTGATGACTTCAATTTTTCTATCGTCAACTTTCCTTTTTTATGCAGCAATATACCTGCTTCTCCTGCTTATGGTGTATTTGTTTCCCAATTAATACGCTATGATAGAGCTTGTTCCCACTACGGGGACTTTGTACAACGAAGTAGGCTGCTTGCAAATAAATTGTTGACTCGGGGTTATTGCAAGCCTAGGCTCATCAAGGCCCTCAAAAAGTTTTATGGCCGTCATCACAGTATTGTTGATAAGTTTGATGTCTCTGTGTCCAGCATTGCCTTGGATATATTTGACGTCTCATAGTTCCATGTTCCTTTCACACAATTTTGATTACACACGTGACGGGTGTAGCTAGCTAAACAGGAGGTGCTTACCCTTCCGGAGCACCCGGCCTCACTTCCTGAGTGGAAGTTCACGTGTCTAACCTAACTTGTCAGTTCCAAAGTTTTTACTTTGCTTCTGGATTGTGATTCGGAAATGGATAAGTATGTTTTGTTTTTGATTCAACACATTATGACAAAATGGCGACTGGAAAAGGGACAAAATATAAGTTCAACCCATTATGACAAAAATAGCGACTGAAAATGACAAAACATAATTTGAACCAATTATGTCAAAATGGCAACTGGAAAGGGAAAAAACATAAGTTCGACCCATTGCGAAAAAATGGCGACTGGAAAGGGAACAAAACATAAGTTTAACACATTATGACAAAATGGCGACTGGAATGGAAACAAAACATAAGTTTGACCCATTGCGAAAAAATGGCGACTGGAAAGGCAACAATACAAAAGTTCAATCCATTATGACAAAATGGCGACTGGAAAGGGAACAAAACATAAGTTTTACCCATTATGACAAAATGGCGATTTGAAAGGGGAAAAATCATAAGTTCGACAAAACTGCGACTAGAAAAGGAACAAAACATAAGTTCCACCCATTATGAACAAATGGCGACTTCTAGAAAGGAAACAAACAATTATGACAAAATGACGACTGGAAAGGGAACAAAACATAAGTTTTACCCATTATGACAAAATGGCGATTGGAAAGGGAACAAAACATAAGTTTTACCCATTATGACAAAAGGCGAGTGGACCAAAGGGAACAAAATGTAAGTTCCATCCATTATGACAAAATGACGACTGGAAAGAGGAAAAACATAAGTTCAACCCTATATGACACAATGGCGACTGGAAAGGGGACAAGACATAAGTTAAACCCATTATGACAAAATGGCGATTAGAAAGGGAACAAAACATAAGATGGACCCATTATGACTAAATGGCGACTGGAAAGGGAACAAAACATAAGATGGACCCATTATGACTAAATGGCGACTGGAAAGGGATCAAAATATAAGTTTGACCCATTATGACAAAATGGCGATTAAAAAAAAACAACAAAAAATAAGTTCAACCCATTATGACAAAAGGCGAGTGGACCAAAGGGAACAAAACATAGGTTCTACCCATTATGACAAAATGGCGATTGGAAAGGGAACAAAACCTAAGTTCAAGTCTTTATGACAAATTTGCGACTGGAAAGTGATCAAAACATAAGTTCGAATCATTATGACAAAATGGCGATTGAAAAGGGGTCAAAATATAATTTTAACCCATTATCACAAAATGGCGACTGGAAAGGGGCAAAACATAAGTTCAACCCAGTATGATAAAACGGCGACTGGAAAGGGGCAAAACATAAGTTCAACCCATTATGACAAAACGGCGACTAGAAAGGGAACAAAACATAAGATTGACCCATTATGACAAAATGGCGTTTTGAAAGGAAAGAATACATAATTTCAATCCATTATTAAAAAATGGCGATTGGAAAAGTTCGACCCATTATGAAAATTTCTTTTCACATTAAATGTTGACGATATCATAAATTCATTGAGATCATGATTGGAAAAGCTTGATTTTTTTCAAAGTATTGTTTTAGGAACTGATTCAGATAATATTATTAACGGGTGATTGGAGATTTACTCAAAGAAGAGTAATTATTATTTCTTGCTAATTGCGTCTAACAGTTATCTCATTGAAATATCCACGCTGAAATGACGCTCATGGGGACGCAACAATACAAATTTCAAGAAGTCTTATTTAAGAATAGTAAACAGTCAAAAAGAATAATATACTGTCTATAAAGTCCACCCAAAAGAACTATCAAAACCGGTTTTATGGGCAGGTGGTCACTATATACAGGTTCAAATAACTTGAATAAAGAACCATAGGGATACAATTCTACTGGCCTTATATAAAGGTGGCCTTTAAGGCAGATAGGACTGTACATTTATTATTTATTTAATCTACAATTTAAACAATATATGTTTAATGTAACAATTATATTTCTGAAATCATGTAGATATATGTATAGGCAACAAACTTTGATTTGTCCGCTTGATATTCATAAACTTAAGAGGGTCTACCTAATACATGATTAGTGTTAAGATACAAATTAAAACATGCACAGTACATAGATGTACTCCTTGAGGTGAGTATATCTCATGATATATACAAAATAAGAACCTGTAATCGTTATACATAGATGTACTAAGTTCGTAATAAACACTTAAATGAAAGGTCAAGCGAACAGGTCAAAGTTGTTTGCCTTTATCTGCGTTACTCCTTTTTACGTGGTGTTAAGCTTACTGAATGCAGATACAATTAATAGTTGAAACATTGTTCATCCACTGACTATTTGTACTTGTATTCAAAAGTTTAGCTGAGTAATGGTGTTTAACGTCCAAGTAAAGACTATTTCACTTTTATAGAGACGTCGCCAGTTATATGGTCCGAATTATGCCTTTTCGTTGGACCGATGGCATTATACAGCACGCTTCTTTATCATGAAACGCCTACCAGTTCATGGAACCTCGTTTATTTAATTTCTAGTCGGAAAAAAACCACGCCTTTTATTTCTTAATACCGAGTGCTTGGCTAAAAAACAGCCACTTTCAAGTCTTGGATCTGACCCGGACGGGGTTCAAACCCACGACCTTCAGCTTAAAAAGTTTTCACTTTGCTTGTTGATTGCGATGAGACATGGAATAGTATTTATGTTTTTTTATGAATATTTGTACAGGAACTGTGAAAGAATATAGCGTATGTGAACGCGAAGATGCAAAGTTTAAATTTGATAGAGTCCCTGACAATAACACTTTGGTTGCTGGATGGTTCAAGATGGCGCGTGATAATGTCAACCGTACATGTGTATTGAAAAAACACATAATAGCAAGTCCGTGTATACCATATGTAGAAAAGGCAAGTTTAAGTCCGACAGATAACCGGTTAACTATTGCAAGAATAGATAGATCTGATACAGGACTTTACCTTCAGGAACTTGATAACGTAAATAATGGTGAAAATAGATACCAATCATATCTTCAGGTAACTGTTTTAGGTACGTATTCAACAATAAATGAATCGTTCATCATTAACAGTGAGAGATTATAAGAATCAATTATGAAATTACGGATTGGAAAAGTAATGTAGAGTTTTGTCGGAACGCCTACATGCGAAATATCCGATTCGTTGTTCCCCTTTACTCTTTTTAGCTCACCTGACCAACAGGTCACGTGAGCTTATGGCATAGCGCAGCGTGTGTATGTGCGTGCGTGTGTTCGTGCGTCGTTAACATCTCCTCTAATACTACATGACAGATTTTAATGAAACTTGGTGATAAGTATATATGGGCCGGTGCAATTAAGATTTATTCGTAGCGTTGCCATGGCTACCATAACTAGGTCAAAGTGACCTAAGGGTGCAAAAATCCTAAAAAATTTGATGTGATACTTAGCTTCTCTAGAGTCTTAAGCCTATAGTTTGTTCATTTTGTGAAATTCGGACAAAAATAGGTTACACGTTTTTGCCTTTAATTTTGAAAAAATTGTAAAATAGGTTCAAATTGTTATAACTTGACTATTTGACCAGATAATGACATAGAGTTTTCAGTTTTCACAAATTCTTGTTAGTATCTTCAAAATGAGGTCAAGATCAATTGTGAAGGTCGTGACCTAAATTTTTTTACCTCTGATTATAATTATTTGGAAAACCATAAACTTTTTGTATATGCATGTATATTAGAATGTTGTAGGTATTGATACAACGATCATTTTGATATATGGAAAAAGGTCATGGGTTCAAAGATCAAGGTCACAGATGCAAAACAATACCGAAATGGTTAATTATCTTAAAAACTATAAACTTTTTGTATATGCATGTATATTAGAATGTTTTAGGTATTGATACAATGATTATTTTGATGTATAGAAAAGGTTCATGGGTTCTAAGGTCAACGTCAGAGATGCGAAACAATACCGAAATGGTTAATCTCGAAAACTATAAACTTTTTTTATGGGCATGTATATTAGATTGTTGTAGGTATTAATACAGTGATCATTTTGATGTAAACAAAAAGGTCATGGGTTCAAAGGTCAAGGTCACAGATGTGAAACAATACTGAAATGGTTAATTATCTTGAAAACTATTTACTTTTTGTATAGGCATGTATTTTAGAACGTTGTAGGTATTGATACAACGGTCATTATGATGTAAAGAAAAAAGTCATTGGGGTTTCAGTATTTATGTTTTCTTAAAATCTATCAGCTAGCCATTAGTTATATCTTGTTTATATACTTAAAAAAAGAATCAATTTTGAATATCCTAGTATCCAAATCTGACCCAAGGGGTAAAACAATTCAATCAGAGACGAGGCTTGCCGAGGCTTTTTTCAACCTCGTGGGTATAATTTTCGTATCCTACATGAATAAACTTATCATGGATTTTTTTCTCTCATTTTCATATGACATTTTGTCCAATGAGATTAACAAAAATCGGCGCCATATTTGTAAAATCTAACTTTTGTTATTCAACTTAACTCATCAAATTAATTATGACTATGACTGTACCTAATTTTGGTTTATACAGAATGTATAAACTAGAAAACAAAGTTATTTATTCTAAAATCCCAGAATTAACATTTAAAAATAAAAATTTCTAAATTTTGAAGACTTGGATGTCATTTATTTGCAAGATGACGTCGTGTTCCCCACAAAATAACATTTAATTATCTTTTGTTTATGACTTTACTAAAGATCACCTAGTCATGTGAGATTATAAGAATTCGAATTCATTTTGCGTATTCATGTAGGTTAGAGAAATTTCACCTGAGGGGTTGAACATTTTAGTCAGAGTCAGCGACTGACCAGAAATGTTTAACCGCTAGCTTGAGATTCCCTATCCTACATAGATAAACTCAAAATGGATTTTTTTCTCCAATTTTAAAGTCAATATTTGACTTTAAATTCGAATAACATAAACATCGACGCCTTGATCGTTAATTTTAACTTTAGTATATAACATTCTTCTTTAAAATGAATATTAACATCGGAAAGAATATTCCTGATTTTGGTTTATACAATATGTCTTATCAAAAACAAACTTACTAATCCATGTGTGAATCACAATCCGAAGCAAAGTAAACACTTTGGAACTGACAAGTTAGATTATACACATGAAATTCCACCAAGGAAGTGAGGCCGGGTGCTCCGATCCGGAAGGGTAAGCACCTCCTGTTTAGCTAGCTACAACCATCATGTTTATAATCAAAATTATGTGAAAGGAACATGGAACTATGGGACTTCAAATATATCCAAGGTAATCCTGGACACATAGACGTCAAACTTATCAACAATACTGAATACTTCGATGACGGCCATGAAACTTTTTTGAGGGCAAAAAAATTACAAAACAAAGTTATTCATTCTAAATCCTCAGAATAAATATTTACTATGCTCTCAAAATGTCTATATTTTGAATACTTAGATGTTTATTATGACGCCACGTTACTAAAGTTAATTCAGGCGCTGAAAAAGAGAGACTTGTTAACAAATATTTGCATCAAATTTTCAGTCTTCATGCCACGATTCGTGTCTTTGGAAAATTGCGTTATCAAAATGAGGTTCGCCGCTGTCTTACGTGATACCTTCTAACGTGTCTATAAAACGCTTGTTTCCAATGGGCATGGAATCGCACAATATGACGTTTTCCCGTAAAAACGACGTTATTCCGGGAATTTGTGACGTTGACGTTTTTTCAAAATGTTCCACACAAACGTTAAGAGGTATTGACCACGTGGTACAGCGGCGAACCCATTTGCTTACCTTCATGCGTAAAATCATTATGACGTCAACAATTCCGTGTCCGTACTTGATTGTGTCTCATCCGGAATATCCTTTATTTTTTCATAGGATTAGATTAAAAAATCAAAGCAATCCAATTAATGAGAATTTTTCAAATTAGCATAAATATATTCAATGTCCAGAATTCGCTAAAACTCGTTATGGACAAGATAATATTCATCCTTGTTTAAAATATCTATGGTACAATGTTACCGGTGTAAGATTCTATTATTCTACCTTATCAGCTCATAAGATAGGGTTTCTCACATGAGACGTCATAATCAAAATACAATTACATGACGTCATCATGTGCCGAACAAAATCATCTTGCGGAAAAATGACATCGAATTCTTCAAACGTTAAATATTGCATTTTTGGATGAATGACTTTGTTGTTTAGTTTAAACAAATTTTATAAACCAAAATCCGGAAAATTTTTCCGATGGTTAAATTTATTCTAAAGTAGAATCTCAAAGTTAGATTTTACAAATATGGCATCGATGTCTATGTTAATTGTACTTGAAGCTAAGTATTGGCACTAAAATGGAAGAAAAATAATATAATTCATTATAAGTTTATCCATGTAGGATAGGGAATTCTCATCCGAGGGGTTGATCATTTCAGTCAGAGACGAATCTTGTCGAGTCTCTGATCAGAAATTATTAACCCCTCTGTTGAGATTTCCTTATCGTACATGGATACTCATAATAGATTCTTATTATCTCACATGATAAAAAACTATATTTCAAATAAACAGATTTGGCAAAATAGATATCTAGTGCGAAGATGAATTATTTCCTCCCTAATATCACTCTGGGCATTAAAATATTCATCCGATTTTAAGTATTCTCTATCTCACACTGATATCGGTGTTGAATGTTTTTTTCACATTTGAAACGTAAAAGAATGATAAGTAAACAAAAATGAACATTAAACTTTTGATTTTAATGCCACTACACGTGGTTTCTAAACATGATGTAATCAAATTTTGTTGAAGTTCTTGCAATTATGGTTATCGTGTCATCAAATTAAGTTCCGTAAGTAATTGTCACGTTGAGAAAATTGTTTTTGGGAAAAATGATACCAAAAAAAAAAAAAAGAAAACTGGTTTGTCACATATTTGTGAAAATATTAAATTATATGGATATGAAATATATAAATATAATAAGAATGGGTTGTGTTTGAGACTGTATTTTGAGACACAACGGCCGAAGTTGATGACTGCCATTTTAAATGGTACCTCCCCAAACAAAAAATAACTATACATGTTCACAATTTACTTGACATCTTCATATAATTCAAAATACAATATGTCCATGAATTCGTTGTGCATTGATTTTTGTTAAAGGGTTAAACAAAACAAAAAATATAATTGTTAAAAAAAAGACGTGACCCTTTGTTACCTTAGTTCTAAATCGCATTAAAATTTATGACATGATAAGAAAAGTGAAGATGGTCATGCCTAGAAAAATGTATTTTTGCACGTGATACTTCCTGAATACTTTCAATGTTGGTCTTTCCCGACATTGTTTAAAGTTGATAAATGTCAACAATTCCTCAAATAATACGATGACATAACTGGAAAACTGGTTTTCTGATCTTTCAATTTCAAGGACTATTGACATGGAAGCAATAACATACTTAGCCTCAAATATTTTGATGTACTTTCGTGGAGACTTTTTGCTTTATAAATTTTGTAAATTGAACAAATTTGCAAGTTTCCAAACAAAAAGTTTTTGTAGAGACATACTAGGTAAATATAAATCGGTTAGGCTAAGGATTTTAAATTTATTCTTTTGATATTTGAATATAATTTTTAGACATTGCAATATATAAATTCTATTTATGCAACTTTGTATCCGACGACAACAACAAGCAGCGTCACCTGGGCAAAGGGAAGTAATTTTGTTTTGTTTGCTGGGGGTCTATACTTGGATGTTAGGTATAGTCCCGCTGCTATGCGTTGTCAAAGACAGACGATTTCTACATCAAATAGTATTCGTGTAGTTATCCAATTATTATTTAACAAATTAACATCTGATGTACTAAATAAAAATATTGTTTTTATATTCTTTAGTTCCGCCGTCGGGATTACCGCATATAAACGCAACAAAGTCAAGTGATGGAAAATTGATTTTAACTTGCTTTGAACCTGAGTTTAAAGGAATTCCCGAAGTGTTGACACAATTTCAGGTATTATTGCAATAAAATAAAGTTAGTTCCCCTATTATAAAATAAAGGATCATGGATAGTTATTTAAGAAATGACATATTTTTTCGTTATCGATGCAAGTATGAATAAGAATGGTCAGTCCAAATTGCATGATGGCGAAGCCGTTCGTGTATTATTGGAAATGGCCATCGTTATTCATACTTGCATCGATAACGAAAAAACCATTGTGATAGTAATTTCGTGAAGGGCATGGGGGCGGATATTATCGATGTTAGCCAAAGGGCGCGGGAAGATATCAACCGCCGCTGTACTCGAATGTTGGACGATGGAGGTGGATGATTTATTCGTTTTACCTTGCGCAGTTAGGAACAGTGCATTGCTCAAAGATTGTTTTTGTGCTGAATTTCAAGCGTGAGACAAACATACTCATTGCCATTTTTATATTGCTCAAATTGGAAGGAGTTTTTATTCAAATAATGATGAAATTCCAAACCTCTACTAATGCAATGAATGGATAAGTTGTATCACACACATAATCGAAGTTTAATTAGGTTTTGACAGGTTGTTTTGCAGGATGGAGGAAATCTTTTGAAGGTCAGGCTTTTTAATAATTTCTTTGTGCTGGATAGGGACACATTTTCCAATTGCAGTTCTTCGTTTTAATAATCCGTTCGATTTACTTTTTATCTGTTAATAGCCCCCTAATTCTTATCAAAGAATGTTATGGTGATCTTTATCATTCTTAAGTACTGTCTGGAGACTACTGTGGTTTGGTCTCGCAATAAAATTTGCCCAGTTTATCGGCGAGTATATCCACGCCCACCTCTTTCATGTTCAGTTCGCTTCCAAATCTCTCTACCAGTGTGCAAATATACGAGATGTTGGAAACGATAGCAAATTCACATTGTAAATATCAGATATATTTATGAATTTTCCAATGTCTACGTTTACAATATTGTCATTTATTATTTTTAAAAAAATCGCTCCTGTGTCGCTGTGTTTTTTTTTTTTCGAAAAAAATATATATCAATTTTACCTCGTATAATTTTCATTCCCCACTTAGTGTTGCGTTTGGTTGCCTTGCTCTGGTTCATCGATTCATAATTCTTTAAATTGTCATCTGTGCAACTTCTTAATCTTTTTTGATTTCGTTGATTTGCTGAACTGAAACAAGAGATGCCTGGTGGTGGAAGATCTGGATCTTCAGACAAACTAATTGAACTCCAAAAAACTGCATAATCTGGCAGCGCGGTACTTGAAGCTTCTACCAGCTGGTCAAATTCAGGATAGAAATTTAACAATTCCTAAAATTCTTTGTCATCCATGATAAGATTGAGATTTCCGGGTGCTTCCATTAAGAACCAGCTAAATTCGATCACGCAGACGATAAAAAGTTTTAACTTCGATAATTTACTTTTTATTTTTCATTTGTTTACAAATCTTTAAATTTTGATTAAATGTTTAAAGTAAAAAAGTAAAAAGTTTTTATTTTTTTGTTTATTTTGTTTTCACGAACTACTCGATTGTCATCGTAAATAGCTAAAAATAGAACAGAATGTCAGAAGTTACTTTCCAGAATCTACATTTGTTACTGTGGTGATTTGCCGTGACAAGTAAATGACGTATTTACATGATGGCGTCAATTATTATCTATAACACTATAACATGCAATTGCTCAAGATGTGTCAAAGAAGGAGAAACAGTGAACGTTGTAAATATACAAATTTGAAGTAAAGCTTTTCAAGAAAAAAACGTATCCCAATAGTAACTTGTTCAATTTACTATTACAAATTTCAGGCTCATGTTAGCATAAGCGCACAAATACAAGACAACAATTGTTAAAAAAGAGACATATGCTTATCATTGCCCTCAAAAAGTTTAATGATCGTCATTATAGTATTGATGATAAGTATTATACCCCTATGTCCAGTGTTGTCCTGGATATGTTTGACGTCCCAAAGTTCGATATATCTGTTACGGCAATCTGATAATGATGTCAATTTAATCAGACTTTTAACGGGAAGACATAACAGTAAATGTAAATACACAACCATGAATAGAATTCCAATGGTGGGCTAAAATGCGGTTTTTAATAATATCAAATTTAATATTGTGTCATGCCTCGTTCAATTGTTAATTTAGGAGTATATTTTATTATGCTATGTTATAGGATAGCAACGGCAAGCCTCAAAATGGTCTTGTGGTTACAGTGTCCGATAGCATGTATAAATGTTGTCTTCTCGGCGATGCTGTCAGGTGTATGGGCCAACACGATGACGTATGCAGTATTTACATCGTAAAAGATATAGAAAAAGGCAAGTAGTATATATCTCACCTTCTACAGCTCTCTCTTTCTTCTGTGGGTGATATATTTCTCGACATATTTGATAAAACAAATACATTTTAAAAACAATGCTTATTTTATTAAACACACTAAAATTACAGAACAAATGCTTGAAATAAACTTTAGTCAAATATACATGTGCTGCAAATTTTCCTTGGAATTTTTCAAATATCAAATATTACATAGGCCAACGTGAGCATACATACTAGAGACAAATAAGGCACACCAATTCATATACAGTTAAACTTGTCCATAAAGGCCACCCAAGGTAAGCAGTAAAAGAGGCCTTTATGAGCCGACGGCCTTTATATACAGGTTCAAATAATATGATCAAACAAAAATTGGAATATAATTTTAATGGCCTTGATAAACAAGTGATCTTTATATAGAGTAAAGCCTTTAAGGCAGGTTGGACTGTAGATAACATAATACAGTTATGGGGCAGTTGGGAGTTTACTTTCCATCATTCATCTTAAAATCTACATGTTTATACTTTTTAAAAATATGAATTGAATATAGGAGATCACGTGTTTGAAACATAATACAGAGAAAAACTTCGTGAGTCCATACGTTTGTTTTGAGAGATATATTTTAACTTTTTAACATTTTGAAGGATAATGATTTATTTGGTTTTTTAGTTTACAGATCATTTTATGAGTTGAGTTAAGTTATGGCGTTTAACATCCCAGTCAATAATATATCACTGATATGGAGACGTCACCAGCCATAGACGAAAGTTTAGAAGGATTGCCTGTGCGTTGCGTTGTTGACATTATAAGAGTTATTTATCGGGAGGAGCCTACCTACTGTCACACGGGGCCTCATTCATTTTAAGTTCCCACCCGAAAGAAGCGCTACTTTCATTTTGCTTTGCTGAGTGCTTTGCAAAAAAACAGCTACTTCCCACTTTCAAGTCTTGAGCTTTCAAAACAGCTTTTGTTGGATATATTGTTTATGTACATGTAGTGTTGAAGGTGACAAATTTATATCTTTAAGAAGAACTAATGTATTTACATTTGGCATATAAGTTAGATTAAACTAATAAAAAACATTCATACCAACTTTACTTAAACACGTGAACGTCCACCAGGAAAGTGAACATTAGTGTTCCGTAAGATCCTGTTTAGCTACATTCGCAGTATGTGATTCTGGTGATATAAAGGAATCAACTTCTAATTTTGAGCATGTATACGGCAGAAGTCAACAAAAGTTGAATTAAAAAGATTATTTTGAAAACGGCTTTAATATGCAAATCAAACAAATGTTGGAATGATTAACAATTAAATCAGGGATTTGCACAAGCATTGGAGAAATGTTATACTGTGGGTGAGATATAATAACATGAACAAAAATTCTTTTGAAAAACATAACATTAAAAGCGATTAATTTGGAACCATCAAATTCAAATATAAACGTTTTTGAAAGTTTTAGCGCTTCTTAAGATTTTTCTGCGCCAATGTAATTAGTTTATTAGTATTACATAATACTTTTGTCTTTTTCAGTTACTTGTATCAGTTGTTGGATACTTATTTACGTTTCTGGTGTAATACCATGGTTTTCACTTCTAGTTAAACCATTATGTCTCCGATTAAAATGTAAGTATAATTGCCACGGCAATTCTCCACGGCAGTGAGACCAGGTGCTCCGAAAACACGAGTAAACACTAACATACCAGTCCAATAAGTGATATTTTCCCATAGTCTTCTCAGAACAACTGCGACGTTATAGAGCATATATTATTAAAATTTTGTTATTCTTTAAAATATTTGATCTGAAACATTTCAGTCTTTGAAACTGAAAATTAGCTTAAACACGTGTATTTCTTCCAAGGAAATGAGGTCGATTGCCTCGGAAAGATAAACACAAATAAAATAGTGCTTTGTGTAATAATTCAATAGGCTTTTAAAAACAACTGCAACGTTATATAGCATAAATTTATTAAATGTTGTGAGTCTTATATTTTAATCAAAACCAAATATATCAGTCTATGTCCAAACCACAATCCCAAACTAAAGTGAAAACGTTGAAGATAGAAATTAACTTAAACGCTTGAACTTCCAGCACGGAAGTAAATACGGGGGTGCTTCGGAAGAGTTAACACCTCTTGTAAGCTAGTTACATCCGCCACGTAATAAAAGTTTGAAATAAATGAACTTGGAACTGTTGGGAGTTAAATAGTATTGGATATATGAGTTTTATAAACAACGTCATAAATTGCTTATTTAGCTATATCTTTGATTTGATGAATATATCTGTGATATTCTACATGGTCTCGGATTTATATATGTATAACGACAGGTACTGGTTATCAGCGATAACATGTTTATTGTCTTGGTATAATCACTTGCATACCCATGCTGAGTACGTGCATTTGTTTTTTCACCCATATGTAAATTTATTATTATTTTTTTAATTTTCATTTTGCCTTTTCTTTTAGGCATCTGTACAAAACCAAAAGAGCCAAGTAGAGAAAATGGTGAAGGAGAATCAGATCCATTAACGAGTATGTAAAAGACGTCGTAATATACCCCGTGGATTTTTTAATTTTGATTTACTACCAATTATTATTAGGTTGTTTTACTCGTGTTCAGTTATCTTAATTATTAATCGTGTTAACCATGTAATATTTCCTTTCAAAAAGTGTAGCTTACTCAGAGAATAATGGTAAATTTTGCTTTCAGAAATAATATATTCTTGCACCCAAAATAGTATCTAAATATTGATTGTTACTCTTATAACACTTTAGTTTGATTTATTATGATATTTAAATTTAAAGTTTTTTGCAGGTTTTGCTTCATATCTGGACATATTTAATACCACATTTATGGCGCCAATGAAAGACTACATTTGTCAAACGTGATTCTTTTACTTTTTCTATTGTCAACAATTCCTTCTATGCACGAATTCATGAACTATGTTAGTGTTAATTCCCACTATGGAACCTGTTTATAAAGAAAAAAATTTCTATCAATAAATTAGTGAAGCTGAGATATTACATGCCTAGGCTTATTTTGCTCTCAAATTTTCCTCAAATTGTTAAATTAGCGCAATTAAAATATTGTTAATGTATGATGTCTCTATATCCAAAATCCCAAAATAACTTTTTCGACACCAGATCGTTCTATTTCCTCATAATTCAATTTATGAATAAATATGTGATGCGTATGACTAGCTTAACCCTAAGTATTTACAGATTCAGGGCTGATGCTTGCAATATGTATTTTTCAGCCGTTTAATTTTAAACAGTTTATGACGATGTGGGAACAAGCTCTACCAGAGCTTATTTTTTTTTGCTTAGAAATACAATGTTAACGATACAAAAATTGAAGTCATCACTTTTTTTTAAACAATTTCATATGTGTCTTTACTTTAACATTATTTTTGAGAACTAGATATGAAACACATTTTTAACAATCAGTCGTATCTTTTATTTCAAACTAAATAGAATAGGTTGCCATAATCTCGTAATTATGGATTATTAAGATGAGAGCATAGATTTGTTTTTAATTTGTTTTTTATTTTTCATTTATTTATTATATTATCAGTTCTTTAACCATTACATGTTCTCAATTACAGATAATGGAACTTCAAATGAGACTGCTGGCGTAAATACGAATCAGACCATTCGTAAATGTACGTTATCTTTTATTTTATATATCTTTAATTGACAATAATGCTAAATTTTTTCGTCTATAAATATCCAAACTTCTAGTTTGTGGTATGATGTTTATACAGGATACAATTCAAACATAACTTAAAAAAGAAAAAAAATAAGCAAAATTAAAAAATTTCACAAACTTTGTTGTTTTTTCAAATTACTTTAAAATCTTTTATTGTTGTTGTCACCAAAAGTAAAATAAATCAAGGCATTAACTATATTCAACAGAAAAAGTTAGGAACCGATTAAAAAATCGAAACAAAAATCCAGAAAGTGAATTATATTAAAACCCATCTGGATTTTGTTCTTGTTACCTTCTTGTTTGGAACTTCTTAATAAAGTAAATTTTTGTGCGTGAAATTTTATCTCATTAATGAAATTACGAGAAGTAAGAAGATGAAATGATATGATTTATTTTTACAAAACTTAATAATGTTTTTAATGTTATCCTCAACTTTTTTGTTGAGTATATATCGTCTGCAGGCGATCTATTTACGTCATTTTCTTTTGGATTAGTATGCCATGATTTTGTATTTGCTGCTAGTCGAAATCTGGAATTCCTCGAAAACTACAGTTAACACTTTTATGCAAAGTATTTCCTTATCTAAATTTAAATAATATATATTTTGGTACTTTGGATCCACGCACTACTGGTTAGGAATTGTATTCCGAAAAGGCCGTGTATTACTACAAAATTAAAACTGACACAATATGTAAAATGAATATTTTGTTGCAAATAAGTATTGTCTCAAGCCCAATTTGATAATGGAACAATCAAGAGGGTTTTTTTTTGCTTCTATGTAATTTAGTAAAACTCATCATCAGAATTTGCTTCTCAAAATCTAATAAAAACTGATGAAACGAAGTAGTGCCGCAAAACTACCAAGGGACGTCATCGTTCAATTCAGACGTAGAATACTTTTGTTCACATAGTTGGGTTGCATACGAATTCGTCAACTGTTACAAATCATAAAGAACTCGAGCAGTTGGTTTTATTTCCTCAGTTAAAATATTTTTTTCTTATTTAAAAAGTTTTGTCTTTTGTTTTATGTGTTAAATCATTCAATTCAGTTACTTACGGCAGATAATACAACAAAATAACGTCTTATAATGTCACATGCCTACAGGAAGTGTCATCTTACATAACTTTTTGAATTGAAGGCATCTCGAGATTCCGTTTACTAATTGGATAATTATAATAGTTTACACACGTCACACTTGAAGTTTTTCAAATTAATTTTACCGCAAGGATTTTGTTCAATTTTTCCGGTATATGTCATGAAAATAATCAGATATTGTCGTTTTTTTAAATGAGTATCAATACATTCCAATGTTACAATAATGATTCAAAGGGTTATCAAGTCGATTATTATGACATCTTTAATTCCATAAAAAATTGCAAAACAAGCAAATTTTTTACTTCAATCTTTCAATGCGAAAAGTGTTAAAAAAGGACTTGTACTAGTCTTTTGAGACTTATTAAATCACCTTCGTATAATACTCTACATAGACTAAGAAAAGGTACAGTTTGTCACAACACAGCTACGACATAGTCGATATGCAGGAATAATTTCTTAATAAATGGATCCATTCAGTATATGATGAATTTATTATTGTCAGAAATATACTATTGTCTATGTTTGTGCTAGTTTAAATTCCTCAAAACCTAAGGTAAAGTATTTCCTTAGCTTATTTCAATAAAATATGTATTTGATCCTTTGGGTTCTTTTCAACATCTTGAAAAAAATTAGGTCCTACTGATGAAGTTGTAACTTACATTAAAATTGGTATAATGTGTAATAATAGTTTATTGGTACTGGCATGATTTAGCCTTGAAAGATTATGATTTTTTAGCAGTTTTTACGTTGATTACAGGTTGTAAAAGAAAATATGAGCATATGTTCAAGACAATAATGATGATGTTAATAGCAAATTTGGCGATTGTGATAATATTATCGGTATATTTTTGCTGGGAGACGGACGGTAAGTTACATGAAAAAATATGATGACGAAAACAATTTGATTAGTAGTAAAGCTGACTCTCTTGGGGAGAATGCATTAGTTGGTTTTATGTAATTTTACTTGTGTAGTAAGGTTTATTTTTTAATTCTTTCTTGCGTAATATTATATTGTTTAATTTTTCTTGCATTCTTTTTAAAACGCATTTACCATTTGTTTTGGTTGTAGTATACCGATGTTCTGTCATGTAAACATGACACATTTGGCTCGAGTGAAAAAATCTCTAAAATGCGCACTTGTACAAAATAGATTATAATCACTTACACACATGGCGAAACTGCTCTCAGTTTCATTCGTGAAATTGTGAAGAAATATATTCTCGTAACAAATAGCTGAAACTACTGAAAGACATCATATTTATTAAGAATACTGTGATCCAAAAAACCTAGGATTTGAATATCCTTCTATCACTAACTTGTTTTGTAAACAGCTTGCATCGTTGTAAAATGTTACATAATGTTATGTATTTTTAGATTGTCTCAGGATATCACTTCTTGTAACCTTTACGGGATTTGGCATCTCATTTGCAATCGTAGCATTTTTGGTTATAATAAAAAGTTGTCAGGTAAGACAAAAAAATCCCGTATCTCTGTTTGACCAAATCCAAGTTTGAGGAGTGTTTTGTACTTCTTAATCAAAATCAAACATAATTGTCCATGTCCTTATCATAATCCAGTAAAAACTTTGAAACTTACAAACTAGGTTAAACATGTGAACTTCACTAGAGGAGTGAGAGCGGGTGCTTCGGAAGGGTAAGCCTCCCCTACCTAGCTAGTTACGTCCGAAATGTGTGAAATAATAATTATGGCGGCCATAAAACGTTTTGAGGACCCCGATAAGTCTAGGCTTGCAATATCATTGTGTCATTAATTTTTGTAAGCACCTTGCTACTTTTTATAAAGTCCTCCCAGATAGAGCAAACTCTATCCGAGCGCATTAATTGTGAAAAAAATACATAATTAGCAGGAAAGGCAGGTAAATAACTGCAAAAGGAAAATTGACAATAGAAAAAATTCCATTTATAACGTTTCTTATACAATTTCAAATGTAGCCTATCGTTTTATTTTAGGTACAGGTCTAAAAAAGAGGCATAACAAATAAAGAAACAAATCAGCAAACAATGGTGCGCAGTTTGTACCAATTGGTATACTGATTGTTTGCTGGAAATGTACAGTACCAATCACAATAAAATGTTGTCTATCAAAAATATCAACATTTTGTTGATAATATCTTCATTATATTTTGTTTGGAAAACAAAAAAAACTGAAGAAAAAATGACAGGCCGAAAAAACTTAAATGTTTTTATATTTCATTAATTTAAATATCCCCCTTTTAATAGAAAAATTGTAATAAAAACAGTCAAATAATTCATGATTTTTCATCATATAACATTTTCAATAATTATCAGGTATACTATAATTATATCTTTTTTTCAGAGAATAAACGCAACATTTGTGAGCCATTTAAAAAAAATCTGTATATTTAAAGATCGACAATAGAAAAGTCTTTTATCCTGCAACTAACGTGTACATTGACATCATAAAGCCTGCCGAATAAACCTTATCTTTATTCGGTCACTGACCCAATAAAGCCACGCGCTAACTGTGACGTCACAGTTACGGCACTACTTTTTCCATTCAACATTTGACGTAACCTTTGACCCAAATGAACCCCATTCTCAATGTAAACAAAACACAGTATAATAAACATGATCAATAAATTCATACATTTTAATATTTTATTTTTAAAAAAGGTTGATTTTTTTTAAAAAAATACACGTAGTTATATAAATATGATTTAAAAATAAAAATGAAAATTATAAGAGTTGTTACTTTATTCCGCCGGACTTTTAGAATATGACAGAAATACAGAAAAACGTCTGCAACATTTCATCAAAGAATATTTATTTTAATATTATTATTGTAAGAATTTAAGATTTTGTTTCATATATTGAATATGAAAATAATATCGTATTGTAGTTATTTATTTAAATAATTGAGAACTACATGTGCTTGAACGTCGGACTGAGCGAAAATGACAAGTACGGGTGTGATGGGGTAGCGTGACGTCACGTAAACATTTGTATCCTTGCGCTTGGAGTGTAAACAAACAAGTCAAACAGATGGATAACATGCAGTTACAATTATAATTTTAGGACGTATCTGTTGCAGGATAAAGTAAATACATGGTCATTGACGGTGAATAAAGGTCGTATTTGGCTCGGGGGCGAAAACGTGTAGAAAGCTCAGCAGAGCCTCGCTTTCTACACGTTTTCTCACCCTCACCAAATACGACCTTTATTCACCGTCAATGACCATGTATTTACTATATATTACAATAATTACAGATTATACCAGTTTTAATTACACATAAAATCTAAAAATAAGATCTACAACATGGGTCATTGTGGAGTATAGTAGAATTTCCGACTGTTGTCGTATAATTTTAAAATCGATGGAATACTTGTAAGTTATTGTATTTCATATACAATAATTGTGTGGCATCCATATTATATGTCATATCTGTGTCCGACACTCCAATATCAGATCGAAGGCTTTTGGTTGATGTGGTATATGGATTTAAAACGTTTATTTTGTTTATCATATGCTTAATCCTTCACTAAGTAGGGCAAAATCATGCATTACAGATATTTGTGTTTAAACTCAATCAAAAACAAACATACTAATCAGTGTCCGAATCACAATACAGAAGCAAAGTAAACACTTTGGAACTGACAAGTAAGGTTAGACACGTGAACTTCCACCAGGAAAGTGAGGTCGGATGCTCCGGAAGGGTAAGTACCTCCTGTTTAGCTGCTAGCTACACCCGTCACGTGTGTAATCGAAATTGTGTGAAATGAACATGGAACTATGGGACGTCAAATATATCCAAGACAATCCTAAACACAAGAACGTCAAATTTATCAACAATACTGTGATGGCGGTCATAAAACTTTTTGACGGCCTTGATAAGACTGGGCTTGCAATATCCCTGAGTCAACAATTTATTTGCAAGAAACTAGACCAAAATTAGATCCCTCCAAATAATTTTACTTACAACATTCGCGAAATGTTTCTCAAAATACGAACCTTTGTAAGGACTAATGCTGTCGATATAGGATATTCTAATTGATAAAGTGATTAGCGATTTTAATAGCAACCGATCATAATGCGCATGAGCATGATTCAGTTTATCATTCAAAAGATGTGATATTCATTTTGACTGTGAACGTCATTAAAAAGTTGAATTGGTTAGCAAAATAATAAAAAAAACACGATGTGATCGTCAATTAACCATTTTCCCTGATAATTGCAACATTTCTATAACATTTGTAAGTCAACTGATTTTATATCATTGATGCCTAAAAATAAAAAGAAAGTTTCGAAAATTCATTTATAATAAATCATTGACAGAAAGGCAACATTTAAAAACAGAAGAAATAGATTTTTTTGAAGGAGACTCTTTATTAGCAAGTCCTGTTAATAGCAACAAAAGAGAAATACAGCCACCAGAACCTTGTAAGCCAAAGCAGCATTTTCATTATTTAATTGAATCATAACCACATAAATCAAAATTAGTAATTGCAAAGACAAATCCAAGATTTTTTTCTGATTAAAAATTCAAGCAACTCATCCACTTACAATATGAATGTTTTTATGTCAATTCTTATGGTTTTAAAAACCGGCATTTAGAATTCATAGAACTTTTAAATAACAACCTATGTTGTCATCAAAAACAAACGTACTAATCCATGTCTTAACCCTTTAATTGGCAGATACGTCAAACTACGCCATTTTGATTTTCGGCGTGTCGAATGTACTATTTTCGGCGTGGAAATGTGATTTCTAGACGGATCTTTAAAACCCTGGGACCAAAACAAACTAGAGAAAATTTCCTATCAACTTTGTTCTTTCTGTTAATCTTTACAAACACTCTGTCCTACATGAAATTCAAGCACGCAATTCAAATTTCTATTTTCATGAATTTTTTTCTACATTATTTAAACCCGATTTTTCTAGATGTTAAAATGCTATCAAACTTATATGTGTGAAAAATTTTTTAAAATTTTTTTACAAAATCATTTATATGACGCAAAATGACGGAAATTGAGAACTTTGAATTTGTACTACATGCAGGCGAAAATTCGTGTTTAGGTAAACACGTCGTTTTACGCCATAATTTTTGCACTTTTTGAGTACTTTTGAGGCATTAGTTGTAACCGACACTATGTAAAACGTGTGTTTTAGAATGGATTGTATCATATTATTATTAATTGAAAGGAAATTTAATGCAAAATTCAATTATATGATTTCTAAACTCTAGCATTAGATCTGCAAAATTAAATGACAATTTAATGAATATGCTTTAAAGAGTGCAAAATCCTATTCAACTTTGACGTTTTTGCCCAGTCTTTCGCGACCGGTACGCTTTCTTCACTTCAAGATTTTTCGACACTGAAATGTCATATCAGAGAAATATTTGTAACATAATAAACATAAGTATTTCTAAGGAATTCTGTCCATTTATATTATTAAAATATTGACTTTTGATTACACTTTTATTAGTCTAAAATAAAGGGTCTTGAAAACAGCGTTGAAGACAGCCGATTTTCAGGTTTATATCCCATTAGTGTGCTCAATAAAAGTGATTAAAAAAAATCTTCATATGATGAAAAGCCAAATTTCCATAGCTACCCATTGATATATCAACAACTAACAGAATTCAAATAATTTAAAAGATATCACAAATTGAAATTGCATCACATCTGGTACATTTTGTCGATTGTGTAGTGTTACGTACGACGGTAGATAAATGTCTTCTACCACGTCCGTAACAGATGTATATAAATATACCTGACTAGGGATCAAATACTAAATCGATGATTCTGAAAGGATGGTTTTTTATATTATTTATATCATCATTGGAAGTTTTTAACAATTCATTGATAATCGCAGTAATGAATTGGAGATTTGAGTGATGCAAAGTATCACATACTATAATAAAATTTGGAAATGTGATCTTGGTTTTGTTCTGATCCATCAGACGTTATTTTAGAACTGATAATGATTGTTGATGACTTTCCCACATATAAGTTATTTCTTTTTTCATACCATAAAATGTAAACAGCACGATTGCTTTTTACGAACATGGAAGGTACTTCCCTGGTAGTATTGGCACAGGGCTCAGGGCGATTCACCGAACAACTACTCTGACTTTTATCCGTTCGAGAAATGAAATAGTTCGTTAGATGCTTTAATGTCAAGATGTAATAAAAGTAAATTGTGTTGACTGCAAGGAGTATTTTAGTATCCAAGTAGTAAGAGAGGTCCTCGTTGGTAAAGGCCGATGTTAGTTTTTATTTTTCTATAATTTGCAAGTGTGTATCAGTGCGGCGCAATAATATTTTGTGTTTGGGATATCCCGACCTGGTTTATGAATATTCATCACGTGATACGTCACGAGGAATTTCCCGCTTTCATTGGATATTGAAATTTATTCCCGTCAGTTTGCCGGTAACGAATACATGACAAAAAGTAGAAATCAAAGATTATTCTCAAAAAAGTGATACGAAACTGAAAAAAGAAGTTTATTTACAAGTTTATTGGCTATGTTGATAAATCGTTTATGACTCGTGTAGGCTATATCGATACCGTAGTTCGTATGCAAATTAGCTATGTGTTTGAGGGCATGCTTGCGTTTGACACCCGATGCCCCAGCTCAAATGTATTCACATTAGCGTAGCGACTGACCTTTTTAGTCCAGTACACCCATGCCCCTTTTAAAATGATCATGACACCCTATCCTATTCAGTTATCAGTTAAATATCAAAACGACATGCTTTATTCTCAAATCTCTGCTACATACTTCCGATCTACCGCACACACTCTACTTTTCACCATGTCTCCGAAGACAGATAATTTCATCACCAATGTTTATTTAAATACTATTTCCAGTTGTTTAGTTTGAATCAACAAAATAAATCGAGAAGAAAAAACAACTCGAAATCAAAATCTAAACTAAAGAACTGAAAAACGATGTTTTAAAACTTTCAGATAAAATTTATTTACCTTGTAAATCCTTATTAGTAGATCGTTTTTACAGTGGATATCCGATTAAAGTTGTTGTCAGTAGTTTAATCCATGGTTTTTACAACCCTTAATTTCTTTTCATGAGGCCATATTACTTTATTTCACATAAAATGAACAAATATGATGTGACCATTGGACATGCGGGAAAACTGAAACAAAACAGTAATTGTGCTTTCTTAAGTTCTTCCGATTTTTAGAGCACCGTTGGTGTAGTAGAACAGTAACTAAGGGCATGGAAAATATGGTGCCGATTTTGTGAACTCAACTCTTCTTACAGTTTTCAACCAAAAACCTTGAAACTTCACAGAATGTTTTTATATATATTGAGGATGTGCACCTGACTTTATGGAAAGATTTCAAGATTTTTTCCCCATTTTTCCAGACTTTGAAACTTTGTTACTTTTTAGCAAGTATTTGAATGGGGGTACCTACTTAGTGAACTCAACTCCTCTTACAGTTTTCAACCAAAAGTCTTGAAACTTCACAGAATGTTTCTATATATATTGAGGATGTGCACCTGACTTTATGGAAAGATTTCAAGATTTTTTCCCCATTTTTCCAGACTTTGAAACTAAGTTAATTTTTAGCAAGTATTTAAATGGGGGTACCTACTTTGTGAACTTACTCCTCTTGCAGTTTTCAACCGAAAACCTTGAAACTTCACAGAATGTTTATATATATATTGAAGATGTGCACCTGAATTTATGGAAATATTTCAAGATTTTTCCCCATTTTTCCAGTTAATTAGTTACTATCTACTGTATATATTAAAAGATTATCAAAGATATGTACCTAACTTAATGGCAACTAGGCCCATTGAGTCTTTAACCTATTTTTTTTGATGAATGTAAGATAAAATACACTTTGAATAAAGTACACCAATTGATTTTTATTCCTTTTGATAATTAATTTTTCCTTCAGTATTATTTTTTTTTAATTTTTGGAAGAATTAAAAAATATAAAATATTATCATGGGTCATTTGAAATGGTAAAAATAACATGTAAATGTAATAATCAATTTTGCAAATTTATTTAACATTTTAAATATAAACTCTTCTATTGGGATATTAGAAAATAAACAGTCCCTTTCCATGTGTAAAATTGCCTTTTTAGGTCACTCGAGCAACCTCCTGATGGTGACCTATAGCAGAAGTTGTTTATCTTTTGTGCTGCCTGCATTATAAACATTTTCAACTTCTCCAGAACCAGTTACCCATTGATAGTGAAAGTGGATATGGATGTTCCTTTGGCAAAGTTCTTTCAAGTTTGTGAAAATTGGTTGACCTTGACCTATATTCAAGGTCACAGTGACCTAAAGTAACAAAATTTTAAAGGTCTTCTTGTCATGAACCAAAAAGGATATAACTTGAACCAAAAAGATATGAGCTTGAAACTTCATATATTGCATCAGGACAAAAAGATCTTCCAAGTTTGTAAAGGTGGTTGACCTTGACCTACATTTAAGGTCACAGTGACCTAAAATAACAAGACCTTTAAACATCTTGTCATAACCAAAAGGACTATGACCTTGAAACTTTATATATAGCATTAGGACAAAAAAGACCACCAAGTTTGCAAAATTGGTTGACGGTGACCTACATTTAAGGTCACATTGACCTAAAGAAGTAAAAATCTTCTTGTCATGTATTAAAAGGTCTAGGAGCTTTAAACTCCATATACATGTATAAAGCATCATGAGATAAAACTTTTACTAAGCTTGCATAGCTGGTTGACGACCTTGACCTACATTCAAGGTCACAGTAACCTTTAAACCTTATTTAGCATCACAATGAAAAGGTCTACCTAGTTGGTAGTTGACCTCAAGAAGAGCAAACCATTTCTTGACATGTATTGAAAGGTCTATGAGTTTGAAACTCCAAATACATGTAAAAGCATCAGGAGATAAATCTTTACTAAGTTTGCAAAGCTGGTTGACTTTGACCTATATTCAAGGTCATAGTAATTTAGTAGAATAACCTTCAAACATCTTTTTGGCATGCGTTGAAAGGCCTAGGCTCTTTAGACTTCATATATGATTCCAGAACAAGAACATCTAGTAGGTTGCAGAGCTGATTGATGTTTACCTACTTTCAAGGTCATAGTGACCTAAAGTAGTAAGAACTTAATGTCTTAATTTTATTAATCCAAAGGCCAACGAGCGGGAAACAAAAAAGGTCTACCTAGTATTGGAAGCTAGTTTATCTTGACCTAAATTCAAAGTCATGGTGACCTTAAGTAAAAGTTAAAAAAAAAAAGTAAAAATACTTTGTCACGAGCAGGAATGACTAGAATGGTCAAACTTCATATAAAGAATCAGGACATAAAGCTTTACTAAATTTGCAAATCTGGTAGACCTTTACCTGCTTTCAAGGTCACAGTGACCAAAAAAAAGACTTGAAATGTTTTTTTGTTATGAACTAAAAGGCCTTGTCGCTTGAAACTTCACATACAGCTTAAAACTTCTCATGTAGATCAGAACATGAAGCTCTTCCAAGTTTGTGAAGTAAATTACCTATATCTACATTGAAGGTCATAGTGACCTAATGAAATGAAACCTGAAAACAACAAAAGGCCTTGGAGCTTGAAACTTCATCACAGTGGCGGATCCAGCGGGGGGGGGGGGGCCAGGCCTTGCCCCGACTTTTCCCCTCTCTCTCACAGCTAATTGCCAATCAACCAGCGTGATTGCCACTTAATCAGTGGTACTGATTAATTAATCCGTGTACACAGGTAGGAAATTGCAATCAGGCGATGATGTATTTTACCAGTTCGCTGAAGCATGAAAGAATCCAGGTAGTACTGACCAGTCTTGGGTGATGATGTTATTTACCTGATCGCTGAGGCGTGAAAGAAACCAGTTAGTATCATTAGTCATACTAATTAAGAGACTTCTATGAAGAGTGATTCCATTAATCATATGTGAATTCATCTAATTTAGGGACATGGCCAAGAGAGATAGAAGGGGGAGAGAACTAATTTTTAGCACACAAAATTATCTTTTTTGTATATTTTTACAGCACGATGTTCTATCTCCATATAAAAGTACAAATTTTTGTACATTTTTATTTTTAATTGGTTTTAATGGGAAAAATATGTCTCATTTGACTTTTTATTCTATTGGTCCGATTATCGGCTTTACGAAACAAATTAGTCTAAAATAATCAGAGTTTTTTTCTAGTGACAAGATTCTTGTCTGTTGCACCTTTAATGCACATTATACAATGATGAAACTGACTAACTAGTCATTTTAAAACTAATACAAAATGTAATATAATAAGTGTGGAAAAGGGGTGTGATAGTAAGAGACCTACCCCTTCGGTATATGTAGCAGGGAGGTTAGTTGGTAGATTGCTTGTTTCTTAAGTCAAGGAGGTCGAGGGTTTGATCTCTGGTCAGGTCTAACCTAAAAATTCGCTCGGCATTAAAAAATGAATGCGGGTCTTTCGGACAACATTGAAAATTGAGGCGCTTTGTCACGGAAGGCGTGGCACGATAAAGAACCCTCACTGCATAATGCCATCACCGCAAAGCACAACTAAATATTTCTGCACCTACACCTATAGCTGGTGGCGTCTCGATATAAGTGAAATATTATTGACTTAGATGTTAAACCCCATTAATCAATGATCAATCAAACTCAGGGTTCAAACAGAAAGACGTTCCTTTATCAACTCAACTGGATCACCCAGACCACGTTCATCCATTTATCGACTAAATTAAATCAAAACACTGGTATCTCTCCAAAGGATCGACGTATCGATCTACAACTTCCAAAGGTCGAACGAACTCCTTTAATATAAGAAAAAAATGTCGGTCTGGATCTGCGGTGCACAACTACACCTCGACAAATAAAAAGACCGACAATACAAGTTACCGACGGTGACAAATTTCGACAGTACAGTTGATAGACTTTATCGATAAAGATACTATGAACTCACCGACACTCATAGCCACCTGCGTCAATATTACAATTTTTGAATGCGAGGTAAAAGGGACGCTCGACAGTGTTCAAGATGCAGGAAATTGCACCATTTGTACTGAAAAAAAAGCGATTTTTTCTGGGGGAGCATGCCCCCAGACACCCCTAGAAGGTCGCGCCTTTGACGCATACTTGTGCCCCCCCCATTCACCAAGACTCTGGATCCGCCCCTGCATCAGAACAAAAAGTTCTACCAATTATGGGAAACTGGTTGACCTTGACCTATATTCAAGGTTGTAGTGACCTTAAGTAGTATGCAAAACTTTAAAACGTCTTTTTTCATTTAATAAAAAAACATTAAGGCTTGTAATTTGATATATAGTATCAGGATATGAAGTTCTAATTTGTTTGCAAAGCTAACTGACCTTGAGCTACCTACAAGCTCTACTAAGTTGGTTGACCTTAATCTCAGATGACCATTGTTACAACAGCAGCCTACCTTTTTGAAATCCTTACTGGAACACTGGTCTGACAACAGTGACAGTTTATATCATCTTATTAACTTTAATTAAAGCCTTTATAATCTATATTCACATGTTTAAAATATCTAAAAGTTAGTTATTTTGGTCCCTGGGAAGCATTTGGAGAAGAAATTAGAAACACATCTGCGACTGATATTAAAATTTAATTGCCTTTGTTTGACTAAATACTTTGAAATTACAAACAATGCAGTTTATTTATAGTAGGATCAAGATCCAATTCCCCTGTTCGGTCAGCACCATCGGTGCTTTGAATTAAGTATTTCACTTGTCGGATATGATAATTAACCACTAGTTATTTTTAATATTGATAATATTTACTTATATTACTGAGAGTGATTGTCAGCACGAGTATCATGGCCATCGCATACTATGAGACAACCGATGTATTTGCCTCGGTAAAATATTACAGACATTTATTACCATTAATACGAGAGAGAGATTCAGAAATTATACCTTTACTACCCCAGTATACAAAAAACATATACTTGTGAAAGGCAACTACGGGTAGGTAAGCCTGAAGAATGCTAAACGGTCAGGTTGGGTAGCAGTGAACAAACACTATAAACGGTTAATCCTGGCAAGGAACAAGCAGCTCAAACACACGTATATATGTACTGTGGCTAAATACTAAACATGAATAGCATATGGTCTCATTGTAAATGGCTGAATGATTTCCAATGCGAATTCAAACACATTTTTTAATGCAAGAAGCACATTTACTGTTTTTCCGCGTGCACTCAATACTATTTTTGAAGCATTGTTAATTAATACCAAAAAGTGTTTAAACTATGAACAATCGAAATGATTCAAGAATACGTCAGATTGCTGCTTTTTGTAGCGTTTCATTATTATATTAAATTTTTAAGGACCCTCTGTGAAAGTGCCGCACTTTGGTGCTTCTCTGGACTTATAAAAACTTCCCCCATTTACACACACACACACACACACACACACACACACACACACATATTTATAAAATGGCATTGCTGCTGAACTGAAAATTCGGGTATGTAACAATATTATTCGGTATAGAAAGTAAATTTGACAATTATACAATTATAGCCCTTTTATGATAGAGGGGACACTTTCTTGTATTTTCAGTCTATTGGTTCTTGAGTTTTACTTTTTACGCCCTTCAACAGATATAATTTTTTTACAAAAGAAATTTGAATAGCCTCTCGCACTTGCAGTATATTTCGTTTTGGCACATTCTTATCAGGGGTCCAATAAAATACAGAAGTTCGAAGCTGTCAGTTGTCCAAATGGATCTTTTTATGTTGAGTTATGGTGTTTAACGTTCAAATCAAGAATAGTTCACTATATCGAGACGTCGCCAGCTAAAGACGAAGGTGTAAAGATTTTGCCTGTGCGTTGTGCTTATGGTATTATACAGCAAGGTTCTTTAGCTTACCACGCTTACCGTGACGCGGTATGTTTGGCGAGAACAATCTGTAGTTAATAAAAATTTAGTCTCTGTTTGCTAGGCTACACACCATTTATAGCATGGGCCACTATCATTATTTTCCACCATCAGTAAATTAGTAATGGTAACTTAAAAACATATGGAGGGTTTAGGTGGCCAATTGGACTGAAGTGTGTAGCTACGGATCACAAGCCCACTCAGAACACATCCTAATATAGGAGTATTGGTCATTTCCTTTGCCGAAGGTTGTTTTTTTTCAAAACAATTCGGTTTCCTCCACTATCCTTGATATGACCGCCTCAATATATATAAAAGAATTTTGACTCGGTAGTAAAACATACTTGACAACATACAATGTAACCAAAAACAGGACATACATACGCAGAAATCGATGCCCGATCTGAAGGGTTATCTGCCCCTACATTAGAAGTTGTCCTATACTGACCATCTTTAGGTGTGATATACTTTACAGATATAAAGATGGTAGTTTTGTTCAGTCGAGCGTGACCTGTTAGGTAATTCCAATTTGGGAGAGCAATAAGTGATTATAGATCAACAAAAATCCAATTGGGGTTTTATATGTCTCTGGCTAAACGCAGACGGATTATAATTAGTATTTAGACACCAATGACTTGAATGCATCTCGTAGTAAAATGATGAAAGAAAGTTAACATGCATATGTACCAGCTTATTGAAAATGTGCACGAAATCATAATTTTATAAATGTATCAAGTATTTGTTTTTTAAATACGTTTTGTCGGGGTCTTATTTGCTTATTCCATGTTTAAATAAAAATTAAAATTAGCGTTTTTAAATATTCCATTCTAGCTATTTTAAGGTTTTACATAAATAAATAAATAAATAAATAAATAAATAAATAAATAAATAAATAATAAATAATAATAATAAGGTTTAAGATATTTTCTCAGAGAGAAAGAGAGAGAGAGAGATAGAGAGAGTTGTCACTCTCAAGTCACAAATATTTATCAATAAATATGATCAATATACAATAATATTACTTTTTATTTTAACAATCAGGACATGATCGGGATATGATCAAAATGCAATATAATATTCTAAGAGTTCATGAGAACTTAAGAAAACCTAAACATAACGTTCACAAGCTCTCGGCATTATGAATCGAAAGTCAAGATTTTTTCGGATGGGAACTAAAATAGATGAGGCCCCGTGTCACGATAGGCTCGGTACGATAAAGAACCCTGGTGTATAATGCCATCCGCATCTTCAACTATAGCTGGTGTCGACTAGATATTAGTGATATGTTCTTGATTGTGACGTTAAACATCATAACTCACTCACTCACTCACTCTCATCTGTATAAATGTGTTGGGTTGGTAATACAATACATGATGTAAGTCCTGGTGATCTCAATCCCGACATTGAGAACATGCAGTGATCATTTGAACTACACTCTGTTGAAAAGACACCAGTTGTAAACAGTTTTCTGTTTTGGTTGCCATAGTAATGGAATTTGAGATAATTAAAACGAAATAGTACGAGTCTTCTAATTTAAAAAATGTTTACCATTGATCACTTCATTTGTATTGTTATGAAGTCAAAGTAACAGTCTCACCTTATAAAAAATATACCAAAAATAAAAACATTTGCATGGTTTTTCCTAATATTTGACCGAAAATCTATTATTTTCAGAGTATCTATTTTAAAGACATTTTCGGGTTTTTTCATTGCGCACCAAATCCGCGAAACCAGGGGAGACTACTCTATTAACGTTATTGATCGAAATGAAGGGATATACAAACGCCCGTAACAACTGTAAACATCCGGCTTTCTTTTAATTGGTATTCGACAATATAAATGGTAATATTAGTGATCAAAAATGACTCTTAGAAGAAAAGAGCGGTTTATTAAAGTATCGGAGAAGAAAAGGCGAGAAGTGTGTTCTGTTCGCACGATTCAAATGAACAAATCTGGTCCAACTATTGTCGAACCTGACCGTGCTTCTCAACCACTTGCTTCGAAATATTATTAAATGGTGTCTATTACAGTAAACATAAACAAATGGAAACCATACAACGGGGAATTGTCCAAATTTCATCACAACGTTGCAGCACTAGGTTCTATCTATCTTGTGTAATCCAAAACAAAAAAATAGGTACGGCCCATAATCCGAGTATTACCAGCACAGATGCACAAAATGTAAACTCACCATGGTATAGAGTTATCTCTCTTTGACCATACCACAAAGTAATGGAAATTCATATAAGTTCCAAGAGATATTAGAATGTTGTCATGGTTGAACAAAACTGTTATATTTTGTACTTTTCATTAAAATTTTTGAAATCCTATAAATTGGCAGATATTTTTTATGATAATTAGGAATCTATTTTTAATATCAGATTATTAAACAAAGATTAATATTGTAAATTATATGTAAAGATATACTTTGTTTTGTGAATTATCTTGAATCTGATGCTAATATTTAAATTAACTGATAAAAAGAAAATCTTTTGGGGATTTTTTTTCATTTTTTTCAATGGAAAATTTAAAAAAAAAACATGGGGGTACGGATAATTTTTTATTTTTAAATCCTAAAATATCCTGGTGACCTATCAATTTTTCTTTGTTTTTGTGAAGTATATAGTCTTGTTAAACTTTTGGCAGATTTTGATTAGATTTCGAATGGTAGATTTTTTTTTGTACATGAAAATGTATGCAATTTTTGTGAAAAAGGCGGTAAAATGAGCACTTTTTCAAATGTATTTTTTACCAATTATTTTAATAAATGTGTATTGAACTGCCAACTTAGACATTTTTAACATGTTAAATATAGGTATGATGTATTTTTGCTGTTTATTACATTTTAATAAATTTTTTGAGTTTGTTTGAGGTTGATTTTTCAAATTATACCGATATCCTTGAAATACTGCATATATTAAACAAGAGTTGTTGTAAAATTAAATGCGGTGACATTCCATTATTTTTGCATATTTTTGTTTGCATGTTCATATAGAACAAACAGGGAAAAAATTAGCTTGATTTGAATGGTGGTTCTATTTCATAGCATATACCTTTAAGTGAAACACGCTAATTTTGAATTCATTCCCGTCTATTCATCTTCACCTAATAATCAAGTCATGTGAAATAACAAAATTAATTTCTTGTACACTTTTGGTTACCATGGTATTGGAGTTTTTGTTTGAAATTACCGCTTTGGTGATAGAAGAGTATGAGTCTCCTTAATATATACAATTTATCAATAACCCGATCCCTGGTATCATTAGAGTTTTGGACTAAAATTTCTCGCCTCAACTTTTTCAAAACTAAAAGCTTTTGCATGTTTGTATTAAATAATTGGCTGATAATGTCACGGAGTTAGGAATTTATATTTTGGGCGAAAACATAGAAATTGTGAAACCATTTTTTATATTCAAATGTATTTAATAGTTTCGTTGATATTATTTACCAAAAGTCATATATTGTACACCTGCCAATATAAGAAAATAGCAATATAAAGTTAAATAAAACAGAAATATCCTCTTTATCTTCGTATTTGCATGGCTTTCGTTGCCATGGCAACCGTAATTTTAATGAAAATATATTTAAATTTTGGAGTAACAGTTTATTTATATGTATGGTTGAGTAGTAGTAAAGTTTCAGATATTTGTGTCAAAGTAATGATCTACTTTAACAAAACAAAATGCAAAATTCGCATCAATAGTATGCCATCTTTATATTTTTGGGCTAATAGCTATAAAGTTTATTCTTTTTATTTTTTGTGAAAAAATGCAAATTTTAATTTTTTTTTGCAGCGTCTCTCAATGATACTTAACTTTGATTTTCCTGCAAAATTATATTTTTCTACAGTACTGGTCTCAAGATATAAGACATTTATTTTAAGAAACACAAAATTCAGCGATTTTCCCATGTTTTTGTCGTAAATGTGGTGTTTATGTTGCCATGGCAACCGATATATGGATGAAACGTAATTAAAAGGGAAGTATATTGTATGGGGATACAAAATATATAGCATTTTTACTGCAAATACCCTAAAATCTGCAGTGAAAATAGGGTACATTTTTTGCAATTTTTCTAAAATTTCTCTGCCAATTAAAGGATTAATCACCATCCAGAAGGAAAAATCTAAATTTAACACATGAACCCCGACCAGGGAAGTGAGGCCGGGTGGTCCGAAAGGATACGCACCTCATGTTTAGCTAGCTTCATCGGCAACGTGTTTAATCTTAATTGATTGAATCAAACAGTTGTAAGCCAACTTGTTTTATATAATTGGCGTATGATTTAGTTAATATTTGTTAAAACCATTTTCATTGGTCCGATTTTTCTGTGACGTTTCAATGAATAGATTGGCTCTCAATGACGTTTCATTATGAATGAGGTACAGATACGTAATAGCGTTGCCATTTTTTTATGGAAGTATGAAAAAATTGGAAAATTTGCACAAATAAAAACATTCGCTACGCGAATTACACTGTGCAAAATGTCTACTTTAACAAAACAAAATGCATAATTCGCATCAATAGTATGCCATTTTTATATTTTTGGGCTAATAGCTATGAAGTTTATTCTTTTTATTTTTTGTGAAAAAATGCAAATTTTAATTTTTTTTTTGCAGCGTCTCTCAATGATACTTAACTTTGATTTTCCTGCAAAATTATATTTTTCTACAGTACTGGTCTCAAGATATAAGACATTTATTTTAAGAAACACAAAATTCAGCGATTTTCCCCATGTTTTTGTCGTAAATGTGGTGTTTATGTTGCCATGGCAACCGATATATGGATGAAACGTAATTAAAAGGGAAGTATATTGTATGGGGATACAAAATATATAGCATTTTTACTGCAAATACCCTAAAATCTGCAGTGAAAATAGGGTACATTTTTTGCAATTTTTCTAAAATTTCTCTGCCAATTAAAGGATTAATCACCATCCAGAAGGAAAAATCTAAATTTAACACATGAACCCCGACCAGGGAAGTGAGGCCGGGTGGTCCGAAAGGATACGCACCTCATGTTTAGCTAGCTTCATCGGCAACGTGTTTAATCTTAATTGATTGAATCAAACAGTTGTAAGCCAACTTGTTTTATATAATTGGCGTATGATTTAGTTAATATTTGTTAAAACCATTTTCATTGGTCCGATTTTTCTGTGACGTTTCAATGAATAGATTGGCTCTCAATGACGTTTCATTATGAATGAGGTACAGATACGTAATAGCGTTGCCATTTTTTTATGGAAGTATGAAAAAATTGGAAAATTTGCACAAATAAAAACATTCGCTACGCGAATTACACTGTGCAAAATGTCCAATTTTTTTATACTTCCACAAAAAAAGAAGAAAAAAATCAATTCATTTCTATAATACAAATCGAATAAATCATTTGGAATCTTATTTATGTTTGATTATTGGCATGATAGAAACATTGAAGACTACATTAATTATGTTATTTTACTTCCTTATGCAGCGATGAAAACTGAAGAAAGTAGCGGCGCACGGAAAACAGGCACATCAGATGCTGGTAAATACAAGCTTTATTTTTATGCGTAAATGTATCCATCGCTGTTTACAAAATATCTGTTATTGCAAATATTTAACCAGATTTTAAACTAAACATTGAAATTTAAAATTTACAAACATCAGTTCTTTTAATGTTGCAATATTTTTCATATGTTATGTAGCTAGCTTATCACAAGGTGATTACCTTTCTGGAGCACCAAGCCTCACTTCCCTGGTGGAAACTCACGTGTCTAAACTATCTTGTCAATTTCAAGGTCTTTTCTTTGTTTTTGGATTGAAATTCTGACATGGATTAGTATATTTTTTTAAATTATATATACTTTCGAACAACCATGTCATTAAGAATTAATTTTTATAGAAGAATTATGATTTTACAATATTCTTAGGCTTACTGTTTAGTGTATCAGCTACAATTCTATATATATATCATTTGTGCATTATTGACCAGTAAATTTCCATGATAGTGTGATTGAATTTTTCTGTTTCTTTATTTGCAGAGAGACTTAGTTTAACTTCTTTTGGAGGGATACCTGTATCTGGCAAGTTCATGCATAAATTTAATAAGTATATCTCGCGCTTAACATAATAAAGCAGAGGTTTTCACATAAACATTTACATATACCAACATTAAATTGTTGTTAAGTTGTAATTTTGTACTTTATTAAGGTTTTTTTTATAAATCAAACACACAAAACAGTCATAATTTATCAATTTGTAAAACATACAATCTATTACTGAAGACCCAGATTGGCACCAAATAAAATTCTTCGTGTATAATTTTTTCCAAAAAAAGAAACTTTAACCTGAAATATATATATCTCCAGTTAGATCAAGGCTGTGCCACCATTTTTTTTTGTTTTAAAACGTTTTAGCGAATGAACAAAAACAACAAGGATTTTATACGACAAGCAGTTATGAAAATTATTAAAAATAAATTTACCTTATCTTAGCATTAACATTTTCTAATTGTTTTCTTCTGTCGTGGTTCTCAAGAGTGTCTACATTTGTTTCAATGACTCCAATCAAAATACAAAATGTATCACTTTTTTAATAATACAATTATGTTTGGAAAACTAAAAAAAATATGCAAAATGATGAATACGTTTCAGTCTTTAATAGCTCATGGAACTGACTATTGATAACCATCACAGACTCAGATAAGAACAATTCAAAGGAATTAAAACGGGATTTTCAGTTCTCAGACATGTGGCTATGTAGAGTACTAATAAAAAATTTCAGTATTAAATTCTTTATTTCATTGTTGTCATAACATTTTTTACTATTTTTTCCTTTTTACAGACAATGAAGATAGGACACATGTGCATGGTCAAGATAACATGGTACCTAGTAAGTTTAGGTTTTTGAAAATATTTTATCGTGTCATAACCGCATAAAGCATCTTTGCAAAGATTAACAGTGTTTTATTGGCATTTTTATATAACGGCAACTGACCACCGCACAAAATGAATGCTGTAATGTTATCAACTACATGATTTAGAATTCAGTGTAACACGTAGCTCCAATGTATTCAATATACAGCTATTGAAAATTGACTGTAAGTGGTAAAAATTATATCTATACAGATTACACTATTATACTAGTTTAATTTTACAGCACTATACGACCGTTCGGAATGAAATAAATCATTAGTAATGCTTCGATAAAAACTTAGGAACCAAAAATGTTTTTCCAAAATGTTTAAAAGATATACAATGGATCATAATATATTTTACCAGATTTAGCTAGAAAATTCTTTGCATAAGGGAGTACACCTTCGTTTCTCAGGACTTTCATATTTCACGTAGCAGCAAATTTAGACAATAGCATATTACTGACAGTAATACACAATTTTTTGTTGATTAAGTTTCTGATACAAATAATTTAAGAGCACGCCTTTACCTTATATTACTCATAGTCTCATACGATTGACTGAATCAATATTAAATCTTCTTTCATTATATTTCAAACGTTTGTACAGCATTTGTAAGTCAACTATTTTAGTATCGTTGATGTATAAAAATCACAAATGCAAAAACAATTTTATTATAAGCCATGTATTTGACATTTATATCTAATTGACAGAATAGAAACATTTGTGATTAATTCTTTTGTGTTATTTTACTTATTTTTGCAGCTCAGGAAAGTAGCGGCGCAGTGACAGCCCCTGACGAGTTGGCAAGTACAGGCTATATATTATATATTTGCCATATTTTCAATAAAGCATGCCAATGTACAAGTAGCATTTCCACTTGTACAGTTAATGTTGTAGTGTCTTTTTGTCAATGGTTTTATTGATGTCAATTATATATTACCGCTACAATATTCTCAGATATACATTTCAATGCATGGCAATAGTTTCAAATATACACTAAATTCTAAAATTGCACTTTCAAAGTGTTCTTTGCTTCTGGACTGTAATTTAGACATAGATTGTTATGTTTTTATTATTATATTTATATAAACTCATGTTGTCATGGTTTTTTTTTTGAAATCTTTTAAAACGTTCATTTATCAAGTTAAAACAATTAATAGCCACAAAATAAATAAATACGCCCTGATATGTATTACAAAACCTTTTTTATCAATTTTGCAGCACTATCAGCCCATTTAGGAACACAAGTTCTTATCAGTTTAAGAAATTGAAGAAATATCCAATGTCAATATACATCCTCATGTGTCCTAACTTCGTGGAAGCATCAAGTTCGTGACATTTTGTTAATATCGGATACCAATCATATGAAGCACATTACTGCACAAAGTTAAACTGTCAAAGGTCAAAAGGGAGCCATAAGTGTTCAACTTGCCATTTTTGTTAGAACATTTTTAAAATATGTTTGAAAATTACCAAAATATCTAAAAATATTGGAAATTCTAGTTTTTAGACGGATTTTACTATTCCCAAATTATTCTTAAACTATCTCATTATTGTTTTGTCACTTGTAAAATAATTCCAGATGTAAACTATGTCGTCTGAAAAATGAGTCTCTGACTTATTTATCCGATCCTAGTTTGAAACATTTAATACCAGGCCAATATAGTTTTTAATGAAATCAAAAAAGTGTGATACTTATGCCATTTTCAGTAAAATATTTGCATTTTTCATTATATGACATGACGTAAAAAGGTGTAAAACCAGGTCAATTGCTCATGTGTATAATCGACTTTTCTTGTGATAAATTTTATTTTTAACAAATTATGTTGTTAATCTAAACTAGATTACTTAAAATATTTCTTTTAGATAAAATTAGTTTTTTAGAAATTGATCACGTCAAATTACGCGATCCTAGAGACCTCTTACGAACTTTCCACACATTCTAGCATCTAACTCGAGGGTATTATTTACAAACGATGTTTACGCGTATAAAAAGAAAATATCCGAGGTTATTTCTGATTTTGAAATTGAAGTGACAAGAAATTTAAAGTAAGACTCGAATGTAAATTGTTTGCTGACAATTGCCCATAATTTTTTTGACACAAACTGTTAGTACCAAAAATGCAGGACACACGAGGATATATATATAACAAAATTTAGCTTAACAATACTTTGCATAAAGAATGGAACAATATAGAGGATTAGTGACGAATTAATTCGGACCATCCTCTGGATGTGAAATGATAAAGGCGACAACTTTCTCCTTTTCATCCGCGTATTATGGCATTTTTGAGAAAGATTTTGATATAGATTTTGCCAACATTTTCAGACGTTATGGAATCTAATGCGATCTAGCTATCCAACTATGATATTTGTTTGGGAAAACTTCGGATCATACTTAATTTTTGGGTCAAACATGCAAACAATGGACTTTTCATACAAACTTTCTGTTTAACCGACTCCTGTTCAATAACTGTTCAATGTACGAAAACGTCGTCATGCGCCGAAAAAAGATCAAGATCTCGCGGAAAAAACGGTATTTTTGTATTTTTTCTATGTTGTACACAAAATCCACAATAACTGTTTAATGTCGACCGTATCATCATAAATTTAACGTACCGTTTTGAATTTGTAGCCATAATAAAGTAACCCATTCTTTACCAAATTATTGGTAGGTTTGGCTCTTATCCGTTAGGTCTGTGTTAAACGTTTGAGTGGCAAGTTCTGTGGATGAACTACTAACAGAAATCCTCTAGATTGTTCAGTTCTTTCTCGCGAAACCCCTAAAGGTGTCGCCACACTAGTAAGGGTGTATACCTAAGTGGTTGAGGATTTCCAGAGTTTACCTAGCATTATGTTTATACATTATTATATTTCTGACAATTCAAAATTATTGCCGAGTTTTTGTTATCGTTTTGGATGCTAGTTCGATCCATAGATATTTCAAAGTACCAGCTGAAATTACAATTTTATTGGATGCATTCTTCTTGTTCCCAAGGCTGCTTCTATGCTTTCGGTGATATAGAATACAAACGTGGATCACAAAATTATTAAAAATCTTTGAACTTATCAGAAAAAAATAAAAATATATAAAACCAATAAAACCCGTCTTGTGTTCCTTTATAGCAAATGGAACTAGTTATTTAGATCGCTGTTATATCTGTTAAAATTTAATTTTATACAGTTATGCAAAATCTAGTACCCAAATATTTTGTCTAATGCTTCGTCTTTTTTAGAATTGTAACTAAAATATAACACTCGCTAGATGCTGTAATTGAAACTGTATGACAAACATGACGTCCTTGGTTTTTGTACTTTCAAATTTCTTTTTATAGTTTTTGCTTTTACATTTCAGATTTGCAAATCGGGAAAAAGGAGGTTAATGACGAAACAAACGAAGTAAGAACATTTTACATGAAAACTTTTAGATTTATTTGGATCTTTAAAGTGTAGTCATTTGATTTTGACGTCTCACAGTTCAATGTTCCTTTCACACAATTTTGATTACAGCCGTGGCGGTGGCGGATGTAGCTAGCTAAACAGGAGGTGCTTACCCTTCGGGAGCATCCGGTCTCTCTTCCCTGGTGGGAGTTCACGTGTATAACCTAACTTGTCAGTTCCATGGTTTTTACTTTGCTTCTGGTTTGTGATTTGGACATGGATTAGTATGTTTGTTTTTATCATAACACTCTTTGAGAGCATACAAAAACTTAGGCTTGCATTAAAGCTGTGGTTATAGCTTGGTGACAAACCCTACTCATTACAAGTATACACAATCTTAATGACTTACAAATGAATAAGATCTTAAAGTACCATAGTTAAAGTCTTCGAAGTATGTAAGTTTCAATAGACTGTATGAACGTCATGCACTTAAATACATGTCTTGATTTTGAAATATTTTAAAGCTTTGAGATGCTGAATGATGCGCATTATTAAACGATACATTCCCTATTGAGCCTCTTATTTCCATAGTTTGTTTTATTGCAGTTCGAACCTTTTCAAGATGATAAAGAAATACTTGATTGGCGCCAGAACTGTAATTGAGTTACGGGACGGGTTACCAACTAATGAACGCAAGACTTCAACCTACAGCGACATTTTCAAGTATTCTTCGAAAATAACTAGCCAAAGACAAGACAATTTAAAAACCGATAGCAAGAAAACTTGAACGCCAGATGAACAAAAGATTTATTATATGGGATTAAATACATCAAATATCTGTTAGTGTTGTAATTAATTAGTATAACGGTATATCCAAACTATACAGTTTAAATAAAACGGTAAACATATATATGGAAACGTTCTCTGTTTGTCGGTTCATTTCAACCGGAACTTTCATTCATTTAGGTGAAGTCATACACTAAGAATTACTTTTCATTCGTGCTTTCAATTCTATGATGTAGTAAATAGCGCCTTAGTTCTTAGTGATTTCATATTACCGCTTTTACTTTTGTAGCTTTCAATGAGTTTTTACTTTTGATGTTATTACTTTTATATAACGGTAATTAGTAGAAAAACTTTGCTACATAGCGGTAAGTGGAATGGTGTACGCATCTGAGTGTTGTTAATGGTACATGTATTATGTATAAAACACAGACCAATAACGTTTATACAGTCATTGTATCTCATAACCAATGAATGCAAACTGAACGTTCGGAATAACACCTTAATATGTTTTCGTAACAAATATTGCTATGATAAGCTTTCCATTTGAAAAAAAGAAAGTGGAAAACAAAAACCAAAAAGGCCAATTATATATTCATATAAATATGTGTTTAAATGAAAAACAATCACAATTTTTATATGTATATAATGTTTATAAGTGTTCATCTAAGTATATATTGCCATTTTATCGGATTAACAACATAATACAATATAATAGTGTGGGATAGCTTTTCTTTTACCATAATACGTTTATGATTTTTTTGTCTATAATAAATAAAACACACTAACCCATACCAAGTGAATTATTTAACTTAATGTTTCCTACCTTTTCAGTTGCAGTAGATAAAACAGAAAATCAGTTTCATTCTTGTCAGTTTTGCAATGCATAATGTTAACAGACACTTGAGGTACAGAGGCGATTTGTAAAATCTTTCTTTGTTTCCTTTTCTATTTTATACGTTTTTCACCGTTACATGTACAATTTGGTGTAGTTGTTCTTAAAAATAATTAGAGAATAGAATTTCGTTGTTGTTTATAAATATTTAATTTAAATTTAATTTTTGAAAATGCAATCCACCATATAATCATGCTTCACATGGCTGTTAGAAATTGACCATGTTTTTCACCTTGTTTTTTCTTGACTATAATAAGACGAACAGTATTTTCAAAACTATTGGAAGCAACTACAACAAATTTTGAACATTTATCAGTTCAAAGTTAATTGACCGACGTCTTATTGAACGTCTCTGTGGTTTTCTTTTTATTTACTGTATTCATTTTATCTGACTTATATTGTCGTTATCTAACATCATTAAATAACATCTCCAATTGATTGATCTTCCAGATGTCAAAACATTAGTACATCTACAGAAACTGCATCCATGTAGACAGCCAAAGTCGTTGAAATTTGGTAGATGGTCGACCCGCTTTGATGTTAATCACTATTTGCATGTATTATTAAAGTTTTTCCTTTATTAGTTTTTGTGTCGCCTGCACAAACCGGTCATTCGACGCCATTGTGGCTGCAGACTTCCTGTTAATATAGGTTACTGGCCGAAAAAATGGGTAAGGGAGATAATCACTAGTGGTTTAATATAACCTCATCTTGGGTTACTTATTGATAAAGTATTTTTGTTTCAGTTGGAATAATTTAGCACACTGAGAAAACAATTTGAACAAGCTTTGTTTTCGATCAAGCGTTTGAAATGATGCTTAATTTGCATATATATATATATATATATATATATATATATATATATATATATATATATATATATATATATATATATATACATTTATTGTGATTTCTTATTTGTTATGTGTTAGATTTAATTTGCTATTGGTATGTACCTTATATTATTGTAGACTGATCGCTTCTTTTTTAAATGATTCAGTAAAGCAATATGAAGATGAAATAAAATATACAGAAGTCAATAAATTGATGGTTTAGTACAATATTGGCATGATTAGCCGCATGAAAAACATTTAATAACATAATGTAATTTCTTGACATATATATGATACCATGTAATTGCTAGACTTATTTAAAAAGAATAAGAAATATTAATTATTTTATTGCAAACTGTCAAGAACATTTTACACTTTTAGAAAAAATGAACTATTTAGAAAAATTGTATTTATTAGAAGATATTTGTCATTCTGCGTATTTTAACAATATTGCACTTGATAGAATAAATTGTGTCAATCTACATTATTGGTTTAATTTGATTCATTTATTGTTTTATACCATTTTGAAAACTTCATTGTTGATTTTCATGTTATTGTAAATGAATGTAAAAGATATCAAACATTTCTGAACATCAAATGCAATAACATTAACCTTATCTGACAAGCCATAAAACCGTATCTGTTAATAAACATTTTACTAGTATTGTGAGGACTAATTCAACTATCACTTTATCTATATAAGTATATCTATTTTTATCGAACGTCAAAACAAACATACTGATAAAAAACAAACATATTAATTCATGTCCGAATCACAATCAAAAAGCAAAGTAAAAACTTTGGAACTGACAAGTCACGTGAACTTTCACCAGGGGAGTGAGGCCGGGTGCTATCCATGTCCAAATCATTATCCACTTTGATAATAACAAATTAGTTTAAATACGTGAACTTCCACCAAAATTGAGACTGGGTGCTACAGAAGGGTAATCGAATAAAGTGAAATAAACAATGAACAATGGGACGTCATCCCGGGTAATTTTGTATACAGAGACATCATACTTATCAACAACTTGTTTCTTTACAAGGGCCTTGATGAGCCAAGGTCAGAAATACCTATGCTTCAAGAATATATGTGTATTAATTATGATGCAGAACTTAAACAATCAGTTGTATTTTTTATTTCAAGTTCCCGGGTAATTTTGTATACAGAGACATCATACTTATCAACAACTTGTTTCTTTACAAGGGCCTTGATGAGCCAAGGTCAGAAATACCTATGCTTCAAGAATATATGTGTATTAATTATGATGCAGAACTTAAACAATCAGTTGTATTTTTTATTTCAAGTTCAATATCAAAATCAGAATGTCTAAGTAATTCAGTATTGTCAATACAGAATAGATTGTAACTGACAACACTGTATGCTTGCCTCCGAAAGCGCTTGGTATTAACATGGAACTACGTTTAACTGCCGCCATTTTCCTATATTTTCCTTTTAGACATTTAGTCCACATTTCAAGAGAAATGGTTTTACTACTTGAGTTAAATTAAATTTGACCCTTTATATAAATACATGTTATTTCATTTGAAAAAAATTCCTATATAGCAGATACAAATTGACTAATATAATAAAAAACAAACAAATAAAAAGTCAATATAAATGAAAAAGTTCTAAGACCGTCAAAACTGCTATTTTCCAGAGTTTATATAAGAAAGCTTTCGGTTTGGACCTTACATTCACAGGATGAAATGCCATCTATAAGCCACCTATAAGCCATGCTTATAGGAGCTTATAGATTGGCTTATAGGAGCTTATAGGTGGTTTATAGGTGGCTTATAGGACCTCCATCTATAAGCCACCTATAAGCCATCTATAAGCCTGGCTTATTGGCACTCAAAATAAAGCCACCTATAAGCCATGCTTATAGGTGGCTTATAGACTGTTTCTATTTCTAAATAAAATCATCGCCGTGTACTTACATTATTGAAGTCTTATTTATATTTATTTATTTATTTATTTATTTATTTATTTATTCAGTTTGTATATATGACAAAAAATCATAGGAGAAAATGCGCACTTTAAAATATAATGACCGGCAGTAATTTTTTTATGATTGTTAGTTTTCAATTTGGTTATTTATTTATTTATTTATTTATTTACTTATTTATTTATTTATTTATTCAGTTTGTAAATATGACAAAAAGTCACTTTAACATATATTCACCGGCAATAAAATTTCATCATTGTTAGTTTTCAATTTATTTATTTATTTATTTATTTATTTATTTATTTATTTATTTATTTATTTTTATCCAATTTGTATAAATGACAAAAAGGCACTTTAACATATATTTACCGGCAATTAAATTTCATCATTGTTAGTTTTCAACTTATTTTTTTTTTTTTTTTTATTTATTTATTATTATATTTTTTATTTATAATCTCTAACTTGCTCAACACATTTTTTAAGCACCAAATTGACTCTTTTTACAGCTTCTTATAAACGTATTTATTTATCTTTTTTAATTTCAAAAAGTGATAGTTTCGACTATTTATCAGTTACATATTTATGTCCATAGGTAATAAACACATCCCGGTAACTAATTAATGACCATCGGTACACCTCATCAACACCTTACGTAACAAATTGATAACAGAAGCAAATTCAAACTCATTTAACCAGACGATAGCATATTCCACGTGAAAAAATTACCTGTATGATGTTAATCTAATTAACTTTAATTAATTTGGATGGACCGGGAGTATTAGTACTTTTACCAATTGTCATTTATGTGTAAATAAATGAATAAATAAATATTTATTATTAAAACTTTAATAAATATCTAAAATATGAGAGAGAGAGAGAGAGAGAGAGAGAGAGATTAACCTAATACTCTGAGTATTTATATAAATAAATGAATGAATGAATGAATGAATGAATAAATAAATAAATAAATAAATAAATAAATAAATAAATAAATAAATGAATGAATGAATGAATGAATGAATGAATGAATGAAAATCGCAAATTCATCTGATAAAACTGGTAGATCTTTGAACTATCGTCTCCATGTGAAGATTTCTGGATCCAGTAAAATAATTTGTGTTCCCTAATACTATAAACCTGCATGATTTTATAATCGTAGAAGATGTCCATGATCATTATATATTTTTTAAACGGTGTTTAATATGAAAATGTATTAATGCATTTTACAACTTCGTGATCGGCCGCTCAAAAACAATAATTTTATTTCATGCATATTGTAGTCGGTCCCGTCAGCGATATTTAATACAGTATTATAATTATGTCTCATTTTTATGTGGAGTGATTTTATTTATTTGAATATTTTATCTACGATCAAGAACGAGGTAAGACAAAATTAATATTCATATCTCAATCGCACTCTCAATAAAATGGGACAGTTAGGTACCATATTCGCGCAAAAGGACTGAGGGTTTCTGTTTAAAAAAGTTTAATAAAAGAGTGATATCCTGGCGCAAAAATGACACTAAAATGGTGCAAATGGATTTCACTACTACCAATTTACATTTGTTTCCATTGCAGAAACAAGACAAATTTCAAAAGCATAATATCTTTTAATTACATGACCAGAAACTACCTGCATACAAATATTTCCTCACAAATGAAATAAAAAGTAACCAACTTAGAGTGAGTTGAGTTGAATAATGATGTTAAACGTACCAGTCAAGAATATTTCACTTATATTGAGACATCGCCAGCTACAGGCGAATGTGCATAAATTTTGCCTGCGCGTTGCGCTGATGGCTGCTATACAGCCAAGCTACCGTGAGACGGGACCTCGTTTATTTTTAGTTCCCATCCGAAAGAACTGTGACTTTCATTTCGTAATGCCGAGTGCTTGGCGAAAGAACAATCATTACCCACTTTCAAGTCTTGGGTCAGATCCGGTCGGGGTTCATACCCACGACCCCCCATTTAGGCGAGCAGTCCACAAACTGAGCAACCGCAACAAACTTAGAAGCTATAAAGTTATATGATTTAATGTTGTGATTAAAAAAAAAAACAAAAACAAAAAACCCAACTTTTATTTCGATCGGCATTTATTTATTTATTTAAAGTAAATTATTGTTATAAATTTAAACAATTAGTACAAGTTACGGCCGAAGATTATACGTTGCACCTTGCACCCAGTGGACGGTTTACTGACTATACAGGAGTGCGAGATAACCCTCCTAATTTACCGAATGGAAAATTTATAATGTGTTTGCTTGCCACAAAATGGTTGTTTTCTCCGTGTACTCCTGTTTTCTCCACAATCCTAGAATCTGGATCTCACCAGCTTGGTTCGTATTTTGTTCGGGCAAGTCAGTCCTAGTGTGAGAAAATTCGTTTGCCGAGTGTTTGTTCTTTTCTCAGTGTACTTCCGTTTCCTCCACCCTTGTTGAACTTGCATGCTCCCCCAGAAAAAATCGCTTTTTTCAGTACAAATGGTGCAATTTCCTGCATCTTGAACACTGTCGAGCGTCCTTTTTACCTTGCATTCAAAGTAGATCTAAACCAGTCTAGCTTTTTTCAAAAATTGTAATATTGATGCAGGTGGCTATTAGTGTCGGTGAGTTCATAATACTAGTATCTTTATCGATATATGTCTATCAACTGTACTGTCGAAATTTGTCGCCGTCGGTAACTTGTATTGTCGGTCTTATTATTTGTCGAGGTGAAGTTGTGCACCACAGACCCAGACCGACATTTTTTCGTTATATTAAAGGAGTTCGTTCGACCTTTGAAAGTTGTAGATCGATACGTCGATCCTTTGGAGGGATACCAGTGTTTTGATTTAATTTAGTCGATAAATGGATGAACGTGGTCTGGTTGATCCAGTTGAGTTGATAAAGGAAAGTCTTTCTGTTTGAATCCCGGTCCTGAGTTTGATTGATCATTGATTAATGGGGTTTAACTTCAAAGTCAACAATATTTCACTTATATCGAGATGCCACCAGCTATAGGTGTAGGTGCAGAAATATTTACCTGTGCTTTGCGGTGATGGCATAAAGCAGTTAGGGTTCTTTATCGTGCCACGCCTACCGTGACAAAGGGCCTCGATTTTTAAGGTATGTCCAAAAGACCCGCATTCATTTCTTAATACCGAGCGAATTTTGGGTCAGACCTGTGCCCCCCGCTGGATCCGCCACTGGACTATGCGATCAGTATATGTATAACGTCGATTAAAAAGATTTTTTTATTTATGATAATAGAATATATACCGTATTTTCAAATATTTATAAAAAATAAAATAGAATAAAATATCACATAAACTAAGTGTCATACCATATGCGTTTTCTATACACGGATTTTGGGTAAGGTGGGCTCAAGTACCGGGTTGCAATAAGAAATATCGACAAAATAGATAAAAATATAGATGTAATATGCATAGAGAGATCTTCAGAATGACACCTCAAATTTCTGAATATCTTGAAAATTAACCAAATTAATCGGATTTCAAATATGCCAGACTTAAGTTATAAATACATCCTGTTGTTCGGTATGTTGAAAAAAGTGTTCTCTAGAAACAAGGTATTTCTGCAGGTACATATATAATTATAGTATTTATTGGCATAAAGCAACACATTAATTTGTAATACTCTCTCTCTCTCTCTCTCGTTAAGAATTTTATAATTTGTTACATAATGAAATCATTTATATAACTTTCTCTCATGCGGTTTAAAAATACTTCACTTCTTCTTTCTCTCATAAAACAATTTCATGTGAAATCTCAAACCATTACATCAGTGTCAGTCATTCGGGTTTTTTTTATTTTCTATGATATAAGGATAGATTATTACAAAATAACACTGAAACTTGTATTTCTATCTTTTAACTGGTTTTATATTTTCTTTTGAAGATTACCCACCAATAAAGAAAACAAGTACCGGTATTACAATAAAAAACTATATTATAATGGACAATTTTTAATACAACTTACAGTTTTGATCTTAAGCATTATTGAATATATAAATAATATATATATTAACCAAACATCTGATCGATGATTGATCTTCATAATTTATCTCTGCCAGCCAGATACATAAGTATATTACAGGTGAGATTTGACTTCCTGTCTTCCTTTGATATCTTGGGGCAGTAACCCTAAAAATTATTCTTCTAATAAAAGACAAACTATAATAATAATAATAATAATAATAATAATAATAATAATAATATATAAATAAATAATAAATATGTAAAAAAATGACTAAAATCAGATATATTTATTATTGATAGTTTATAAAAATCTGAAAGTTTAAGAGCTAGTCACGTGATCACATCTTAGATAACTGGGTACTGATAACATTTAAAATAAGTGATTTGAGTGCGTGTCCTCCGTGGCCTAATGGATAAGGATGTAGATTGAGAATCAGACTACAGTCAGGAGAACCAAGGATCGCGAGTTCAAGTCCCGCTGGGGGCAAAATAGAGTAAGTAGAGTGATAGTAATTATATGTGATTTCAGGAAAAATAACATCAAATAAAATAAATATATGAATAAAAAGATAAACAAATAAAAGAAAAAACATAAAAAATAAATAGAATAAAATTTTTAATTGCAATTTAATAATTTTATTATTAAATTAAAAAGAAATAAAATTAATGAAATAAAATAATTCATAAAAATAAAATAAATATTTTTTAAATAAGAAATTAGTTAGGAAAGTAATAATTATTTTTAATATTTTATATTATTTTAAAGTTAAAATAATATATATTGAAATTTGTTTTCTGTATTTTTTTGTTGAAACAAACCCTTAAAAATCTTAAAACCAAATTAAAGATCCTTAAAATTTATTTCTACTGACATAAGGCTTATAGGTGGTTTATAGATGGCTTATAGATGGCTTATATTTTGAGTGCCAATAAGCCATCTATAAGCCGGCTTATAGATGGCTTATAGGTCATCTATAAACGGCTTATAGATGGCTTATAGGTGGCTTATAGCCCTCTATAAGCCCTCTATAAGCCCCCTATAAGCCACCTATAAGCTGGCTTATAGACAGTTTTTCATCTTGTGATTGATGAATGTTTGTTTATGTGATCCCAGTGAGTTATTAATCGATGGATGTTAATGGATTTAAACCCGGTAATTAAAACAAAGACATTTTTATATTTATATCATGACGTTTAAGTCTTATGTGATAATGTTCAGGTTTCTGCTGTGAAAACAATTCTTTTCTAAACTAGTTCAGCATTAAAAAGCATAATTAATTGCTATGAAAGGGGGAATTACACTCTAAACACGGATGAAATGTATCTGCCAACAATTCTTAGAAAGACTTGTTTATTCCACCAAAAAGTAAATGTTGTTTATTTTTTCATATCTTGGCACTTTTTTTATTCTTTTTGATGACAACAACAGCTATTTATGAATAAATTAGAAGTAATTATTATTTCTATCATTCAGGACTTATCAAATCATACTTTTGAATTTTATATAATGATTCAAAACTTATTAAATCTATATTGCGTTTTTTTCGAAATGTTTTGCTTGTAGTACGATAACAGATCAATTGTCAAACATTGCCAGCTTTGAATTTAGGAATATCTTAGTTAAGAGTTGAGTTAGGTAATGGAGTTTAACGTCCCGACAGTCAAGAATATTTCACTTATATCGAGACGTCGCTAGCTATAGACGAGTGTGCATAAATTTTGCCTGTGCGTTGCGCTGATGGCATTACACAGCAGAGTTCTTTATCGTGCAACGCCTACCGTGACACGGGACCTCGTTTATTTTAAGTTTCCTTCCAAAAGAACCGAGACTTTCATTTCGTAATGCCGAGTGCTTGGCGAAAGAACAGTCACTTTTTGAATTTTTATATGAATAAAAAACAAACTTATCTATCTATTTTTAATTCACAACCCCAAAAGCGAAGTACAAGCTATGAAAACTGGCAAATGAAGTCAAACATGTGAACTTTGATCATAGGGGCCGATTGCTCTAGATGGGGTCTCCATCCGTCACGTAAGAAATTAAAACTCAAAATTGATAATGAGAGGGTCATTGAATAATGGAAAAATATTGTAACACCAGCCACTTTCCACCCTATGTGCATGGTGAATATTTCACCAGGGTATCATATAATCACTTAACATGCATAGGGAGGGAAGTGATGCTACGTAGCCGAGCGGATCTTCTGAGTACATTATGATACTATCATAGTATTACTAGTATGGCGACACCTTGAGGGGTTTCGCAGGAAAGAATGGAACAATCTAGAGGATTCACACATGCCTGTACAAAAAGTTTATAGTTTTCCAGAGAATTAACCATTACAGTATACTTTTGCATCTGTGACCTTGACCTTCCAATCAATGACCTTCACCCTTACAGCAAAATGACCGTTGTATCAATACCTACAATATTCCAATATACATGCTATATAAAAACTTTAAATTTCCAGATAATTAACAATTTATATATTTTTTGTATCCATGACCTTGACCTATGATCTCATGACCTTCATTTATATCTCAAAATGAACGTTGTACAAATACCTATGACAATCCAATATACATGCCTATATACACATGTATGTATAAAAAATTGATAGTTTTCCAGATAATTAACCATTTCTCTATGACCTTGACCTTTGAACTCATGACCTTCAATTACATATCAAAATGACACATTGTCTACATGGGGTGTCTAGGTTAGGTTGGTACTCGTTGCTACAGTACTTGCCTGTCAAAACTGAAAATGTTTAAAACAGACCTGGTGACGTCTTGATATAAGTGAAATATTCTAGACTAGGAAAAACTCATTCAATCGATCGATTAAGGTGTGGGGGATTGTGCTCGACAGGTGACCAGGTAGCTCAATGGAGATGGTGAAGTTGAGTATTGATGCTTCATACCTGTTAAGATTCTATCACTTATCTTGATGGGGTGGAGTAATGGTGTTTACATTTAATTACTTCACAGTCAAGATTCTTCAAGATCCTGTTTCAGGCTGTCAAATTGCTGATATCCAATCCAGCTGTATTGATAGGTGGATTTAGTCAATGACTCTTCAAAGCTGCAACAGAAAATTAAAACGGACCACAAAGCAACGCATTCTATTCCAGGATAGAAGTAGATTTTAAGAAATAAAAAATCTAATTAAATTATATAAAAAAATACATAAAAATTTAAAAACTCACCAGTGATCAACATGATCAAATAGATGAATAAATGAAAGACATGCAAACAGATTTGAAATGATTGTATATTCTGAATGAGTGGATCAATTGAATGATTTGTTGAATTGTTTTTTACATGCAGTCAAGAATATTTCTTTTATATTGAGACATCACCAGCTATTGGTGAAGTGGCAGACATTTTTGATGTTCTCAGGGCAAGGTGCAGCAAGGTTTTTTATGTACCACACCTGTCGTGGCACGGGACATAAGTTTTTAAGGTCTCTTTGTTTCTAAATGCTCAATTTTTGGTAAAATAACAGTCAGTACTTATTTTTATTAGGCTGGGATTCAAACCCACAACCTCCCACATATGGACCAAGCAATCTAATGGTTGAGCTACTGCAGTGGTTTCTGAATAAGTGGAGTAACGCTGTATAATACCCCACTCAAGATTCTTATGTTATAACAAAGAGGTAAATTCTGAAGGTTTCAATTCTGAGAGGGTTGAGGAAATCAGAGTACCTGAAAAAAACCTATTGAGCTAACAATGTAATTTTTATACTGTGAAGCCAAGGTCTTGATGATTAAGTTATCTAAATAGATAAAACACAAGCTTACTGTTACAGATCGTAGTCTTTCAATGCCTAGGTTTGAATCTCACTTCTGAGTGCGAGATGGATATAGCTCAGTAGCTGATAAAATGTTCTTAGAAATAGCAAGGTCCATCAAGAATACACTAAAAGTAAGACTGAAAAACAAGGGGGAAACACATGTTGGGTAACTGATTATAATACTTCTGACTTGGGAAGGGTACCAATCATAAATACCAAATTGGTGCCAAGACTGAAAAACAAGGGGGAAACACATGTTGGGTAACTAATTATAATACTTCTGACTTGGGATGGGTACCAATCATAAATACCAAATTGGTGCCCAGTGGTGTGGTAGCAAATCACAATCTATATTAGCTTATCAGTAATATGCAATTCACATTCTGAAATAATAGATTGATTTCAAAATAATAATTAATATAACATACACGACACATGCACACTTTTGTAATCATATATAGAAGTCATCTAAAATAAGGAAGGAATCTAGTACAAAGGCGTAGCTGGGCATGTGCACATATGACCTTGCGTAAGTTAATTTTGTCAAATATCATATTTAAAAATGGTAAAAATAATTCTATGACAGTTACCAGTATATTTTAAAACTTGACAGCAAAACAAAAGTTAACCCAATGCATAAGAATCAATGTACAATTCAGTTATACAAAAACCGCTGTCGTTTGAATTTGTTTTGGGGCTTAATCAGAACTTACTGCAAATTAGTCCAAGTCCGAGTCATGCTAGACAAGTTCTTGTGGCAAATTTGTGCATTTTACAGTTCGGCCATTAAAAAGGTACTAACTTTACTGCTTAGCCTTAGATAGAGAAAAAGAGTCATGATGGGTTGTAAACCGAGTTGGGTACACACACGAATATTGCACAGTGCCTTGACAAGCTAGCATTGCAAGAACAGATGGGCTAGTAGCACAGGTACACCCAAATCACAATTCATTCAAACAACTACACTGGTCACTTCAAGATTTTCAAAGAAAATCTCAAAATTCAATGAAACCCAGATTTCATCATATTTACTTGTCCATATTTACCAGATCAACCATTTCCCTGCAACTAACATCACTGATATTTCCAGAGGCGGATACAGGATTTTTTGAAAGGGGAAGGGGTTGAGAACTATCCAGGATTTTTTAAAAGGGGGGGTTGAGATCTAAACAGGCTTTTTTTTAGGGCGGGGGGCGAGAATTATATCAATGCTAGATGCGAGCGCCAAAGGCGCGAGCTTCCAGAGACGATGGGTCTAGGGCAGAGCCCCGATGGGGACCAAGAAAATAATTTTAATCAGTCAATATCTCACTCTCTCTCTCTTTAAATTTTTCAAAGGGGGGTTGCAACCCCCGCAACCCCTCCACTAAATCCGCCACTGAAATAACAGCCAGTACCTATTTTCTACTGGCTGGGATTGGAACCCACAACCTCCCACATATGGAGCAAGCAGTCCAATGACTGAGCTACTACAGTGGTTTCTGAATAACTGGAGTAACACTGTATAATATCCTGCTCAAGATTCTTATGGTATAAAAAAAGAGGTAAATTCTGAAGGTTTTAATTCTGAGAGGGTTGAGGAAATCAGAGTATCTGAATAAAACCTATTGAGCTGACAATGTAATTTTATACCGTGAAGCTAAGGTCCTTGATGATTTAGTTGACTAAATCGATAAAACACAAGCTTACTGTTACAGATCTGTGTCTCTCAATACCTAGGTTAGAATCTCACTTCTGAGTGTGAGATGGACATAGCTCAGTAACTGATAGAATGTTCTTGGAAATAGCAAGGTCCATCAAGAATACACTAAAAGTAAGACTGAAAAATAAGGGGGAAACACATGTTGGGCTACTGATTATAGCAACACTGTCAGTGAACACCATAAGGTGTTGAAAGTTGTGTATTGACACCTGATGTGATTTAATCAAAAGAACTGTGATGGCAGTTGGCCATTTTTTTAATTCATGATAATACCATTAATGGAATAAAAGATTCAGAAAATTCTGAAAATAATCAGGTACTCCACCGTCCGGGTATTAATTTTATTTACATTTTTGTCATTTATTTTTATTATTGATTTATCTAAAAAAGCTTGAACTTAAAGCTGTGTCATTATCGAATGAGCTGCCTCATTGTGCATAAGTCAAAGTACCGAAGGACCAAATGAATTGCCAAGTTGTCCAAGGGCAAGGGACAACTGTTGCCGAGGGGCCGAGAGTTGGGCAGCTCAGTGTTTAACTTTTGACATGCCTGTGCATAGTAGCTATTATTTTATTTGTATTTACTCAAAAAATAATTTGGTAAAGAAATGGTTACTTTATTATGGGTACGAATTCGAAGCGGTACGCTAAATTCTACCACACAAGTTTTTAAACTGACGTGCCGTAATTGGTCTTGTGAAGTTTAAAATGGATAAGTTGTGTGAAAATAAACGTGTGAAGATCAGAGGACAACCGTCAACTTGTGCGGATCATATGCAATTCAAATATAGAATATAAATATGTTCACATAGTTGGACTCGTATACACGCTAATCTCGGAATTACTTCGAGTAATCACTTGGTCTGGTTTCACAAAGTTTACACATAAACGAAAAACATGATCCTTACCTGATATAATCATCGACATCGTGGTGAAAATTGTCCTGCAGCGCTCAAATCTCCATGTGCTCCCTTTTCCAATGGCGGTTTTCACTGTATATTCCGCCTATTGACAGGAGAACTAACGTGGCTATTCTAAGCGCACCTTTACAGACTATATTATGTTCGTGTATCCGTAAACCTAAAGTAAACTTTCAAGTTTCAACGCCATTTGTTTTGTCTGCAGTTCAAGTTCAAAATGGCTTCTTGGGCAGTTGGAGGGTTCAAGTTGCCGAACGCTGATTGGATAAGTGTTGCATTGAACTTTGACCTTGTCATTGAAATCGTACGATTTACCACGTGCATTTCGGCGACTTTTGTATATTGGAAGACAGTGTTGAATTTAAACATTGATACTGCATTTTTTGCATAAAATAGAAGGAATATAAGACTACCGTTATTTTCTTAATACTTTAAAATATATTTTGACCAATTTTCAAGTTGATAACTGAAGTGGCGTTTCAAAACAAGCTGTTTAATGCGGAAAAAATTCATTCAGCGGCTGCACATGCCGGTTCGCGGATTTTTTTTATTTTGATGATAGGTCGACTTTAAACACTTATTGTGGTTTTGTGTACAAGATAGAAAAAATATAAAAATACCGTTTTTTCGTAAGACCTTAAACTTTTTTCGGTCAATGGACGACTTTTTCGTACAATGAACGGTTATTCAACGAGAGTGCGTTAAACTTGACTGTTTTCTACAAAATCCATTTTTTGCATTTTTGACCCAAAAAATAAGTATGACCCGGGATTTTCCCATAAAATTCGAAATTTAGATACCTAGATCGCATCAGACTCCATAACCTCTGAAATTTTTATCAAAATCGTATGAAGCTTTCCCTTCCTGCCCCAAGATGCTGTAATACGCGACAAAATAGGAGAAAGTTGTCGCCTTTATCATTTCACATCCAGAGGATATTCCGAATGAATTCGGAACTAATCCTCTAGATTGTTCCATTCTTTACTAGTGTGGCGACACCTTTAGGGGTTTCGCGGGAAAGAATGGAACAATCTAGAAGATTTCTATTAGTAAAGCTTATCCACAGAACTTGCCACTCAAAAGTTTAACTAGTATGGCGACACCTGGAGGGGTTTCGCGGGAAAGAATGGAACAATCTAGAGGATTCCCATTGTGTTTCAATACACATGCCTGTACAAAAAGTTTATAGTTTTCCAGACAATTAACCATTTCAGTATACTTTCGCATCTGTGACCTTGACCTTTCAATCAATGACCTTCACCCTTACAGCAAAATGACCGTTGTATCAATACCTTCAATATTCCAATACACATGCCTATATAAAATCTTTAAATTTCCAGATAATAAAAAATTTATATATTTTTTGTATCCATGACCTTGACCTATGATCTCATGACCTTCATTTACATCTCTAAATGAACATTGTACAAATACCTATGACAATCCAATATACATGCCTATATACACATGTATGTATAAAAAATTGATAGTTTTCCAGATAATTAACCATTTCTCTATGACCTTGACCTTTGAACTCATGACCTTCAATTACATATCAAAATGACACATTGTCTACATGGGGTGTCTAGGTTAGGTTGGTACTCGTTTCTACTACAGTACTTGCCTGTCAAAACTGAAAATGTTTAAAACAGACCTGGTGACGTCTTGATATAAGTGAAATATTCTAGACTAGGAAAAACTCATTCAATCGATCGATTAAGGTGTGGGGGATTTTGCTCAACAGGTGACCAGGTAGCTCAATGGCAAAGCATTCTGTTAGTATGGGAAGGGCCCAGATTCAAAGTATAGGTTTTCCATGTGTGTTTGTCTCCAAGTCTCTTTTCTGTTCACAAAGGTATTTACCACTAAGCAACCATTGCGCCAGTAAGGCCATGTTGGTTTAACACATCTTAGTGTGAGAAAATTTGTTGGTTTGCTTTCCAAAGGTCTGTGGTTTTATCTTGGCACTCTAGTTTCCTCCATCATTCATGATATAACTGTCTTAATATGAGTGAAAATACTCTTGACTTTAGTTAAGAACTAGAAAAATTGTGAGCCACAAGCTCACAAAAAAAACCCCTGCTCCCAAAAATCCATCGGATCAAATTTTTAAATAGGAAGTGCGCATCTAGATTATATCACAAAGATTGTGTGAAGTTTCATGAAAATCCATTGAAGGGTTTAGGAGGAGTTGCGGATAAGAGATAGGTACCCTAATGTGTGACGGAAGGACGAACGGACACCCCTATCACTACCGGTATATACCCCCCACTTTTTAAGTGGGGAGTATAAAAACAAGTTATATTATACTGGCATGTATCTAGACGATAAGTTCGGGAATGGTGGAATGGATTAAAACTACTTACACCCAAGTCAAGATTCTTTCACTTATATGGACAGTCAGTTCTGAGATGATGAAAGTCTAGAAATGGTGTTTTACTTCCCAGATAAGATTTTTTCATTTATACCAAGAGATGGTGAAGTTGAGTATTGATGCTTCATACCTGTTAAGATTCTATCACTTATCTTGATGGGGTGGAGTAATGGTGTTTACATTTAATTACTTCACAGTCAAGATTCTTCAAGATCCTGTTTCAGGCTGTCAAATTGCTGATATCCAATCCAGCTGTATTGATAGGTGGATTTAGTCAATGACTCTTCAAAGCTGCAACAGAAAATTAAAACGGACCACAAAGCAACGCATTCTATTCCAGGATAGAAGTAGATTTTAAGAAATAAAAAATCTGATTAAATTATAAATAAATACATAAAAATTTAAAAACTCACCAGTGATCAACATGATCAAATAGGATGAATAAATGAAAGACATGCAAACACATTTAAAATAATTGTATATTCTGAATAAGTGGATCAATTGAATGATTGGTTGAATTGTTTTTTACATGCAGTCAAGAATATTTCTTTTATATTGAGACATCACCAGCTATTGTTGAAGTGGCAGACATTTTTGATGTTCTCAGGGCAAGGTGCGGCAAGGTTTTTATGTACTACACCAATCGTGGCACAGGACATAAGTTTTTAAGGTCTCTTTGTTTCTAAATGCTCAATTTTGGTAAAATAACAGTCAGTACTTATTTTAAGTGGCTGGGATTCGAACCCACAACCTCCCACATATGGATCAAGCAATCTAATGGTTGAGCTACTGCATTGGTTTGAGTGTACGCCGTATAATACGTTATAACAAAGAGGTAAATTCTGAAGGTTTCAATTCTGAAAGGGTTGAGGAAATCAGAGTACCTGAAAAAAACCTATTGAGCTAACAATGCAATTTTCATACTGTGAAGCCAAGGTCTTGGTGATGAAGTTATCTAAATAGATAAAACACAAGCTTACTGTTACAGATCAGTGTCTTTCAATACCTAGGTTAGAATCTCACTTCTGAGTGCGAGATGGATATAGCTCAGTAGCTGATAAAATGTTCTTAGAAATAGCAAAGTCCATCAAGAATACACTGAAAGTAAGAATGAAAAATAAGGGGGAAACACATGTTGGGTAACTGATTATAATACTTCTGACTTGGGATGGGTACCAATCATAAATACCAAATTGGTGCCCAGTGGTGTGGTAGCAAATCACAATCTATATTAGCTTATCAGTAATATGCAATTCACATTCTGAAATATAACTTAGATTTCAAAAATAATAATTAACATAACATACACGACACATGCACACTTTTGTAATCATATATTAGAAGTCATCTAAAATAAGGAAGGAATCAAGTAAAAAGGCGTAACTGGGCATGTGCACATATGACATTGCGTAAGTTAATTTTGTCAAATATCATATTTCAAAATGTTTAATTCTATGACAGTAACCAGTATATTTTAAAACTTGATGGCAAAACAAAAGTTAACCCAATGCATAAGAATCAATGTACAATTTAGTTATACAAAAACCGCTGTCGTTTGAATTTGTTTTAGGGTTTAATCAGACCTTACTGCAAATTAGTCCAAGTACGAGTTCTTGCTCTTGTGGCAAATTTGTGCATTTTACAGTTCGGTCATTAAAAAGGTACTAACTTTACTGCTTAGCCTTAGATAGAGAAAAAGAGTCATGATGGGTTGTAAACTGAGTTGGGTAAACACACAAATATTGCACAGTGCCTTGACAAGCTAGCATTGCAAGAACAGATGGGCTAGTAGCACATGTACACCTAAATCACAATTCATTTAAACGACTACACTGGTCACTTCAAGATTTTCAAAGAAAATCTCAAAATTCAATGAAACCCAGATTTCATCATATTTACTTGTCCATATTTACCAGACCAACAATTTCCCTGCAACTAACAACACTGATATTTGAATAAAATATGTCAAAATACCATAAAAATTAGATACCAAGTATCGATGGAGACAAATGCTTTGCATTTGCAAAAATAATACTAAATATCTCTATCTGATTTTATCTAAAAAATTTTCTGTAGATAAAGGTCGAAATTCATGGAAAATGTATCATTTTTTGTTATATATTTTTCAAAATTTTATGGGGGAGCATGCCCCCATACCCCCTAGAAAAACGTACCTACATGTATACTTCGCGTTGACAGTGCATAAATTATTTACCAACAAGTTCAGCTAACCCCCCCCCCAAGCAGGTGCACCACTTTGTTTCTCCAGCTAATTACAGGATTGACAGCAAGCTGTAGACAGCACGAAGTGCCGAGGCCCCCGAATTAGTTGCCGAGCTATCGACAACTCCAGTTGCTGAGAGATGAACGGCTCAGTGTTAAACTTTCGACAAGCCCGTACTGTAGAAATGGCACATTGTCCGAAGAGTAGCTTCTGTTTGATGCCGATCTCGCGATCTAAAAAGCAAATTACTTGGATAAACCACTTTGTCTGGTTTTATTAACGTGTCACATAAACAAAACCCATGGTCTAACAATACTAAGTTACTAACCTGACATTATATTGCTAAAAAATCCTCTCTCCAATTCTGGTAAATTCCACGCATCACAATGGACGTTTACAGGTGATGTTTGTTTCTGTTATACTTCCCTCCGTTTTTCGGAGAACTAACATCATCGTCATTACAAGCGTATGGGGGCATGCTCCCCATTTTTTGACCCAAAAAACTCTATCTCTTTATCAAAATACAACAATATTTTCACAGAAAATATAATAATTTAAATACCAAAATAACATCTTGCTAAAAGTTATAATTTTAGCTTTTACATAAGAATTGTAAAAATAGAAATTGTTAAACACTTTAAGACATGTTTAACTTCATGGTATAAATATGACCAAATACAAAAATGATTGAAATGGTTGATGTAATAAATCGAATAATAATATGATTTTAATAATAATGATAATAATAATTATAATATGATAATAATATGATAATTACCCCACATGTGGAGCAAGGGTCCACTGGCACCTATTATTGGTATAAATAACCACTTTTATTCCACAACCTATATAATGGACACAAAAGTGCTTTTACTATGTGTATTATACAAAATGTCCATTTAGCACTTTAAAGAAATAATAATAAAATAATAATGACATGGATCCATATCACACATGAAATACTTTAACACTTAATTTATTTGTAAAACAATGTTATTAATTAAAACTTTATATTTTGCAGTTCTATGTACTCTAATTGATGAAATGTTAATAAAGTGCTGTCATTGTCATAGTCTTTGAAAATGTCAAAAATATTAAACTTAACTTTATATATGAATTGTTTAAATGCAATTTTATGAATTTTAAGAAATAAAAACTAGAAAGAAAGAACAAATAACTGACCTGTAAATAACTTAGAAATATCCACCAAATATTGACCAACACCCATACAGTACAAAAGTAGTAAGTAAATGTTGCACATGCAACCCAAGACTACAATGCTTGACTGACCACTAGCCAAACCAACCAATGAAAAGAGTTGTAAGAAATTAAAGTAGAAAACTAAACCCCTAGTGGTCATTAGAGAGAAGATAATAAGTAATAGTAGAAAGTAATAGAATTTAATGGTAAAAGAAAGGCAACTCTTACTTGGAAATAGTAAGAGTACAGCACATATAGTATATAGCAATATATATTGAATAAACCTGTAAAAGAAACAAAGTGTTTTTTTACTGCAAAATAAATAGAATTATAATAAATTAATGAAATCTGAAATAAAACAAAATGAATATTATTAACTTAATTTACTAAATAAATTATGAAACTAACTTAACTAAATTAAAATAAAACTTAAATTTAATACATGGTAGCCGCTTTTCATATCCAATACAGTGAAATACTTAGCACCAGCTAAAGAGTTTAAAATCTCATCGATCCGAGGCAGGGCGTACGAATCCCTAATGGTGCGGGCATTAAGGCGTCGATAGTCGACACACATTCTTAGACGACCATCTTTGCGTCTGGCCAATACCACGTTGGACGCCCATGGAGAATGTGACTTTTCAATAACTCCAGCTGCATGTAACTGCTGTAAGTGATTCCGTACTTCCTCAAACATGGCAGGTGGAATTCGTCGAAATCTTTCTTTAAAGGGCATTTCATCTGTTAATTCTATCCGGTGTTTTAGTTTATCTGTATGTCCAATATCTGTTTCCCCCCTAGAGAAAATATCTGTATAATCTGTGATAAGTTGCTTTATTATATAATCTACTCAATAATCCATGTAATACGGTCATACAATAAAAATCGTATTGAATGAGTGTGACGTCATAAAGCATAAAAGTCATTCCAGAGTGACGTCACACAATTGACCTTGTTCACAGTTGTTTGTTTCATTTGACACTGTTTGTCGATTCTAATTTAAGCTGATACTTTTGTACTTATCTTCTGAAAAGAATATACATTGTATTTAAATTGAAATTTTTGTTTTGTTTTTGTATCCTGCGAAGAGACTATTGTTTGCTTTTAATATTTCAGCAGGATGTACACATTTACGTGAACTTGTGTTTCGGTCAATCAGCTGTTTTCTTATAATGAGAAGAAAAGTGTTAAATCCACGAAAAACCCATTTTTTTATGGGATTATATAATAAATAGAATCTTGCATTCGTGTTTATGCAATATTGAATTTATTAAACTCGTTGAATAATGTTTTATGCAACTCGCCAAGGCTCGTTGCATAAAAAATTATTCAACTCGTTTAATAAATTCAATATTACATAAACACTCATGCAAGATCCTCTATTTATTTCATCTTGTTGTTGTTGGTTTAGATCTGATGATGTTAAATCAATGTTGTCAAGTAAACTTGATGTATCCTCATTAGTGTTATTTGAATTTTCAACTTCATTAACGCTAACTGCTTGAAGTTCACATATGATTGACTTTGGTGAAACAACGACAGTCCTTGTAGTAACATTTGATATTTCAACTTCGACCTTATCCCGCTTACCAAACTCGTAGCTGTGTAAAGTCGGAGTGATGTCTAAATCTTGTGGTATTACGGATCCAACTGTAGGTTGTAGTAAAGCACAAGTTGGGGTATACTCAATACCTTTATCCATATAGCCAGTTATTTTGACTTTACTGTTTGCCGGTATGACTTTATGCTCTTTCTCTGCACTCCTAACAATCGCAAGTCGAAAATTGTGTTTCTCCAATTCCTTTTCCCTCAAAACCATACACCGGAAAGTCAAATACCAATCCGTTGTTAGTCTTGCCACTTGTAAAAACTTAGAACCATGTAATTCTTTACACCTATCAAGACAATATGACAAAATATTTGTCCCTATTAACAATGGTACCTTTAAATTATATTTACTGTCAGGGACTACCAATAGTAAACAATGTTGTGATTTATCTCCAGGTAAACTTGGAAATTCCAGACAAACTTCAATAAATCCCAAATATGGAAGATTTTGTCCATCAGCGCATTCTATTTGTAATATGTTGTTTAATGATTGTATCGGTTGTGACTGTAAATGCTGTTGGTAAAACGATTCGCTTACAGTTGAAACTGTTGAACCAGTATCTAACAAACCAAGAGAACCAATACCATTCACAAAAATTTCAACTTCATTACAATTGCCAACTAATCCTGGAGGTAAATAACTTGAATTGTTTGAATTAGCTAAGGAGCACCGTTGTCGAAAACCTATGGTCGCCCCCTCCCCATAGGCCTCCTGCCGTTTAAACCTCTCCTTGAGTGATCCAATATGACACGGCATCCAATTTTGATATGTCCCTTTGTCCACATCTGTAACATATCACATCATCACTTATATAAGCACGGTTATCTTCCCGTTGTGCATCAGCTATTGATGGCTCTGTGTGTAAATTTGGTACAAAACTGGTGTTATGTCCAAAACTTTGACCTCGACCTCTCCAACCTCTTTGATTAAAACCACCTCTACCCCTATCCATCTGTGTTGAAGAAAACTGTTTGTATTTATCTTTCCTGTCTAATCTTTCCTTGATATTTCCTAATTCTGACGTTAATTTACTCATCATTCCTTTTAACTCACTAAGTTCTGATGATGTAGTAGCTGTAGCCAGTTTAGCTGTTGCTGATTTCTTATTGGTTGCTGTGTCAACCTCCTTTTGTTCATTTTCTATCTTCCTTAACTCCAATAACAAATCATCATAACTCCCTATGGTTTCAAATTTATGTCTTGATATAGATTTGAGACTTGGTTTTAATCCTTTGTAAAATTTGCATCTTAACATCTCACCAGAGTCATAAGCACTGACTTGACCCATATCTACCGCTTTGCTAATGATGTTTGACAAACGACAACCCCAGGTGGCCACATCCTCATTGTCCTTTTGTTTAGCGCTATAAAATTCACTTAAAACATCCTCTTTCTCATCAATAAAACCGTAGATATTATCTAATTTTCTGAGAATATTTTCAACTGGAACTCCAGGCCCTAAATTCTTGACAATTCTAGCTGGATCTCCCTTCAATGACTTCCTAATAGCTGTTGCTATGGTCTCATTAGAATATGTTCCGTCCTGAATCAAACACCTGACTTCATAATTCCACAAGTCATAAGCAATATCACCTTTACTCGAATCTCCAGAGAAAGTCGATATTCTAGGTGTGTGTAACGCTACAGTTGGTGACATCTTTGTACTATAATGTGTTCCCATTTTTGGCAATTCATATTCTGATTTAACAGCTGTGCCACCTTTTGTTTTTATATACTCTGCCATCCATGCAGCAAATTTTTCTGGACTTTCTGTATCTGGTTCAAGTCCCATATCGGAAAAAGTTTTTGACAAAACGTTCATTTCTGTTTCTGACATTGAGGTCATGATTTTTATATGTTGTTCTTTTGTATAAAATCAAAAATCCAACTATAATCAACTACCAACCCAACTGACAACTCAACTCAACTGACAACTCAACTGTCAACTCAACTGACAAATCAACTGACAACTCAACTGTCAACTCAACTGACAACTCAACTGACAACTCAACTCAACTCAACTGACAACTGGTGAACAAAAATACCATCAATGTGTACAATATAAAATATGTGTAATAATATAACTAACTACAAATAGGGGAAATAACTTAATTAATGTACCGGTAACTTAATTAACTTAAATTCTAACTAATTAAATACTTAATTACATAATGGCTATGGTATACCAATATTAAGGGGCAATAATAGGCACAGTATTATAATATTGTTTGAGATATAATACCAGGTTATAAATGTTATTAAGTTGTTGTAAATAAATGAATAAATAAATATACCTGAAACAAAAATAAGAAAAGAATTGTACCTGAAATAAACATACACCAAAATACTATGTTATGTTGATGTATTAAAGCATGTATATGATAAGTTGTTAATTGTAAACAAAAATAAGCTGAAAATTGAGAAATTAAGATAAAGTTGATATAGATTTAAGACAACTTTAAAGACAACTAAATAAGAGGCTTGCAATAACAGTAAAATGCCAGATAAACAACCTGCTGCACTGAAAATAAAAATATTTTGGGTATCCCTGTTTTTGAACTTAAAGTAACAGGAAGTAGATAAAGGTAAACAGGAAGTAGTGTTTTATATCCCTATTTATTTTATTGTTTTTTTTTTTTTTTTTTATAAGTTTATCTACCTAAAAAAAAAACCAAATGTCCACAATGTCAAGTGCAAGTGCTCATGTTGTTAGTGTACGAATGCGCAGAAAAAAATGATCGCTTGCTGCCAATGTATGATTCATAAATAAAAAATCAGTTTATGTTCATGAACAAGTAAAAAAAATAATAATGTCTTCAAAAATAAAGTAAAGACATATACTGTAACCTAAAAAAACAAAAACTAAAAAAAAAATAAATACCATATACTCCTGAAATTAATATGTGTCGACACAACTGAATACTAAAGTCACTGATAATTCAAGGTAAAAAAAATAAATAAGTCTTCAAAGTATTATGAAGCAAACCAAAATATTGTTGTAAACAGCTGACTGGTTTTTTTATCAATGTCAAGGTCACACTGTCACTTTAATAAACCGCAAAGATGTCTATTGTTACTGTACACCCGGGAATAAATCATTTTATTATTTCATCACTATATAGTTACCGTAATCTGTAATGTCTTCTTCAAATAGAACACTCTGATGTCGTGAGAATTAACGTATTAATCAATCACTGAAGAATTTGTTCACAACACACACATGTATCAAAATTAACAGGAAATCCGAAACAGGAAGCTGCAAACAGGAAGTCGAATCAAAACCATCTCATTTACATACGTTTCCGGATGGTCTCCTGGTGTTTCATTGCTCTTGTCCCAACGTGGGCGCCATTTGTAACAGGGTTGTAAATACGGCATACAAAACAACACTGCTGAGTTCGACAATTGAGCAATATTTATTTTAGTTCATCATATTTATAATCAATTATACGAATAAATAAGGAAACGATGACCCTGCAATATACAAAACAAAAGATGCAGGAATTACTATACAATACATGTTTGCATAAAAGTGCATTAGAGAGTTATTTCCCTTTAATAATGGACATGGCATTATTGTAAATACTTTGACCCAAAAAACTCTATCTCTTTATCAAAATACAACAATATTTTCACAGAAAATATAATAATTTAAATACCAAAATAACATCTTGCTAAAAGTTATAATTTTAGCTTTTACATAAGAATTGTAAAAATAGAAATTGTTAAACACTTTAAGACATGTTTAACTTCATGGTATAAATATGACCAAATACAAAAATGATTGAAATGGTTGATGTAATAAATCGAATAATAATATGATTTTAATAATAATGATAATAATAATTATAATATGATAATAATATGATAATTACCCCACATGTGGAGCAAGGGTCCACTGGCACCTATTATTGGTATAAATAACCACTTTTATTCCACAACCTATATAATGGACACAAAAGTGCTTTTACTATGTGTATTATACAAAATGTCCATTTAGCACTTTAAAGAAATAATAATAAAATAATAATGACATGGATCCATATCACACATGAAATACTTTAACACTTAATTTATTTGTAAAACAATGTTATTAATTAAAACTTTATATTTTGCAGTTCTATGTACTCTAATTGATGAAATGTTAATAAAGTGCTGTCATTGTCATAGTCTTTGAAAATGTCAAAAAATATTAAACTTAACTTTATATATGAATTGTTTAAATGCAATTTTATGAATTTTAAGAAATAAAAACTAGAAAGAAAGAACAAATAACTGACCTGTAAATAACTTAGAAATATCCACCAAATATTGACCAACACCCATACAGTACAAAAGTAGTAAGTAAATGTTGCACATGCAACCCAAGACTACAATGCTTGACTGACCACTAGCCAAACCAACCAATGAAAAGAGTTGTAAGAAATATAAAGTAGAAAACTAAAACCCCTAGTGGTCATTAGAGAGAAGATAATAAGTAATAGTAGAAAGTAATAGAATTTAATGGTAAAAGAAAGACAACTCTTACTTGGAAATAGTAAGAGTACAGCACATATAGTATATAGCAATATATATTGAATAAACCTGTAAAAGAAACAAAGTGTCTTTTACCTGCAAAATAAATAGAATTATAATAAATTAATGAAATCTGAAATAAAACAAAATGAATATTATTAACTTAATTTACTAAATAAATTATGAAACTAACTTAACTAAATTAAAATAAAACTTAAATTTAATACATGGTTACATCTGTCAGTGTATCAGATATAGCCTAAAGTAAATTTTCAAGTTTTGTCTGCAGTTCAAGTTCAAAATGGCTTCTTGGGCAGTTGGGTAGGGTTCGAGTTGCCGAACGCTGATTGGATAGGTAATTCATTGAACTTTCACCTTGTCAATGAAATCGCACGATTGCTGCATGCAATTTGGCGGGCTTTTTGCGTATTGGAAAGATAGGGTTGAGTTTAAACATTTACTACAAATTTTGTACATAATATAGAAAAAATATAAAAATACCGTTATTTTCTTAATACTTTAAAATATATTTTTACCGACTTTCAAGTTGATACCTGAAGTGGAGTTTTCAGACAAGCTGTTTCAAGAGGCCGAATGCAGAATTGTTTTTTGTGGAAAATTTCCGCCAGACTGCACGTGCTTAGACACGGAAATTTTTATTTTGAGCGATAGGGTCAACTTTGAACACTTATTGTGGATTTTGTGTACAACATAGAAAAAATACAAAAATACCGTTTTTTCCGCGAGATCTTTATCTATTTTCGGCGCATTGACGACTTTTGCGTACAATGAACAGTTATTGAACAGGAGTCGGTTAAACAGAAAGTTTGTATGAAAAGTCCGTTTTTTGCATGTTTGACCCAAAAATTAAGTATGATCGCGATTTTTCCCAAACATATAACATAGTTGGATAGCTAGATCGCATTAGACTCCATAAAGTCTGAAAATTTTGTAAAAATCTATAGACAAAAAGTTAACTTTCTCAAAGATGCTGATAAATGCTGCTAAAAAGGGGAAAGTTGTCGCCTTTATCATTTCACATCCAGAGGATGTTCCGAATGAATTCGGAACTAATCCTCTAGATTGTTCCGTTCTTTACTAGCGTGGCGACACCTTTAGGGGTTTCGCGGGAAAGAATGGAACAATCTAGAGGATTTCAATTAGTAGAGCTCATCCACAGAACTTGCCAATCAAAAGTTTAACACAGACCTAACGGATAAGTGCCTAACCTACCAATAATTTGGTAAAGAATTGGTTACTTTATTATGGGTACAAATTCAAAACGGTACGTTAAATTTATTTTGGATGATAGGGCCGGGCCGACTTTAAACAGTTATTGTGGATTTTATGTGCAAGATAGAAAAAATATAAAAATACCGTCTTTTTCGTCAGATCTTAAACTTTTTTTGGTCAATGGACGACTTTTTCGTACAATGAACGGTTATTGAACAGGAGTGCGTTAAACGTAATTGTTTTTTGGAAAAATTCATTTTTTGCATGTTTAACCCAAAATTAAGTATGATACCGAATTTTCCCAAAAAATTCACCAAGTTAGATAGCTAGATCGCATTAGACTCCATAACCTCAGAAATTTTTAGCAAAATCTATGGAGTAGTTTTCAAGGTTCCCAAGATGCAAGAATATGCGGCTAAAAAGGGGAAAGTTGTCGACTTTATCATTTCACATCCACAGGATGTTCCGAATGAATTCGGAACTAATCCTCTAGATTGTTCCATTCTTTACTAGCATGGCGACACCTTAAGGGGTTTCGCGGGAAAGAATGGAACAATCTAGAGGATTTCCACTTAACATGAGTGATCTAACGAAACTACGGGAGGGTGGAGATTTGGACAACCTAAAGCTCACGAGAGACCGAGCATGAATCGGCAGATACTCTCTATCACTTGGCAGCTTTTTTCATTGGCTATCCATATTGCAGCCATTTCGACTCCTTTCCGTTATAATTGTGTTCAAAGTTTCGCCGAGGTCTGTACTGTATTTCTCAGCTCAACTAGTCAACATGTTTAGGCTGTGCTCAGAGTTTGGCATCTCATTCGGTCCATTGACAGCCATAAAAATTCCACGGGCCTCTTGATAGCTAAGTTTCAGAACCTTTTCGACAATTTTATTCAAAAAAAAAATAATTTGGTAAAGAAATGGGTACTTTATTATGGGTATGAATTTAAAGTGGTAGGCTTTATTTGGTAAGAAATGGGTACTTTATTATGGGTATGAATTTAAAGTGATAGGCCAAATCCTACTTGCAGCAACTTTTTAGAATGACGTCATTGGTCATACGAAATTTATAAAGACAAGGCAGCTGGCTGTTTCTTATTTGCACTTTTGAACTGATTGGTCAAGTCTGCAGATGCAGCGTCAATGGCGGATTTAAGGGGGCGGGGGGTTGCAACCCCCTTTGAAAAATATAAAAAAAGAGAGAGAGATTTTGACTGATTAAAAATTATTTTCTTGGCTCTGCCCTAGACCCCTCGTCTCTGGAGCTCGCACCTAGCATTGATAAAATTCTCATCCTCCCTTTCAAAAAAGTCTGGATAATTCTCAACCCCCCCCCTTTAAAAAAAAACCCTGGATAATCCTCGCCCCCCCCCCTTAAAAAAATCCTGGATCCCCCTGAGTGTGAGCATGCCGTATGGTACGTGTTGTAGAAACACAATGTTAAACGCCTAAGTGATCATGGTGATTTTAAAACCGGTATGTGACCATGCTATTAGTCTTAAATTTGTATTGATTCTTGTGCGATATGACAAGAATACAACAAAATCAGAAGGTCGATCAAGACTAGAGAACGTATATCAATATCGAACGAAAAAGACTTTTGTCAAATCATGAAATGCATCGTACAAAATATTTTGGTCATAAATCTCTGTATATATGGGAAATCTTCTTTTCTGTGTCCTTTCCTTCACATCTATCAGTAGTAGAGTGCTCGCTTTGTACGTGGGTGGGTTAGAAGTCTTCAGAAGAGACCTTAAAAACCGATGTCCCTATCACACGTAAAAGAACCCTCCTGACACATTGCCCTGAACGCAGTTCAAAGGTCAAAATTTGCCACTTTACCTATAGCTGGTGATGTCTGGATATGAGTGATATTTTCTTAACTGAACATTCAATAAATCTATCACCTATATTTTAGCTACTATGTAGATCTATCTACCTAATGTAGGTCATGGCATGTACTTTCAAAATCCTCAAAATGAATAGAAGGTGATAAAAGTTTGTCTGATTCCCAAATTATTTTTCTGAAATCATGTTTAAATACATCATACAATTATTTTTAAATGGTGTTTTAATGGCCTAGTCAAGATTCTTTGACTTATACCAAGGTGATCACTTAAGGAACGGTGGAGGAAATCAGAGTGCCTGTAGAAAACCAATCACTGACAAATATCTTTCTCAAAGTAACATCTGTTCCAAGTGTGATTTGCACCTAGATAGTCAAAGGCACTTATGATTGCTGGACAATTCGTACCCAAGACCTCTTAAACCCAGTTGTACCCAGGGCAGCTTATACTTATACCAAGACAAAAATAATCACGCATTTTTGTTTTTATTTATTTTATTTTACATCAAGACAACTTGTACCACAATTATGTTTTATTCCCCCCCCCCCCCCCCAGATATTAATTTCCCCATCAAAGCACATGCAGTGATGCACAAACATCAAAGTTTACGGTTGTCCTTCAGGATACCCCTCCCCCGATTGGTTTAGTTGTGGCGGGACAGAAACAGACTACCCATGCTGGGGTGAGACTGTCTTTTTCTATCCCTCGGTATCGACAAGTGGTCATTTGGTAGAACAGAAAGAAATTATTTGATCCATTGTTAAATAATGAATCACAAAATAAGAAGGGCGGTGTTCATTCTAGAAGGCCCATTGATCCCTTATTTTGCCAAATGGCCCTATTGTTAAGACCTTAGTAGCAATATTTGATTACACATTAATGCAAAAAATTAATATCATGATGTTTTAGACAAAAGTTTTGAAAAAGACACTGAAAAATCTAAGATTCAACACTGATTCTTTCATTCAAGGAGTCCATGCACTGTCTGAACAGTTTTTGTTACAAGTGCCTTCAAAACTAAAACATCACTTAATAATTTTAATTTATTATATCCATTGTTTTGAGTTTTATAACAGGTTTCTTAACATGTTAAATTATTACGGTATGTAGACCAATGTTAGTCTGTCAAAAGCTATACCATACATATATGCTCCCACCAAACCAGTCTATTCTGGCCTGGCAGTATCCATGTAGCATTATTCTAGCTGCTAAAATATATGTTTATCATACTCCACTGCCCAACCAAGATTTACTAAATCTTGCGCTAGCTATAGCCTGCCAGTATTTATATAATATAATATTATACTGACATACCAAGAGCTAAACCATACTTACACTTCTTTGTCAAAATCAACCGAGTTTTACTGGCCAGTCAAGATTAATGCACAGTTGCACTGGCCAGCCATAGCTGTACTGTGTACATACTGGCCCGTCAAAGCTATACTGTATACATACTGGCCGGTCAAAGCTAAAATGTAAACATACTGACTTGTCAACACTATACTGTCTACATACTGGCCTGTCAAAGTTATAATGTATACATACTGGCCCATCAAAGCTGTACTGTATACATACTGGCTGGTCAAAGCTAAACTGTAAACATACTGACTTGTCAATTCTATACTGTGTAGCTACTGGTCCGTCAAAGTTATACTGTATACATACTGGCCTGTCAAAGCTGTACTGTATACATACTGGCCGGTTAAAGCTAAACTGTGTAAATACTGGCCTGTCAAAGCTGTACTGTATACATACTAGCCGGTCAAAGCTAAACTAAACATACTGACCTGTCAAAGCTGTACTGTATACATACTGGCCAGTCAAAGCTGTACTGTATACATACTGGCCCATCAAAGCTGTACTGTATACATACTGGCCTGTCAAAGCTGTACTATATAGATATTGGCCGGTCAAAGCTGTACTTTATACATACTGACCGTCAAAGCTATACTGTAAACATACTGGCCAGTTTAAGCTAAACTGTCTAGATACTGGCCCGTCAAAGCTGTACTGTATACATATTGGCCGGTCAAAGCTGTACTGTATACATATTGGCCGATCAAAGCTAAACTGTAAACATACTGACCCGTCAAAGCTGTACTGTATACATATTGGCCGGTTAAAGCTATACTGCATATATACTGGCCCTTCAAGATGTATGCATGCTTGCACTGCCCTTACAAAGATTATTCCATACATGTACTGGCAGTCAGGCTCCAGTATTTATGTAGGCTTATATTGGCAAGTCAGTACATGTATCTGTTTACCAATGGACTGTAAATACCTACTCTTTATGGTATTAATATACATATTTTGTGAAATACATATAGTGGTATTTTGTATCAAATTACAACTAGAGAAGCTTCTTTGGTAGAGTATCAAAGGTGGCCGGTTTTTTTTTTAAATATTGTTTGTCTACACGCAAATATTATCTGCACCCCCCCTTTTTTTTATATTTATTTATTTATTTATTTTTTTGGACAAATATGATTGAAATGCATCAATCATCGTCCTACAATGTATTATTTTTTTATATTCGGCCAGAAAATCTATGAATTGTGCGAAATCGGCATTTTCGTCTTGAACTTATAAATGTTTATCACAGTTACTGTATTTAGATCAATCTTACAATATCTTCAAAAGCAAGTAGAAGATGATTAAAGTCAGACTCCCAGCAGATTGTGTTAATAGTTAAAATAATGGTTTATACAATATAAATTTTAATTTTTGAAATGGTGTTAACTGTTTAATGACCTATTTAAGATTCTTGGTTAGGAAATAATGGAGGAAACTGCAGTGTCTGTAGAAAAACACACCAGAAACCATGGACAAGCAGATTACCTTCTCAGAATGCGATTCATACTTGAATGGTCCGAGACAGTTATCCATAACCACAGGCTTGAATCCCCCCCCCACCCCCACATTAAACAAAATATTAGTCAGTTACTAAGAAATTATTCTGAATGATAATATATTTGAATGCGGCATTATAAGCTGTGCAGGCAGTATGCTTAAAAATATTTATGTAATTATGTATACCATAAATTATCACGGCAATTGTGTGATCTAACTTTTTGATATCACATGCTTAAATCTTGCAATAATTTTGACACATGACACTCTCCAAAGATATCAAGAAGTTTTATGTTTACATCGAAATTGGAAGGAAGGCACTGAGCAAAAATCCTTCTGTCAAATGTTATTAGCGCTCAGGGTAGGCTCGACCCCACTGACTTCCAATCTCGATGCAATTACAATTTTCAAAATAGGTATGCCTAAACTCATGCATAATTATGTTTTATATGTTATCATGGGTTTTTAAATCAATTTAGACCATCACAGCTAATCCAACATAATCTGTTCATTATACAGTATTCTATAGAAATTCACTTGACAGTTTGAGTATTGCCACACTGCCATGCATTAGGTTACAGCAATGTGTCAGACAGTTGTGCATCTCTGCTTTTGTACATCTGCACATTCAACGCTCCATGTCTATGACCAATGGAGATTTTATCCATTGGGTTATTACATTGATTGAGACTTTTCATCGTAGTTAAGAATATTTCACTCATATCAAGATGTCACCATCCCAGTCATTGATGAAGTGGCGGAAATTCTTATCTATGCAGTGCTCTTGAGCCAAATGTGCAGGGAGGAATCTTTAATGTGCCATGCTTGCCATGACATGGGGCATCAGTGTTAAATCTCTTCTGAAGTGTCCTGTGACTTTCATTTCTAAATGTAGAGTACTCAGCGGCAGAACACTTACAACCCATCTTGGTCAGATCCGGCTTGGTTTCAAACCCAAAACAACCTACGTACAGAAAAATTTATAATAATTGTATTTCAAAATGAGTGGAGTAATGCTGTTTAATACCCAACTCAAGATTCCTTATTTATGCAGTCAGTTATTGGGTGGTGGAGGAAACCAAAGTACCTGAAAAATCCAAGTCTTCAGCTGGTGAGCCGATACTTCTGACTTTTTCTTGTGCAAGGATCCTTGATGATCAAGTTTTCTAAAGCACAAGCTTACTCTGTTTGAAGTTCATGTGTCTAAGATTGCTTCGCTTGTATTCTGATGTTGGAGAAAACCAGAATACCTGAAGAAAAAAAAAATAAGCCTTCGACAAACAAACTGATAAATTGTCTGGCACAAGGATAGATCTGTCAAAGAGGGATTTAAATGTAACCTCATGTATAATACTAATTTCACTATCTTTGTAGCTTAGTGGTAGAATTTTCGCCTTGTGTAAAAAAAAAAGTCCTGGGTTGGAACATTGGCTGAGTCATATTTAGTCATATTTAAGACTTTAAAATTCGAGTTACTGCTTAATAGGGCTACAGCAATTTATCTAACATTAGACTGGTATTTACACGTTTTATCGAACACGTGCGATACAGAATTTTGTATCACCACACTGTGGTGATACAACATTGGCAGTAAAGTACATGTGCACTTTTCATTGTGACGTCATTGGGGAATCTCATTTGTCAAATGTAAACAATGACGTCATTACTACAAAACATGTCATAACATAGTTCAGTGGTTTTCTGTGGTAAAATGTATTTTTTCACATAAAATCTTGGGTTTTTTATTATTTTAATGACCTAATAGGAAATGTTAGATAAAAATATCATATAGACAGTGTGTATGTACAACCCTTAGTATCAGGTCTCGTCTTTTATCGTAGCTGTATCACTACGAGTCGCGCAAGCGCGACTCGTAGTGATGCAGCTACGAAAATAGACGAGACCTGATACTGAGCTAGGTTTCCATAAATTTAAAATAATTAGTAGCCAAATTTCCAAAATTTGTGAAAATATAGTCCTATTTATTTTTCCACAAGAGGGTTGTACATACACACTGTGTATATAATATTTACATGTCACAATAATTTTTTGTACGATACAGTTTACAATACATCACTTATCCAAGTTTGTATTATGATATGCTAATTTGGAAGATTAACCAACTGTATAATCTTTGGACCAATATCACAACAGATATTGTATTCTAAGGTGAGTCTTTCATTGCCATTGGTGTAGATCTTAAACAAATGGGGAGGGGGTATCATATGTCGAGATTTGTTTATTATTTTATTATTAAGTTTTAATTTGTGCACAGAGTTCTATCGTTACCAGCTAGTGTATACCAGTACCCAGTTAGTGGATTTACTGTTGGGGGGGGTAAATATATAGTCACGATCGGCGATACCATTTTTGATTGTTGAGTAAATATATGCACATACCTTCTGCAGTGTACAGTATTTTTCGTGGGTTTTGTCACTACCGAACAAACGTGTGTAATCATTAGTTTTTGTGACCTTGACCGATTGTGTTTACATGTGTCAACTGGTTCGGGAGCAGTCATTTTCTGTACTTGAAAAGCTATATTTTTAGATTGGCCATGATATTGGTATAATAATACGCAGAAATATTTTAAGAAAAATAAACTTTTACTGAAATAAATTACCTCAAGTTTTCGCCTCTTCTGTAAATGTTTGGGCCGGCGCCATGCTTGATTATTTCGTTGTAACCCCCCCCCCCTCTCCCGGTCTTGTTAGCTGTTTGAGCTGCTCAAATCTAGGCACAGCATCTGGAATCAACCACATCGATTATGTTGACATCATCAGTCTGCTGGTTGTGTACGAACACCTCCATCTCAAAGTGCTTGACGCATTGATTTCGGCACAACTCCTCGACAACAAATCTTTGTCGTCCGCTTTGGCCACCTGAAGTGGAGTTACAGTTGAAGGCAGCACGATAAACCATGGTTTTCCGCTATTGAAAACTTGTGTCTTTTGTCCATAATGAGTTAAAACATTCCATTTAGTTTCTTACGGCATATAACACCTCATAATAACATGTAATAACGCCACATTCCCCATCGTAACTGTTTGTCAAACATGGCTTCTTGAAGGTATTTCCGAGATGCCGACCGCTGATTGGATAATTATAATGATATGCATAAACAGAAATCGGATTTCGCTCGTGCAAAATAGCGCACTTCTTAGGGGAATAGAAATTTATAATTTAAAGAGTTATTGTAAATTTTGCACGAAACATAGAAAAAATATAAAAATACCGTTATTTTCTAAATACTTTAAAATATATTTTGACCGACTTTCAAGTTGATAACTAAAGAAATGATTGCGTTTTTGAGAAAATTCATTCCCCCAGTCTGCACGTGCCGGTTCGCGGATTTTTTTTTATTTTTATGATTTGTCGACTTTAAACACTTATTGTGGATTTTGTGTACAAGATAGAAAAAATATAAAAATACCGTTTTTTTCGCGAGACCTTAAACTTTTTTCGGTCAATGGACGACTTTTTTGTACAATGAACGGTTATTCAACGGGAGTGCGTTCAACTTGATTGTTTTCTGAAAAATCCATTTTTGCATTTTTGACCCAAAAAATAAGTATGACCCGGGATTTTCCCCTAAAATTCGACAATTTAGATAGGTAGATCGCATCAGACTCCATAACCTCTGAAATTTTTATCAAAATCGTATGGAGCTTTCCCTTTCTTCCTCAAGATTTTGTAATACGCGGCAAAATAGGAGAAAGTTGTCGCCTTTATCATTTCACATCCAGAGGATGTTCCGAATGAATTCGGAACTAATCCTCTAGATTGTTCCATTCTTTACTAGTATGGCGACACCTTGAGGGGTTTCGCGGGAAAGAATGGAACAATCCAGAGGATTCACACATGCCTGTACAAAAAGTTTATAGTTTTCCAGACAATTAACCATTTCAGTATACTTTCGCATCTGTGACCTTGACCTTTCAATCAATGACCTTCACCCTTACAGCAAAATGACCGTTGTATCAATACCTACAATATTCCAATATACATGCCTATATAAAAACTTTAAATTTCCAGATAATTAACAATTTACATATTTTTTGTATCCATGACCTTGACCTATGAAGTCATGACCTTCATTTACATCTCAAAATGAACGTTGTACAAATACCTATGACAATCCAATATACATGCCTATATACACATGTATGTATAAAAACATAGCACTGTCGTGCTGTTGTACAGCGTAGTTGGGAAAATTGTGTTGTGGCAAGACAGAATATAACCGAAAATTCGAATTCGGGGGGGGGGGGGGGGGGGGGGGTCGATCTATGCATAGTCCGACGGATGGTTTTTTTTTTTTTTTTTTTTGGAAAAAGAAACAAATTTTTATGTACCAAACCATGTATTGCTGCATTAAATGCTAGAAAAAATTAATTCATAAATATATGAAAAAGACAATCGGTAATTAAAATTTTAAAAAGTTGTACCCGATCGTTTTGTCATTTCGGATAGAGAGAAAGTAGAGTTTTGCAGATCCTACCGTCGCTATGAGGGGGTACATTCTAGCGGTTGTATGCGTTTTACCAGTTCCGAATTTTTACTACCAAATAATCTAAAATTTCAATCCCGTTCAATTAAAGCAATCGCAAAATAACTTTCTCAATTTGCTTCTACTTGAATGTGTTTCTTCAACCGCTTACTAAATGTACGACAGATTGTTGGTGACCTAGCTAGTTTAACGACGTAAACAAATCGTGATCACGGAAATGCTTTTTTCAAGAAAACATACTACCACGTGTTTTTGAGGACAGCTAGGTGTCGATATTTTGGAATCAGTAAACATTTGTATTATTACACCACATAAATTTTATTTCCTCTGCTTGTGGGTGACGTCTGCAGCAGCGCTTATATGAAACCCTGTTCGGAACTGGTAAAACTTGAATTTACACACAAACACTGTACGAATTATCTCCCTTTCACGAAAGTAATATCTAATTGATAAACATTTTAAAATATGACACAATTGCCTCAACATCAAAATACGTTATCATAACCTTCAAAATAAATTTAAATCTCCGTAGATTTCACGAGGAATTAATTAAACAACCTGCCGTTGCTGTTCATTTCCTAAAAAGTTATGATTTTACATCGTAGGACGCAAACTTCTCGAACTACTTTTATTGTAAACATGAGATCAGTTCGCCAAATTGCAGAAATTATTAGATGCATCCCGTCGCAATATTTTACTAGATTCCGAAATGTATTCCGAAAATTTATTCCAAATGTGCATATGTAACCAAATGCATTACCCGTCTCAGAATACATATCTCACGATAAAACAGATATACTTCTTTCACGCTCATTTACCAGGCGCACTATTTCCAGGTGTACTCATATCTTATAATTTCATAGCAAAGAAGCTCGATATCTTGGAAGAAAGCGATAGCATAGTACACGCGTTCACTATCGTGAACGCTGTACAAAAATGATAGTTTTCCAGATAATTAACCATTTCTCGATAACCTTGACCTTTGAACTCATGACCTTCAATTACATATCAAAATGACTCATTGCCTATATGGGGTGTCCAGGTTAGGTTGGTAGTCGTATCTACAGTACTTGTCTGTCAAAACTGACAAATGTTTAAAACAGACCTGGTGACGTCTTGATATAAGTGAAATATTCTAGACTAGGGAAAAACTCATTCAATCGATCGATTAAGGTGTGGGGGATTGTGCTCGACAGGGGGGGGGGTCGATCTATGCATAGTCCGACGGATGGTTTTTTTTTTTTTTTTTGGAAAAAGAAACAAATTTTTATGTACCAAACCATGTATTGCTGCATTAAATGCTAGAAAAAATTAATTTCATAAATATATGAAAAAGACAATCGGTAATTAAAATTTTAAAAAGTTGTACCCGATTGTTTTGTCATTTCGGATAGAGAGAAAGTAGAGTTTTGCAGATCCTACCGTCGCTATGAGGGGGTACATTCTAGTGGTTGTATGCGTTTTACCAGTTCCGAATTTTTACTACCAAATAATCTAAAATTTCAATCCCGTTCAATTAAAGCAATCGCAAAATAACTTTCTCAATTTGCTTCTACTTGAATGTGTTTCTTCAACCGCTTACTAAATGTACGACAGATTGTTGGTGACCTAGCTAGTTTAACGACGTAAACAAATCGTGATCACGGAAATGCTTTTTCAAGAAAACATACTACCACGTGTTTTTGAGGACAGCTAGGTGTCGATATTTTGGAATCAGTAAACATTTGTATTATTACACCACATAAATTTTATTTCCTCTGCTTGTGGGTGACGTCTGCAGCAGCGCTTATATGAAACCCTGTTCGGAACTGGTAAAACTTGAATTTACACACAACACTGTACGAATTATCTCCCTTTCACGAAAGTAATATCTAATTGATAAACATTTTAAAATATGACACAATTGCCTCAACATCAAAATACGTTATCATAACCTTCAAAATAAATTTAAATCTCCGTAGATTTCACGAGGAATTAATTAAACAACCTGCCGTTGCTGTTCATTTCCTAAAAAGTTATGATTTTACATCGTAGGACGCAAACTTCTCGAACTACTTTTTATTGTAAACATGAGATCAGTTCGCCAAATTGCAGAAATTATTAGATGCATCCCGTCGCAATATTTTACTAGATTCCGAAATGTATTCCGAAAATTTATTCCAAATGTGCATATGTAACCAAATGCATTACCCGTCTCAGAATACATATCTCACGATAAAACAGATATACTTCTTTCACGCTCATTTACCAGGCGCACTATTTCCAGGTGTACTCATATCTTATAATTTCATAGCAAAGAAGCTCGATATCTTGGAAGAAAGCGATAGCATAGTACACGCGTTCACTATCGTGAACGCTGTACAAAAATGATAGTTTTCCAGATAATTAACCATTTCTCGATGACCTTGACCTTTGAACTCATGACCTTCAATTACATATCAAAATGACTCATTGCCTATATGGGGTGTCCAGGTTAGGTTGGTAGTCGTATCTACAGTACTTGTCTGTCAAAACTGACAAATGTTTAAAACAGACCTGGTGACGTCTTGATATAAGTGAAATATTCTAGACTAGGAAAACTCATTCAATCGATCGATTAAGGTGTGGGGGATTGTGCTCGACAGGTGACCAGGTAGCTCAATGGCAAAGCATTCTGTTAGTATGGGAAGGGCCAAGATTCAAAGTACATGTGTATAGGTTTTCCATGTGCATTTGTCTCTGAGTCTCTTTTTGTTCACAAAGGTATTTACCACTAAGCAACCATTACGCCAGTAAGGCCATGTTGGTTTAATATATCTTTGTGTGAGAAAATTTGTTGGTTTGCTTTCCAAAGGTCTATGGTTTTCTCTTGGCACTCCAGTTTCCTCCATCATTCACAATATAACTGCCTTGATATAAGTGAAAATACTCTTGACTTTAGTTAAGAACTAGAAAAACTGTGAACCACAAGCTCACAAAAAATACCCCCTGCTCCCAAAAATCCATCGGATCAAATTTTTAAATAGGAAGTGCACATCTACATTATATCACAAAGATTGTGTGAAAGTTTCATGAAAATCCATTGAAGGGTTTAGGAGGAGTTGCGGATAAGAGATAGGTACCCTAAGCAAGGTTCGAAATTAGGCACGCATACTCGCTAATAGCTTGTAGATCTGCCGAATAGCAAGATGGTGAAGTTGAGTATTGATGCTTCATACCCGTGTAGATTCTAGCACTTGTCTTGATTGGTTGGAGTAATAGTGTTTACATTTAATTACTTCACAGTCAAGATTCTTCAAGATCCTGTTTCAGGCTGTCAAACTGATGACATCCAATCCAGCTGTATTGATAGGTGGATTTAGTCGATGAATCTTCAAAGCTGCAACATAAAATTAAAACGAACCACAAAGCAACGCATTCTATTCCAGGATAGAAGTTGATTTCGATAAAAAAAATTATCAGATTAAATTATAAATCAGGTACATAAAAATATAAAAAATTAGAATGAATCAAAGCACAGTTGAACAAATAAAAACCATGCAGATTTATAATTGTACTCTCTGAAAGAGTGGAACGATTGCTTGATTAAATGTTTTTTTATTGAAAATGTATCATTATTTTTATTTTTTTTTATAAATTTTATTGGGGAGCTTGCCCCAATACCCCCTAGAAAAACGTGCCTACATGTACATGTATACTTCGCATTGACAGTGCATAAATTATTTACCAACAAGTTCAGCTACCCCCCTCCCTCCCCTGTATCAGGTGCACCGCTTTGTTTCTCCATCTTATTAGAGTACAGGATTGACAGCAAGCTGTACACAAAGTGCCAAGACCCCCGAATTAGTTGCCGAGCTATCGACAACTCCAGATGCTGAGAGATGAACGGCTCAGTGTTAAACTTTCGACAAGCCTGTACTGTAGAAATGACACATTGGGCTATTCCATTTTATAAGTGCGGCCCCCTAAGGATGGCATGTCAATCCTCATTTAGACACCCCCTCCATAGCTTTCACATCCCCTCCTACATAAAACCTCCAGACACTGTACTCAACCCCCCCCCCTCCATGACACAAACTATATAGCGTGCAACCCCATCAACCTTGGGTAAGGAAGGCATGTGTCACAAATTTTACATCCCCCTCCATGGCACTGATAACCCCCCTCCATAAAAGAAATAAAATTCATATCCCCCTCCATGGCACCGTTACACCCCCTACATGACTCCTTCAAGAAATATTTATCTCTTAACATAGCATAAGGAAGGCATGTGTCACAAATTTTATACCCCCCTCCATGGCACTAAAACACCCCTTCCACAAAAGAAATAAAATGAATACCCCCCTCCATGGCACGGTTACACCCCCCTACATGACTCGAAAGAAATTTCAACATACCTTTTTACATAACGTAAGGAAGGCATGTGTCACAGATTGTATACCCCCCTCCATGGCACTAAAACACCCCCTCCATAAAAGAAATAAAATTAATACCCCCTCCATGGCACCGTTACACCCCCTACATGACTCCTTCAAGAAATATTTATCTCTTAACCCTCTTAATACCGGAACGACAATTTTGTCACTACCGGCTTAGTACCGGAACGACATTTTTGTCACTTACCGGCTTAGTACCGGAACGACATTTTTGTCCATTTCCAACAAATCATAAAATTGAAAAGAGATTTCTTTAATTTTAATATTTGTGATATTGAACAAACATGCATATGTATGTGTGTACCGTGTTATGATAGACAACGTTATTGGTGACGTCAAATTAAATAAATCGTGACGTCATATAGTGATTTGTGACGTCATTAGTTAAATTGATGTTCCTTTGCGATCTATTGTCAGTATTGATTTGCCTATGTGCGATATGTATAAAATATATAACCCGGCCTTGATCTGAGAGTAAGAGTTATGCATGTATAATTATTGGGAGAGTGTTATTAATAGATCTCTGACTCTCGTTATGATCAAGACAACGTTTTCACTGAAATATAATGAAATAACTAAATTTTCATGGCAAAATCACTGTACTAAGGATGCCAATTGAAATTTTGATCCACTTAAAAATAATTTAAATGTGTCGTTTGGCTAAACTGATTATTCTGCAAATATCCTCCAAACTGTAAGGGCCTATTAATTTAATTTACCACTCAGGTACTTATTTTACCCCCGCAAACAAAGTTTAGGGGTATATAGAAATCACCCTGTGTGCCCGTCTGTCTGTCTGGTTGCCCGTCCCAATATTGTGTCCGCTCAATATCTTCCATTTGGCACAAATGTTAACAAACATGAGAGATGTGTCGCATACCAAAAATTATGTGCATAAGTCAAAGGTCAAGGTCAGGAGGTCAATGTTGGGGATGTGGGTATTTGGCTAAGTTTTAGACCCGGTTTTAGTTTGATTTGGTCCGAAATATTCCACAAAAGGAAAATAAAAATTAGTCAGGTCTGACCAAGACAGGTAGTGACCATTACATTGTCATATACATGATCAGCAATTCGAAGCAATTAATGGGTCCAACTTCTATTGTCTCTTGTTTGTGAGGTCTCTAATACATTTTATTAGATTAACTGCATTTTTGTTCCATTTTTGATTGTAGATATACGGGTTCTATACCCGAATCAAAATAGTTTCACAAACATGACCTAAGCTTAATAACCGAAATAAGCATGGATAAAATAAATAAAATATCATCAAAATTGGATGTATCAATGTTATGAACAACATTATATCCATGGCTCCAAAGAGCAATGGCGGATTTGATAGGTGATTTTTATATTGCTCCCTCCACCTGCTTAATCAGTTGTATGACATAACGATTTATTTTTACACGCCTGAGGATTTCTCATTCTATAATTAGACAAGGTCTAGATCGATGTCCAGCAAGTGCTTTATTTCCGTAAACTTGTCTATCTAAAAGAACAAACCTTATCTATATTCTTTTTTTAAACTTTACACAATAAACGGAAAACTAATGTATACCAAGCATCATGCTTCACTGAGAATTCACGGGTGATATGTATAAAATATATAACCCGGCCTTGATCTGAGAGTAAGAGTTATGCATGTATATTTGTAGAAAAGGAAAAATTTACGAAAAATATTTTATAAAGATAAAAATAAATATCTAAAAGAATAATTAAAATATATCCTAACAGTATTTGAACCCATTTCATTCAGTTTAGTAAGCGTCCTTGCTACGCACTGAGCTAACAATAGAAGTTAGTCCGCAAACCAGCAGTTATATTAGCAGTGGCCAGTTTTAATCTTCCCGAATCTTAAAATGACTATTTTCTCCTGAGAGGGCCACTTTTTGAAAACTCTTAAAGACTGAATTTTGAAAATATTTTCAGAACAATATTTTATAAATAAGTAAGTCCTCAGAAGATTGAACATTTTTAAAATTCCTCATTTTTATTTTAGCATATAGAACACAAAGGTATTGTTCCGCGACTGCATATTTGTGCACTTCAATAAATAAATCAAGATTCATTCTATGCGCTTGTGCCATAAAATAATATTGAAAAATGTTGCGTAGAAAAATCTTTGTTCTTGAGAAATAATTACAATTAATTGAGATTTTTACCTTATTTTTTTGTAATATTTACATTTCTTTTTAAAATTCTCTATAATTGACAGATTGTGCCAAATTTTTTAGTTGTCTTGATTGCTTTTACTCATTTACCTTACCGATAACATAAACAAGGAGAATTATAAGTTATACTTCCCACCTGTAAACGCATTCTCGACTGCTATCGGGTATCACGTGTGTTAGCAATTTTTGAACAAGTAAAATCATGGATTATAAATTATTTTTAATTTGTATAAATTGTTAATATTTAAAGCTTTAAAGATATTCTTATTACGATAAACGCTTTCATATAAGTAAGCTACATGTATGTTGAATTTTCAATGCTGACAATCACAGATTCGTATAGAATATACACGTGTGATTAATGTGATTATCGCATTCACCCATCTATGCTTCGCTTAAACATGTTTTGCTGTTACACGCGTTACATTATTTTAACTTTCAATGGTCTTGTATTATTGAGTAGTTGACATGGAAATGACAGCAAATTAAATCCAATCCGTAGAAAAACACTTTGTCTGGTTTCACGAACGTTTCACATAAACAAAACCCATGGTCTAACAATACTAACCTGACTTGTTGTTGTTAACCTGACATTATATTGCTAAAACATCCTCCTTGTAACTTGAATTCACGAATCACAAATGGCCGTTTATATGTTTGTTTCTGTTATACTTCCCTCCGTTTATTGGAGAACTAACATGATCGTCATTAGAAACGTACCCTTACAGTCCGACCCGACCATCTATCTGTCAGATCATCGGATATAGCCTAAAATAAACTTTCCAGTTTCAACGCCATGTTTTGTCTGCAGTTCAAGTTTAAAATGGTGGGTAGGGTTCGAGTTGCCGAACGCTGATTGGATAGGTAATTCATTGAACTTTGACCTTGTCAATGAGCTGCATGCAATTTGGCGGGCTTTTTGCGTATTGGAAAGATAGGGTTGAGTTTAAACATTTACTATAAATTTTGTACATAATATAGAAAAAATATAAAAATACCGTTATTTTCTTAATACTTTGAAATATATTTTTTTGCCAAAATTTTCAGACGTTATGGAGTCTAATGCGATCTAGCTATCTAAATTAGTTAGATTTTTAGGAAATCTTCGGATCATACTAAATTTTTGGGTCAAACATGCAAAAAATGGACTTTTCATACAAACTTTCTGTTTAACCGACTCCTGTTCAATAACTGTTCATTGTACGCAAAAGTCGTCAATGCGCCGAAAATAGATAAAGATCTCGCGGAAAAAACGGTATTTTTGTATTTTTTCTATGTTGTACACAAAATCCACAATAAGTGTTCAAAGTTGACCCTATCGCTCAAAATAAAAATTTCCGTGTCTAAGCACGTGCAGTCTGGCGGAAATTTTCCACAAAAAACAATTCTGCATTCGGCCTCTTGAAACAGCTTGTCTGAAAACTCCACTTCAGGTATCAACTTGAAAGTCGGTAAAAATATATTTTAAAGTATTAAGAAAATAACGGTATATTTTATATTTTTTCTATATTATGTACAAAATTTGTAGTAAATGTTTAAACTCAACCCTATCTTTCCAATACGCAAAAAGCCCGCCAAATTGCATGCAGCAATCGTACGATTTCATTGACAAGGTGAAAGTTCAATGAATTACCTATCCAATCAGCGTTCGGCAACTCGAACCCTACCCAACTGCCCAAGAAGCCATTTTGAACTTGAACTGCAGACAAAACTTGAAAATTTACTTTAGGCTATATCTGATACACTGACAGATAGACTGTAAGGATACGCTTGTAATGACGATGATGTTAGTTCTCCGAAAAACGGAGGGAAGTATAACAGAAACAAACATCACCTGTAATTGTGGTGCGTGGAATTTACCAGAATTGGAGAGAGGATTTTTTAGCAATATAATGTCAGGTTAGTAACTTAGTATTGTTAGACCATGGGTTTTGTTTATGTGACACGTTCATAAAAACCAGACAAAGTGGTTTATTCAAGTAATTTGCTTTTTAGATCGCGAGATCGGCATCAAACAGAAGCTACTCTTCGGACGGGTGCAAGACGTTTCGTCCCATAGGACTTTTCGTCCCATGCCATTTCGTACCATATTCAGGACATATCGTACCATATTCAGGACTTTTCGTCCCATACTCGTAAGACGTTTCGTACCATAGGACTTTTCTTCCCATGATATTTCGTAACATTTTCGGGACTTTTCGTTCCATAATTTTAAGATTTACCATAACATTTCGTAGCTTGTCCATGGTTTTTCGTACCGTTACATTTGTTTTAACGTTTATCTTGGTGTTATTGTGCGATTTTTAATGGAAATTTGACGATGCATTATTTAGTTTATTTAAAGTGTTCAATAATTTTCCCATGTCCGTAAAACAAAAAAGTGAGTTGTTCGATTCTATGTGTGTTTCAATACTTTGTTATGCATCAGAAATTTGAGGCTTCCACAAACCTGAAAATATTGATATTATTCATAATAAATGCAGAAATGTTCTTAATGTTAGTAAATCAACGCCTGTTGATGCAATGCTTGGCGAACTGGGTCGTTATCCTATGTTTATTAAACGACAAGAACGTATTATTAAATATTAGTTTAAGATTTTACAAAACCATGATAGTATAATTTTTAAGATTTATAGTGTATTATTGTTTGATGCTAACAATGGGTGTATAATGTAAAAAATCTTATATGTAGTCTCGGATTTCCAGAATTTTGGAATTGTCAAAACCCAAATTTAATTAATGTGGAATTAATAATACAACGTTTACATGACCGTACTGGTCATGTAAACGTTGTATTATTCAACACTGGCATTATTCTATTATTCAACACTGGCATTATTCTATTAGTACCAAATCAAAGTTATTGTTATACCAAAATGTTAAACGTAATTTTAAATTTGAATCGTATTTAGACTTATTTTGTATAGACCATTCTTCTTTAATAGCACAACTTAGATGTGGGTCTTTAAAATTATCTATAGAATCAGGTACGAGAGAGCAGAGAATTTGTAGATGCTGCAACATAAACTTTTTAGAAGACGAATACCATTTTATACTCATACTGTCCACTATATCGAGAAATAAGGAAACAGTTTCTACCAAAATATTATAATCATTGGCCTAGTATATATAAACTTTATAATCTTATTATTTGTAATTCAGAGTCTCTTATTTTAAAATTATCAAAGTATTTATTTCATGCATTTAAATTAAGACAAAATCATATTCAACAGTTTAATTAAGTATACCTAATAACTGTACATAATATGCATTTGAGGATAATTGTATTCTGCCGCTATCTTTATATATTTTTTGTAATATTGCTACAAGTTGTTAATACTTTATGCAAATAAACTATTATTGCCATATTTACATATACTATTACCCTTTTCATAAGATTATTTGAAGTAAGTCTCTTTTGATGCCCCGCGCTTCTTCGTGTTTGTAGAACGTTTCCTGTGAAATAACTATCCCAATATTTTGCATCTTAACCCACGCTGCTTAACAAACATACCGAACAAAAGCTTGTGGAAAAATGGTTTGTTTTCATTTTTCGTGAAAAAAAACACAATAATAATCAGTATTCCCGACCAGTTTATCTGTTTATGGCTTTAAAGTTTATTCAACTTCACTTCATATGAAAATAATTAAATTTTATTTTAAAAAATAATATAATAAAATAAAAATAAATAAATATCTCCAAGCTGTGCTTGACTTAATATAAAATAATTAAGTTTTATTCACAAAAAAATAATAATAATAAAAAAAACAAAAAACAAATGAATAAATAATGTTTATTTGTCTCTTCTGTTTAGATAATATAACAATGTTACGAAATGTCTTGGGACGAAAAGTCCTATGGTACGAAACGTCTTACAAATATGGGACGAAAAGTCCTGAATATGGTACGAAATGGCATGGGACGAAAAGTCCTATGGGACGAAACGTCTGTAATCCCTTCGGACAATGTGCCATTTCTACAGTACGGGCTTGTCGAAAGTTTAACACTGAGCCGTTCATCTCTCAGCAACTGGAGTTGTCGATAGCTCGGCAACTAATTCGGGGGCCTCGGCACTTCGTGCTGTCTACAGCTTGCTGTCAATCCTGTAATTAGCTGGAGAAACAAAGTGGTGCACCTGCTTGGGGGGGTTAGCTGAACTTGTTGGTAAATAATTTATGCACTGTCAACGCGAAGTATACATGTAGGCACGTTTTTCTAGGGGGTATGGGGGCATGCTCCCCCATAAAATTTTGAAAAATATATAACAAAAATGATACATTTTCCATGAATTTCGACCTTTATCTAAAAGAAAATTTTTTAGATAAAATCAGATAGAGATATTTAGTATTATTTTGCAAATGCAAAGCATTTGTCTCCATCGATACTTGGTATCTAATTTTTATGGTATTTTGACATATTTTATTCAAATATCAGTGTTGTTAGTTGCAGGGAAATTGTTGGTCTGGTAAATATGGACAAGTAAATATGATGAAATCTGGGTTTCATTGAATTTTGAGATTTTCTTTGAAAATCTTGAAGTGACCAGTGTAGTCGTTTAAATGAATTGTGATTTAGGTGTACATGTGCTACTAGCCCATCTGTTCTTGCAATGCTAGCTTGTCAAGGCACTGTGCAATATTTGTTTGTTTACCTAACTCAGTTTACAACCCATCATGACTCTTTTTCTCTATCTAAGGCTAAGCAGTAAAGTTAGTACCTTTTTAATGACCGAACTGTAAAATGCACAAATTTGCCACAAGAACAAGAACTCGTACTTGGACTAATTTGCAGTAAGTTCTGATTAAACCCTAAAACAAATTCAAACGACAGCGGTTTTTGTATAACTAAATTGTACATTGATTCTTATGCATTGGGTTAACTTTTGTTTTGCTGTCAAGTTTTAAAATATACTGGTAACTGTCATAGAATTAAACATTTTGAAATATGATATTTGACAAAATTAACTTACGCAATGTCATATGTGCACATGCCCAGTTACGCCTTTTTACTTGATTCCTTCCTTATTTTAGATGACTTCTAATATATGATTACAAAAGTGTGCATGTGTTGTGTATGTTATGTTAATTATTATTTTTGAAATCTAAGTTATATTTCAGAATGTGAATTGCATATTACTGATAAGCTAATATAGATTGTGATTTGCTACCACACCACTGGTCACCAATTTGGTATTTATGATTGGTACCCATCCCAAGTCAGAAGTATTATAATCAGTTACCCAACATGTGTTTCCCCCTTATTTTTCAGTCTTACTTTCAGTGTATTCTTGATAGACCTTGCTATTTCTAAGAACATTTTATCAGCTACTGAGCTATGTCCATCTCACACTCAGAAGTGAGATTCTAACCTAGATATTGAGAGACACTGATCTGTAACAGTAAGCTTGTGTTTTATCTATTTAGATAACTTCATCACCAAGACCTTGGCTTCACAGTATAAAAATTGCATTGTTAGCTCAATAGGTTTTTTTCAGGTACTCTGATTTCCTCAACCCTCTCAGAATTGAAACCTTCAGAGTTTACCTCTTTGTTATAACGTATTATACGGCGTACACTCAAACCAATGCAGTAGCTCAACCATTAGATTGCTTGATCCATATGTGGGAGGTTGTGGGTTCGAATCCCAGCCACTTAAAAATAAGTACTGACTGTTATTTTACCAAAAATTGAGCATTTAGAAACAAAGAGACCTTAAAAACTTATGTCCTGTGCCACGATTGGTGTAGTACATAAAAAACCTTGCCGCACCTTGCCCTGAGAACATCAAAAATGTCTGCCACTTCAACAATAGCTGGTGATGTCTCAATATAAAAGAAATATTCTTGACTGCATGTAAAAAACAATTCAACCAATCATTCAATTGATCCACTTATTCAGAATATACAATTATTTTAAATGTGTTTGCATGTCTTTCATTTATTCATCCTATTTGATCATGTTGATCACTGGTGAGTTTTTAAATTTTTATGTACTTATTTATATAATTTAATCAGATTTTTTATTTCTTAAAATCTACTTCTATCCTGGAATAGAATGCGTTGCTTTGTGGTCCGTTTTAATTTTCTGTTGCAGCTTTGAAGAGTCATTGACTAAATCCACCTATCAATACAGCTGGATTGGATATCAGCAATTTGACAGCCTGAAACAGGATCTTGAAGAATCTTGACTGTGAAGTAATTAAATGTAAACACCATTACTCCACCCCATCAAGATAAGTGATAGAATCTTAACAGGTATGAAGCATCAATACTCAACTTCACCTTCTCTTGGTATAAGTGAAAAAATCTTGTCTGGGAAGTAAAACACCATTTCTAGACTTTCATCATCTCAGAACTGACCGTCCATATAAGTGAAAGAATCTTGACTTGGGTGTAAGTAGTTTTAATCCATTCCACCATTCCCGAACTTATCGTCTAGATACATGCCAGTATAATATAACTTGTTTTTATACTCCCCACTTAAAAGTGGGGGTATATACCGGTAGTGATAGGGGTGTCCGTTCGTCCTTCCGTTACACATTAGGGTACCTATCTCTTATCCGCAACTCCTCCTAAACCCTTCAATGGATTTTCATGAAACTTCACACAATCTTTGTGATATAATGTAGATGCGCACTTCCTATTTAAAAATTTGATCCGATGGATTTTTGGGAGCAGGGGGTATTTTTTGTGAGCTTGTGGCTCACAATTTTTCTAGTTCTTAACTAAAGTCAAGAGTATTTTCACTTATATTAAGACAATTATATCATGAATGATGGAGGAAACTGGAGTGCCAAGAGAAAACCACAGACCTTTGGAAAGCAAACCAACAAATTTTCTCACACTAAGATGTGTTAAACCAACATGGCCTTACTGGCGCAATGGTTGCTTAGTGGTAAATACCTTTGTGAACAGAAAAGAGACTCGGAGACAAACACACATGGAAAACCTATACTTTGAATCTGGGCCCTTCCCATACTAACAGAATGCTTTGCCATTGAGCTACCTGGTCACCTGTCGAGCAAAATCCCCCACACCTTAATCGATCGATTGAATGAATTTTTCCTAGTCTAGAATATTTCACTTATATCAAGACGTCACCAGGTCTGTTTTAAACATTTTCAGTTTTGACAGGCAAGTACTGTAGAAACGAGTACCAACCTAACCTAGACACCCCATGTAGACAATGTGTCATTTAGAGATGTAAATGAAGGTCATGAGATCATAGGTCAAGGTCATGGATACAAAAAATATATAAATTGTTTATTATCTGGAAATTTAAAGTTTTTATACAGGCATGTGTATTGGAATATTGTAGGTATTGATACAACGGTCATTTTGCTGTAAGGGTGAAGGTCATTGATTGAAAGGTCAAGGTCACAGATGCGAAAGTATACTGAAATGGTTAATTGTCTGGAAAACTATAAACTTTTTGTACAGGCATGTGTATTGAAACACAATGGGAATTCTCTAGATTGTTCCATTCTTTCCCGCGAAACCCCTCGAGGTGTCGCCATACTAGTTAAACTTTTGAGTGGCAAGTTCTGTGGATAAGCTTTACTAATAGAAATCCTCTAGATTGTTCCATTCTTTCCCGCGAAACCCCTAAAGGTGTCGCCACACTAGTAAAGAATGGAACAATCTAGTTCCGAATTCATTTGGAATATCCTCTGGATGTGAAATGATAAAGGCGACAACTTTCTCCTATTTTGCCGCGTATTACAGCATCTTGGGGCAGGAAGGGAAAGCTTCATGCGATTTTGATAAACATTTCAGAGGTTATGGAGTCTGATGCGATCTAGGTATCTAAATTTTTGAATTTTATGGGAAAATCCCGGGTCATACTTATTTTTTGGGTCAAAAATGCAAAAAATGGATTTTGTAGAAAACAGTCAAGTTTCACGCACTCTCGTTGAATAACCGTTCATTGTACGAAAAAGTCATCCATTGACCGAAAAAAGTTTAAGGTCTTACGAAAAAAACGGTATTTTTATATTTTTTCTATCTTGTACACAAAATCCACAATAAGTGTTTAAAGTCGACCTATCATCAAAATAAAAAAAAATCCGCGAACCGGCATGTGCAGCCGCTGAATGAATTTTTTCCGCATTAAACAGCTTGTTTTGAAACGCCACTTCAGTTATCAACTTGAAAATTGGTCAAAATATATTTTAAAGTATTAAGAAAATAACGGTAGTCTTATATTCCTTCTATTTTATGCAAAAAATGCAGTATCAATGTTTAAATTCAACCCTGTCTTCCAATATACAAAAGTTCGCCGAAATGCACGTGGTAAATCGTACGATTTCAATGACAAGGTCAAAGTTCAATGCAACACTTATCCAATCAGCGTTCGGCAACTTGAACCCTACCCAACTGCCCAAGAAGCCATTTTGAACTTGAACTGCAGACAAAACAAATGGCGTTGAAACTTGAAAGTTTACTTTAGGTTTACGGATACACGAACATAATATAGTCTGTAAAGGTGCGCTTAGAATAGCCACGTTAGTTCTCCTGTCAATAGGCGGAATATACAGTGAAAACCGCCATTGGAAAAGGGAGCACATGGAGACATCAAATGATAATTTTGAGCGCTGCAGGACAATTTTCACCACGATGTCGATGATTCTATCAGGTAAGGATCATGTTTTTCGTTTATGTGTAAACTTTGTGAAACCAGACCAAGTGATTACTCGAAGTAATTCCGAGATTAGCGTGTATACGAGTCCAACTATGTTAACATAATTATATTCTATATTTGAATTGCATATGATCCGCACAAGTTGACGGTTGTCCTCTGATCTTCACACGTTTATTTTCACACAACTTATCCATTTTAAACTTCACAAGACCAATTACGGCACGTCAGTTTAAAAACTTGTGTGGTAGAATTTAGCGTACTGCTTTGAATTCGTACCCATAATAAAGTAACCATTTCTTTACCAAATTATTTTTTGAGTAAATACAAATAAAATAATAGCTACTATGCACAGGCATGTCGAAAGTTAAACACTGAGCTGCCCAGCTCTCGGCCCCTCGGCAACAGTTGTCCCTTGCCCTTGGACAACTTGGCAATTCATTTGGTCCTTCGGTACTTTGACTTATGCACAATGAGGCAGCTCATTCGATAATGACACAGCTTTAAGTTCAAGCTTTTTTAGATAAATCAATAATAAAAATAAATGACAAAAATGTAAATAAAATTAACACCAGGACGGTGGAGTACCTGATTATTTTCAGAATTTTCTGAATCTTTTATTCCATTAATGGTATTATCATGAATAAAAAAAAATGGCCAACTGCCATCACAGTTCTTTTGATTAAATCACATCAGGTGTCAATACACAACTTTCAACACCTTATGGTGTTCACTGACAGTGTTGCTATAATCAGTAGCCCAACATGTGTTTCTCCCTTATTTTTCAGTCTTACTTTTAGTGTATTCTTGATGGACCTTGCTATTTCCAAGAACATTCTATCAGTTACTGAGCTATGTCCATCTCCCACTCAGAAGTGAGATTCTAACCTAGGTATTGAGAGACACAGATCTGTAACAGTAAGCTTGTGTTTTATCGATTTAGTCAACTAAATCATCAAGGACCTTAGCTTCACAGTATAAAATTACATTGTCAGCTCAATAGGTTTTATTCAGATACTCTGATTTCCTCAACCCTCTCAGAATTAAAACCTTCAGAATTTACCTCTTTTTTATACCATAAGAATCTTGAGCAGGGTATTATACAGTGTTACTCCACTTATTCAGAAACCACTGCAGAAGCTCAGTCATTGGACTGCTTACTCCATATGTGGGAGGTTGTGGGTTCCAATCCCAGCCAGTAGAAAATAGGTACTGGCTGTTATTTCAGTGGCGGATTTAGTGGAGGGGTTGCGGGGGTTGCAACCCCCCTTTGAAAAATTTAAAGAGAGAGAGAGTGAGATATTGACTGATTAAAATTATTTTCTTGGCCCCCATCGGGGCTCTGCCCTAGACCCATCGTCTCTGGAAGCTCGCGCCTTTGGCGCTCGCATCTAGCATTGATATAATTCTCGCTCCCCCGCCCTAAAAAAAAATCCTGTTTAGATCTCAACCGCCCCTATTAAAAAAATCCTGGATAGTTCTCAACCCCCCCCCCCCTTTCAAAAAATATTGTATCCGCCTCTGGAAATATCAGTGTTGTTAGTTGCAGGGAAATGGTTGATCTGGTAAATATGGACAAGTAAATATGATGAAATCTGGGTTTCATTGAATTTTGAGATTTTCTTTGAAAATCTTGAAGTGACCAGTGTAGTTGTTTGAATGAATTGTGATTTGGGTGTACCTGTGCTACTAGCCCATCTGTTCTTACAATGCTAGCTTGTCAAGGCACTGTGCAATATTCGTGTGTGTACCCAACTCGGTTTACAACCCATCATGACTCTTTTTCTCTATCTAAGGCTAAGCAGTAAAGTTAGTACCTTTTTAATGGCCGAACTGTAAAATGCACAAATTTGCCACAAGAACTTGTCTAGCATGACTCGGACTTGGACTAATTTGCAGTAAGTTCTGATTAAGCCCCAAAACAAATTCGAACGACCACTGTTTTTGTATAACTGAATTGTACATTGATTCTTATGCATTGGGTTAACTTTTGTTTTGCTGTCAAGTTTTAAAATATACCGGTAACTGTCATAGAATTATTTTTACCATTTTGAAATATGATATTTGACAAAATTAACTTACGCAAGGTCATATGTGCACATGCCCAGCTACGCCTTTGTACTAGATTCCTTCCTTATTTTAGATGACTTCTAATATATGATTACAAAAGTGTGCATGTGTCGTGTATGTTATATTAATTATTATTTTTGAAATCTAACTTATATTTCAGAATGTGAATTGCATATTACTGATAAGCTAATATAGATTGTGATTTGCTACCACACCACTGGGCACCAATTTGGTATTTATGATTGGTACCCATCCCAAGTCAGAAGTATTATAATTAGTTACCCAACATGTGTTTCCCCCTTGTTTTTTAGTCTTGGCACCAATTTGGTATTTATGATTGGTACCCATCCCAAGTCAGAAGTATTATAATCAGTTACCCAACATGTGTTTCCCCCTTGTTTTTCAGTCTTACTTTTAGTGTATTCTTGATGGACCTTGCTATTTCCAAGAACATTTTATCAGCTACTGAGCTATATCCATCTCGCACTCAGAAGTGAGATTCTAACCTAGGTATTGAAAGACACTGATCTGTAACAGTAAGCTTGTGTTTTATCTATTTAGATAACTTAATCATCAAGACCTTGGCTTCACAGTATAAAAATTACATTGTTAGCTCAATAGGTATTTTTCAGGTACTCTGATTTCCTCAACCCTCTCAGAATTGAAACCTTCAGAATTTACCTCTTTGTTATAACATAAGAATCTTGAGTGGGGTATTATACAGCGTTACTCCACTCATTCAGAAACCACTGCAGTAGCTCAACCATTAGATTGCTTGGTCCATATGTGGGAGGTTGTGGGTTTGAATCCCAGCCTAATAAAAATAAGTACTGACTGTTATTTTACCAATAATTGAGCATTTAGAAACAAAGAGACCTTAAAAACTTATGTCCCGTGCCACGACAGGTGTGGTACATAAAAAACCTTGCTCCACCTTGCCCTGAGAACATAAAAAATGTCTGCCACTTCACCAATAGCTGGTGATGTCTCAATATAAAAGAAATATTCTTGACTGCATGTAAAAACAATTCAACAAATCATTCAATTGATCCACTCATTCAGAATATACAATCATTTTAAATCTGTTTGCATGTCTTTCATTTATTCATCTATTTGATCATGTTGATCACTGGTGAGTTTTTAAATTTTTATGTATTTATTTATATAATTTAATCAGATTTTTTATTTCTTAAAATCTACTTCTATCCTGGAATAAAATGCGTTGCTTTGTGGTCCGTTTTAATTTTCTGTTGCAGCTTTGAAGATTCATCGACTAAATCCACCTATCAATACAGCTTGATTGGATGTCAGCAATTTGACAGCCTGAAACAGGATCTTGAAGAATCTTGACTGTGAAGTAATTAAATGTAAACACCATTACTCCACCCCATCAAGATAAGTGATATAATCTTAACAGGTATGAAGCATCAATACTCAACTTGCCCATCTCTTGGTATAAGTGAAAAAATCTTGTCTGGGAAGTAAAACACCATTTCTAAACTCCCATCATTTCAGAACTGACCGTCTCAATATAAGTGAAAGAATCTTGACTTGGGTGTAAATAGTTTTAATTCTTTCCACCATTCCCGAACTGATCGTCTAGATTCATGCCAGTATAATATATAGAGGATCTTGCATGAGTGTTTATGTAATATTGAATTTATTAAACGAGTTGAATAATTTTTTATGCAACGAGCCTTGGCGAGTTGCATAAAACATTATTCAACGAGTTTAATAAATTCAATATTGCATAAATACAAATGCAAGATTCTATTTATTATATAATCCCCTAAAAACGAGTTTTTAATAGATTAAAAAATTGTCTTCTCATTATAAGTAAAAAGCTGATTGACCGAAAAACAAAAAATTCACGTAACTGTCTACATGCGCCAAAAGTGATCCTGCTGAAATATTAAAAGTAAATAATAGTCTTTCCGCAGGATACAAAAACAAAACAAGCATTTTTAATTTAAATACAATGTATCTTCTGTTTAGAAGAAAAGTACAAAAGTATCGGCTTAAATTAGAATCAACAAACAGTGTCAAATGAAACAAACAACTGTGAACTAGGTCAATTGTGTGACGTCACTCTCTCTGGAATGACTTTTATGCTTTTATGACGTCATACTTATTCAATACGATTTTTATTGTATGACCATATTACATGGATTATTGGGTAGATTATATAATAAAACTGGTTTTCATACCCCGCTTAAAAGTGGGGGTATATACCGGTAGTGATAGGGGTGTCCGTTCGTCCTTCCGTTACACCTTAGGGTACCTATCTCTTATCCGCAACTCCTCCTACACCCTTCAATGGATTTTCATGAAACTTTCACACAATCTTTGTGATATAATGTAGATGTGCACTTCCTATTTAAAAATTTGATCCGATGGATTTTTGGGAGCAGGGGGTATTTTTTGTGAGCTTGTGGTTCACAGTTTTTTTAGTTCTTAACTAAAGTCAAGAGTATTTTCACTTATATCAAGGCAGTTATATCGTGAATGATGGAGGAAACTGGAGTGCCAAGATAAAACCACAGACCGGTGGGAAGCAAACCAACAAATTTTCTCACACTAAGATGTATTAAACCAACATGGTCTTACTGGCGCAATGGTTGCTTAGTGGTAAATACCTTTGTGAACAGAAAAGAGACTCGGAGACAAACTCACATGGAAAACCTATACTTTGAATCTTGGCCCTTCCCATACTATCAGAATGCTTTGCCATTGAGCTACCTGGTCACCTGTCGAGCACAATCCCCCACACCTTAATCGATCGATTGAATGAGTTTTTCCTAGTCTAGAATATTTCACTTATATCAAGACGTCACCAGGTCTGTTTTAAACATTTTCAGTTTTGACAGGCAAGTACTGTAGCAACGAGTACCAACCTAACCTAGACACCCCATGTAGACAATGTGTCATTTTGAAATGTAATTGAAGGTCATGAGTTCAAAGGTCAAGGTCATAGAGAAATGGTTAATTATCTGGAAAACTATCAATTTTTTATACATACATGTGTATATAGGCATGTATATTGGATTGTCATAGGTATTTGTACAACGTTCATTTTGAGATATAAATGAAGGTCATGAGATCATAGGTCAAGGTCATGGATACAAAAATATATAAATTGTTAATTATCTGGAAATTTAAAGTTTTTATATAGCATGTATATTGGAATATTGTAGGTATTGATACAACGGTCATTTTGCTGTAAGGGTGAAGGTCATTGATTGGAAGGTCAAGGTCACAGATGCAAAAGTATACTGTAATGGTTAATTCTCTGGAAAACTATAAACTTTTTGTACAGGCATGTGTGAATCCTCTAGATTGTTCTATTCTTTCCTGCGAAACCCCTCAAGGTGTCGCCATACTAGTAATACTATGATAGTATCATAATGTACTCAGAAGATCCGCTCGGCTACGTAGCATCACTTCCCTCCCTATGCATGTTAAGTGATTATGTCATACCCGGGTGAAATATTCACCATGCACATAGGGTGGAAAGTGGCTGGTGTTACAATATTTCTTTTTCCATTATTCAATGACCCTCTCATTATCAATTTTGAGTTTTAATTTCTTACGTGACGGATGGAGACCCCATCTAGAGCAATCGGCCCCTATGATCAAAGTTCACATGTTTGACTTCATTTGCCAGTTTTTATAGCTTGTACTTCGCTTTTGGGGTTGTGAATTAAAAATAGATAGATAAGTTTGTTTTTTATTCATATAAAAATTCAAAAAGTGACTGTTCTTTCGCCAAGCACTCGGCATTACGAAATGAAAGTCTCGGTTCTTTTGGAAGGAAACTTAAAATAAACGAGGTCCCGTGTCACGGTAGGCGTTGCACGATAAAGAACTCTGCTGTGTAATGCCATCAGCGCAACGCACAGGCAAAATTTATGCACACTCGTCTATAGCTAGCGATGTCTCGATATAAGTGAAATATTCTTGACTGTCGGGACGTTAAACACCATCACCCAACTCAACTCTTAACTAAGATATTCCTAAATTTAAAGCTGGCAATGTTTGACAATTGATCTGTTATCGTACTACAAGCAAAACATTTCGAAAAAAACGCAATATAGATTTAATAAGTTTTGAATCATTATATAAAATTCAAAAGTATGATTTGATAAGTCCTGAATGATAGAAATAATAATTACTTCTAATTTATTCATAAATAGCTGTTGTTGTCATCAAAAAGAATAAAAAAGTGCCAAGATATGAAAAAATAAACAACATTTACTTTTTGGTGGAATAAACAAGTCTTTCTAAGAATTGTTGAAAGATACATTTCATCCCTGTTTAGAGTGTAATTCCCCCTTTCATAGCAATTAATTATGCTTTTTAATGCTGAACTAGTTTAGAAAAGAATTGTTTTCACATCAGAAACCTGAACATTATCACATCATATGTAGGCTAAGACGTAAACGTCATGATATAAATATAAAAATGTCTTTGTTTTAATTACCGGGTTTAAATCCATTAACATCCATCGATTAATAACTTACTGGGATCACATAAACAAACATTAAACAATGTAAGGTCCAAACCGAAAACGTCCTTATATAAACTCTGTAAAAAAGCAGTTTTGACGGTCTTATTACTTTTTGATTCATTTTGACTTTTTTTTTTTGTATTATTATTTTGACAATTTGTATCTGCTATATAGGATGCTTTTTCAAATGAAATTACATGTATCTATATAAAGGTTCAAATTTAGTTTAACTCAAGTAGTAAAACCATTTCTGTTGAAATATGGACTAAATTTCTGAAAGGAAAATATTGGAAAATTGCAGCAGTTAAACGTAGTTCCATGTGAGTACCAAGCGCTTTCAAAGGCAAGCATACAGTTTTGTCAGTTACAATCTATTCTGTATTGACAAAACTAAATTACTTAGACATTCTGATTTTGATATTGAACTTGAAATAAAAAAAATACAACTGATTCTTTAAGTTCTGCATCATAATTAATACAAATATATTCTTGAAGCAAAGGTATTGCAGACCTTGGCTTATCAAGGCCCTTGTAAAGAAACAAATTGTTGATAAGTATGATGTCTCTTTATCCAAAGTTACCCGGGATGACGTCCCATTGTTCATTGTTTTTTTCACTCCATTCAATTACCCTTCCGTATCACCCAGTCTCAATTTTTTGGTAGAAGTTCACATATTTAAACTTATTTGTTAATTTAAAGTGGATATTGATTTGGACATGGATAGCACCCGACCTCACTTCTTTGGTGGAAGTTCACGTGTCTAACCTGACTTGTCAGTTCCAAAGTTTTTACTTTGCTTCTGGATTGTGATTCGGACACGGATTAATATGTTTGTTTTTTATCAGTATGTTTGTTTTGACGTCCGATAAAAATAGAGATACTTATATAGATTAAATGATAGTTGAATTAGGCCTCACAATGCTAGTAAAATGTTTATTAACAGATACGGTTTTATGGCTTGTTAGATTAAAATAATGTTATTGCAATTGGTGTTCAGAAATACATTCATTTACAATAACAAATGAAAATCATCAATGAAGTTTTCAAAATGATATAAAATAATAAATAAATTAAATTGAACCAATAATGTAAATTAAAACGATTTATTCTATCAAGTGCTAAATATTTAAATTACGGAGAGTGACAAATATGTTGTAATAAACACAATTTTTCTAAATTGTTCATTTTTTCTAAAAATCAAATTTGTTCTTGACAGTTTGTTATAAAAAAATTATATTTCTTATTTTAATTTAAATATGTCTAACAATTACATGGTATTGTCTACATGTCAAGAAATTACATTATGTTATCTAACGTTTTACATGTAGCTCATCATGCCAAGAATGGTACTAATTCATCAATTTATTGACCTCTATGCTGTATATTTCATTTCATATTCCTTCACTGAATTATTTAAAAAAGAAGCGATCAGTCTACAACAATATGAGGTACATATCAATAGCAAATTAAATCCAACACATCACAAATAAAAACTCATTAAATATATTAAAAATATATATATATATGCAAGTTGAGCATCATTTCAACTTTTGTTCAAAAATAAAGGTTGTTAAAATTGTCTTTTCAATGTGCTAAATTATTCCAGCTGAGATAAAAATCCTTTATCAATAAGTAATCTAAGATGAGGTTATATTAAACCACTAGTGATTGTCTCCCTTACCAAAATTATTTCGGTCAGTAGCGGTAACATATCCTGTAACCTATATTAACAAGGAGTCTGCAGCCACAATAGCGTCGTAAAATCGGTTTGTACAGACGACACAAGAACGTATAAAGAAAAAAGTTTTAAAGTCAATAATGTAAACTTTACAAAAATAAACATGGGAGTTGGTCGAATACAGAGAATATCTGTCAGAAAAAACAACCAACAATATTCGTCGACATGGATGCTATTTCTGTAGATGTACTAATGTTTTGACAGCTGGAAGATCAATCAATTGGAGATGTTATTAAATTATGTTAAATAACGACGATATAAGTCAGATAAAATGATCACCACAGAGACGTGTAAGAAGACCTTAGTCAATTTACATTTGCCATGATAAAGGGTTAAAGATTTGTTTTGGTATTAATAGTTTTTATTCCATCTTCCATATATTAAACATAATCATTTCATTAATATATAAATACACACTTTAACAGAGAAAAATATACAAATTATAAATTCATCCATTTCTATATAAAAGTAAATTAATAATATTCCATGATTGTCTTATGTTGTTTGCTATTTTGGGACTTAACATATATAGAGAGAACAGTTCTAATTTTCTGTAATCTTTGATTTATTGTAAAGCAATTTTATAGTTTGGCCTGGTCTTTCTCAATTTACATAAGTATATGTGATTTTTGATGATCAGAAAACAGAGATTAATTATATGTTTGTTTGGATGATTTGTCAAACCAAGAATAAAATGTCGTATGTTTTTGTCAATAAATAAACCACAACTATTGTAAAGGTCATCTAAAAGACCAAACCAAACCGATCGACTGTAACTACATTCATAAAATAAGTGAATCAATGTTTCTTTTGTTTCAAAACAAAAAGTACACAGTTCTGTTTCTGAAAGTTTACACTTAAATAATCGATCATTTGTAAAAATTATATTATGATTGATCTTGAACTGCAAAGACTGCAACTTTGAATCGCTGGTAATAATAAAGGCGATTTATATATCTGTTTCCAGTTTTTTCGTGGATACTAGTGTTAAGTTGTGTATGAAAAAAATCTTGTGTTTTAAAAGGGTCCTTTTTAACAGATTTTAAACATGTTGTAAAATATTTTTGAAACTTTGTCTTTCCGTTTTAAATATTGTATATTAACATTTTTAATTTCTTTATTAAACAAATTATTTTTTAAGATATTTTTCCAGTGTTTTGGTATAGCATTTACTAGACCCGCGTAACTCACATGATTTATTGAACAGCCGTATTTTTTGTTGCACTCTCCGCAGTTCAAGAAAAATCCATGTTCGTCAATAATATCATTAATAAAATAAATGTCACAATCGACCATGTTCTTGAAAAATACCATTTTTTTATCAATTCTAATCTCGGGATTGTACCATAGAGGTTGGGAAATAATGTCATTCGGGGATGCAGTGAGGGATTGGTTTAATTTTGCCCAATTTTGAAAAACATCTATCCAAAAAGAATTGAATCCTGCACAACATTTTGATATGCCAATTTCCTGTAGGAAAAGTATTTTATCTCCTCCAATTTTTTCAAGCGTATCTAACAAAAGACATTTCCAAGATGAGTTATTCAGAGGGTCAATTAGTTTTTTAATCCATGTCATTTTAAGTGCTCGATAAAAAGATTGTATATGAGGCACCCGAAGTCCGCCATGTTCCAGGTCGTTATACATAATATTTCGTTTAAGTTTATCTACTTTGCCATTCCAGATGAAGTTAAAAATGTGTGATTGTATTTCATCTGTTATTCTTTAGGGGGATCTGGAAGTGCCATGAAAGTTTGAATCAATATTGGTAATGCGATTGTTTTCACCACTGTGACTTTTCCCATTAAGGACAAATTTCTATAAGACCAGTTTTTGAGAACGTTTTTAAAAGAGGTAACCTTTTCAGTGTAATTCTCGATATATATCGAGTCTGCTTGTAAATTATATTTTAGCCCTAGAAGTTTAAAAGATCCACTGTGATTCCATTTTAAACACTTTTTAGTTTGCAATTCCTCAATGCATCCCCTCCTGGCCCCAATCCACACAACCTCGGTTTTTTCAAAGTTTGCTCTCAAACCAGAACAGTCGCCAAAATCTTCAATTATTTTAATAGCAGAGTTAAGAGATTCAGAGTCATCGTCCAGCATAAGGCTGGTATCATCTGCATACTGTCCTATAAGATATTCAGAATCGTTTATTGTGATGCCTTTTATTTTAGGGTCTTGTTTAATTGCTGCACTTAATAACTCAGCGGATATGATGAAAAGATAAGGGGAAAGTGGATCACCTTGTCTGACACCCCGTTGAATCTGGAAGAAACTAGAACAGTGACCGTTGTATTGAGTACAGCTTGTTATATCTGAATAAAAAGCAAGAAACCACTTGATGATTGAGTTCCCAAAACCAAAGAATTTAATGAATTTTCAATAAAAGACCATTTATGGAATCAAAAGCTTTTTCAAAATCAAGAAGAAGCAAAATACCTGGAATATTTTCTGTTTCTGTTTTTTCTAAAATGTCATATACCAACCTACTTGTCTCCCCAATAAACCTCCCTTTTATAAAGCCTGTTTGTGATTCACTTATTATTGTATTAAGAACTGGTTTAATTCGGCTAGCAATTGCTGCTGATGCAATTTTATAATCTACATTCAGTAAGGAAATCGGCCTCCAATTTTTTAAGTAAAATTTTGACTTTCCCTCCTTAGGAATACATGTGATCACCCCCTGCCTTTGTGTAATAGAGAATTTACCATTATTATACCCATAATTTAATGATTTGACAACAAATTCTCTAATATCATTCCAAAAAAATTTGTAAAATTCGATTGTAAATCCATCCATTCCTGGCGATTTTCCGTTTTTCATAAAATTCAAAGCATTTGTACATTCGAGATCTGATAGTTCCCCTTCAAGTGCCACTGACTGTGTTTCATCAAGTTGATTTAAAAAGGCATTATTTTTATCAAAGAATATGTGATTTTTATCATTGCTCTGAAGGTTTTGGGATGTATATAAGGTTCTGTAAAAATCTCTTTGGGCATTTATTATATCAGACTGGCTATCCAATTCTGTACCATTATCAAGAATCAATTTTGGTATTGTTTTTTCCAGATATGTCTTTTTTCTAAATTGCAAAAATATTTACTGCTTTTATCCCCCTCTATTAACCATTTTGCTTTCGATCTCATTATTAATCCTCTTATTTTATCTTCCCTTAAAGTTTTTAATTCATGTTCTACATTTTCTATTTCGTCTCGAGATGATATGGCTTCATTTTCGTAAAGATTTTTAAGCTTATTTTCTAATTTAAATTCCTTTTCAATATTAATTTTCTTTTTATATGATGAATATGAAATTGTTTTTTCGTAAATTTAATTTAATCATTTCCCATAGTAGTTGGTCGTTTATTGAATATTCTGTTAGATTATTAACCGGGTTAATCAAATACTGGTTACATGTTTCTTTAATTGATTTTTTTGCAATATTTATATATTCTTGGTCATACAGTAAACCATTATTAAATTTCCAAATACCCCTCCCTTTTTCATGTTCTGAAAATTTAAGTTCTATTGTAACAGGTGAATGGTCGGACTTATAACAAGTGTCTATATCAGCATTTACCAAAAAACCTTGAACATCTAAGGAAATCAAAAAAAATCTAATCTACCCATTTTTTGATATTTTTCTTTTGGACCCCTCCAGGTATACCTTTTCACATTAGGGTTTAGTTCTCTCCATATGTCTACAAGATCGAATTCGCTCATAATTTCGAGTATTTTTTGCTGAGCTTTTGGATTAGTCTTATGGACATAATTAGTGGTGTCTGCCTGGTAATCAAGTGCCACATTTAAATCTCCACCTAAAATTATTGCGGTATTATTAAAAATACTAATATTATCCATAACTCGTTGATAAAATTGTGGTTGATCTGTGTTAGGACCATATACTGCCGCAAGAGTAAATCTCTTATTATGAAATTCTACATTTAAAATTAGAAAGTTTACATTTGGATCTTTGATTTCATCAATTATTTTGAATTGAAATGAATTATTAAATAAAATTGCAACTCCGCGACTGTTACTGGTATGAGAGCAAAACCTGACACACCCTCCCCATTCATTTTTCCAATAACTTTCTATATCTTTCGTTGAATGTGTATCAATAAGAAAAGTTATGTCATATTTTGTTCTGCATCTATTAAAAAAATCTCGTCTCTTTATTTTATCAGAAAAAAGTCCTCTACAATTTAAGCTACCTATTTTTAGACCTGTATTACGCATCATGATAAGGAATCAATAGTATTTTTGTAAAAAGGATGTAAAAATAAACTATTACTGTGAATGTAAGGAAAGGAAGATTTTTTTTAGCTGTAATATTGGTCATCCTAATACCCCCCTTGAAAACCTCGTCATTTACCCCCGGTGTAAGTTGAAAAAAGAGAAAAAAAAAAAAAAAAAAACAAAAAGGCGGTAGGCTTCTAACGCTCATCAACAATAGTAAGTATCTGAGAAAATATAAGGTTAGAAAAAAATATATATAAATAACATATTACGTTAATACAAATAGCACATTCAATTCATGCGCATAACATAAAACAATTGTGGTAACAAAGTAATACCGTTCATTTACAAATAAGTACAGTTATGATAATAATCTATACACACACACACACACACACATATATATATATATATATATACTTTGTTGGTGACAGAAATTGGTCCTTGATGGTTTTTTACTTAAATTTTTCATCTCTGATACACATCAGTAATTTTCCAAAGTGATTCTCTCCTGTTGCCCATCTTCCGGTTCCCCAAAACTCATGAGGTAGAGGGTGCACGATTTTGTAATTCAATGTATTGCATAGGGCCTTGCTGAATTCTGGGACTTGTTCAAATTTTAAATTTAATATGTGTTTCATTACATCAAGTTTCTGTTTGTACCATTCGTATGAGGATTTAGATAGAGGTAAGAATTTTGATAAATACTTTGCTTGTTTTGCTGTTCTGCATATAAAATATCCTTGGCTAATTGGTTATAATTAAAGAAGGAGGCCTTTCGGAATTGATACATATGTTCTGCACTTTTGAATTTTACGCCGCTTTCAATTAGGTTGCATGGATAAAAATTGGACATGATACAATCTTTCCCTTTTACATTTACGCTTTTAGGAGATGAATCTGAAGAAAGAAAAATAAAATAAAATAAATAAGTAAATAAAAACCGTCAAGACCAAGTTCTGTCCAGGTGAGTCGGGTGACATTATCGATCGCCAATATTGTATTGACCTTCCCTAATTTGCATATAAAAAATTGTGACCAGGAAGGTAGTTTGCAACCAAAGGCAATATTCACGAGTCTAAAATACACATGGTTGGCCAACAAAACACGTGATGGCGTGAATATAAGCACATCTGTTAATAATCATGTTGTCATTTGACCTCGAACCACCTTGCATAACATTATCGATCAGCATTTTTGTTGACCTTCTCAAACAGCCCATGTACACTGTAGTTTCATTATAATCTGACCTTCCTTATTAGAATAATTCCCGACATGCAATTGAATAACAAGATTTGTCATTATCTGTATTATTATAATTATTTTATAGTAGTAGTTGACATTGCATTCAGTGGAATTATATAAGAAAGGGAAAGCTAGATAAGTTACTCAAATTAAATGTTTATCTTCATTTTTTATAAATATACAAAATCTAAAGAAAGATAATGAGAAATCAGGTCACATTCGAGGTCAAATATTAGAACATCCACGTGCCTCTAACACTAGTAGAAAAACCACTCATCTGTAAGACACAATGTATACAGAATATTACAATAAAGTAAATGTCTATGTATCAACAAGTCTATAGATAATATAATTACAGAATATGTGAATTATTTCAGTTCTGTAAATAAATAACCCTATAGTGAAAAAGCATATTTAATTCATAAGTCCGATGTTCAGTGTTTGTTTATTTGCGTGTAACAAGTTTAACAAACGGGTATTGTTTAATATAAATTAGTTTAGATTTCCTCCTTTTTTCTGGAGATAACTGTGCTTAAAGGGTTAAAGATTGGTTGTAGTTGCTTCAAGCAGTTTTTGAAAATACTGTCCATCTTATTATAGTCAAGAAAAAATAAGGTGAAACACATGGTCAATTTTAAACAGCTGTGTGAAGCATGATTATATAATTTATTGCAATTTTAGAAATTAAATTTGAAATAAGTATTTATAAACAAAAACGAAATTCAATTTTCTAATTATTTAAAAAAAAAACTACACCAAAATTTTACATGTAACGGTGAAAAACTCATAAAATAGACAAGAGAATATGAAACAAAGAAAGAGTTTACAAAACGCCTCTGTTACTCAAGTTTTTGTAAACAATATGCGTTGCAAAATAGACAAGAATGAAACTGATTTTCTGTTTTATCTACTGCAAAGGAAAAGGTAGGGAACAATAAATTAAATAATTCACTTGGTATAGGTTAGTGTGTTTTATTTATTATAGACATAAAACAAATGAGAAAAACATATTATGGTCCAAAAGAAAAGCTATCCCACACTTATATTGCATTATATTGTTAATCTGATAAAATGGCAATATATACTTAGATAAACACTTATAAACATTATATATAAATATAAACAAAATTATGATTGTTTTTCATTTTAACACATATTAACATGAATGTATAATTAGCCTTTTTGGTTTCTGTTTGCCACTTTCTTTTTTTAAAATGGAAAGCCTATAATAGCAATATTTTTTACGAAAAAATATTAAGGTGTTATTCCGAACGTTCAGTTTGCATTCATTTGTTATGAGATACAATGACTGTATAAACGTTATTGGTCTGTGTTACAGATACATATTACACGTATCATTAACAACACGCAGATGTGTACACCATTCCACTTACCGGTATGTAGCAGTGCAATGCTTTTATCTATTAGTTACCTTTACATAAAAATGACATAAAAAGTAAAAACTCAATGAAACTACAATAAAAATCGGTAATATGAAGTAACTATGAAATAACGTGTCATTCACTACAACATTGAATTGAAAGCAGGAACCAAAAGCAATTCTTAGTGCCTGTTGTATGTCTTCATTTAGATCGAACCGACAAACAGAGAAAGTTTCCACAGACATATTAAACGTTTTATTTAAACTGTATATACTAATTAATAACAACTATATATGATATATACGTATAATAAATCTTTTGGCCATCTGACGTTCAGGTTTTCTTGCTATCAGTTTTTAAATTGTTATATCTTTGGCTAGTTATTCTCGGAGAATACTTGAAAATGTCCCTGCAGGTTGAAGTCTGGCGTTCATTAGTTGGTAACCCGTCCCGTAACTCGATTAAAGTTCTGGCGCAAATCAAGTATTCCTTTATCATCTTGAAAAGGTTCGGCCTGCAATAAAACAAACTATGGAAATAAGAGGCTCAATAGGGAATGTATCGTTTAATAATGCGCATCATTCAGCATCTTTAAAATATTTTAAAATCAAGACATGTATTTAAGTTCATTACGTTCATACAGTCTATTGAAACTGACATATTTGGAAGACATTAACTATGTTACTTTAAGATCTTCTTCATTTTTAAGTCATTAAGATTGTTTATACTTGTAATGAGTAGGGTTTGTCACCAGGCTATAACCACAGCTTTAATGCAAGCATAAGTTTCTGTATGCTCTCAAAGAGTGTTATGATCAAAACAAACATACTAATCCATGTCCGAATCACAATCCAGAAGCAAAGTAAAAACTTTGGAACTGACAAATAAGGTTATACACGTAAACTTGCACCAGGGAACAGAGACCGGGTGCTTCCGAAGGGTAAGCACCTCCTGTTTAGCAAGCTACACCCTCCACCGCCACGTTTGTAATCAAAATTGTGTGAAAGGAACATCGAACTATGAGACGTCAAAATCAAATGAATAGACTTTAAAGATCCAAATAAATCTAAGAGTTTTCATGTAAAATGTTCTTACTTCGTTTGTTTCGTCATTAACCTCCTTTTTCCCGATTTGCAAATCTGAAATGTAAAAACAAAAACTATAAAAGGAAATTTGACAGTACAAAAACCAAGGACGTAATGTGTGTCATGCAGTTTCAATTACAGCATCTAGCGAGTGTTATAATTTAGTTACAATAAAAAAAGAGGAAGCATTAGACAAATTATGTGGGTACTAGATTTTGCATAACTGTATAGAATTAAATTTTAACAGATATAACAGCGATCTAAATAACCAGTTCCATTTGCTATAAAGGAACACAAGACGGGTTTTATTGGTTTTATATATTTTTATATTTTTTTCTGATAAGTTCAAAGATTTTTAATAATTTGGTGATCCACATTTGTATTCTATATCACTGAAATAGTTCTGAAGCATAGAAGCAGCCTTGGGAACAAGAACAATGCATCCAATAAAATTGTAATTTCAGCTGGTACTTTGAAATATCTATGGATCGAACTAGCATCCAAAAGGATAACAAAAACTCGGCAATAATTTTGAATTGTCTGAAATATAATAATGTATAAACATAATGCTAGGTAAAATCTGAAAAACCTCAACCACTTAGGTATACACCCTTATGCAGTGTTGTTTAACTAAATTTTGTTATATATATATATATCCTCGTGTGTCCTACGTTTTTGGTACTAACAGTTTGTGTCAAAAAAATTATGGGCAATTGTCAGCAAACAACTTACATTCGAGTCTTACTTCAAATTTCTTGTCACTTCACTTTCAAAATCAGGAATAACCTCGGATATTTTCGTTTTATACACGTAAACATCATTTGTTAACAATACCCTCGAGTTAGATGCTAGAATTTGTGGAAAGTTCGTAAGAGGTCTCTAGGATCGCGTGATTTGACGTGATCAATTTCTAAAAAACTAATTTTATCTAAAAAAAATATTTTAAGTAATCTAGTTTAGATTAACAACATAATTTGTTAAAAATAAAATTTATCACAAGAAAAAATCCATCATACACATGAGCAATTGACCTGGTTTTACACCTTTTTTACGTCATGTTAAATAGTGAAAAATACAAATATTTCACTGAAAATGGTGTAAGTGTTACTCTTTTTTTTTATTTCATTAAAAACTATATTGACCTGGTATTAAATGTTTCAAAATAAGCCAGAGACTCATTGTTCAGACGACATAGTTTACATCTCGATTTATGTTACATGTGACAAAAAATAATGAGATAGTTTAAGAATAATTTGGGAATAGTAAAATCCGTCTAAAAACTAAAATTTCCGATATTTTTAGATATTTTCGTAATTTTTAAACATATTTTAAAAATTTTCTAACAAAAACGGCTTGTTGAACACTTATGGCTCCTTTTTGACCTTTCACAGTTTAACTTTGTGCAGTAATGTGCTTCATATGATTGATATCCGGTATTAACAAAATGTCACGAACTTGACGCTTCCACGAAGTTAGGACACATGAGGATGTATATTGACATTGGATATTTCTTCAATTTCTTGAACTGATAAGAACTTGTGTTCCTAAATGGCCTGATAGTGCTACAAAATTGAAAAAAAGGTTTTGTAATACATATCAGGGCGTATTCAATTATTGTTTTGTGGCTATTAATTGTTTTAATTTGATGAATGAACGTTTGAAAGATTTCAGAAAAAACATGACAACATGAGTTTATATAAAAATAATAATAAAAACATAATAATCTATGTCTAAATTACAGTCCAGAAACAAAGAACACTTTGAAAGTAGCAACTTTAGAATGTAGTGTTTATTTGAAACTATTGCCGATACATTGAAATGTATATCTGAGAATATTGTAGTGGTAATATATCAATTGGCATCAATAAAACAATTGACAAAAAGGACATTACAACATTATTTGTACAAGTAGCAATGCTGCTTGTACATTGGCATGCTTTAATGAAATTATGGCAAATTATATAACATATAGCCTGTACTTGCCAACTTCGGTAGGGGCTGTCACTGCGCCACTACTTTCCTGAGCTGCAAAAATAAGTAAAATAATACAAAAGAATTGTTTATATTCTGTCAATTAGATATAAATGTCATGGCTCATAATTAAATTGTTTTTGTATTTGTGGTTTTTATACATCAACGATAAAAAAAGTTGACTTAAAATGTTGTACAAACTTTTAAAATTATAATGGAAGATGAGTTAATAATGAGTCAATCAATCGTATGAAACTATGAGTAATTTAAGGTTACAAGCGTGCGCTTTAATTATTTGTATCAGAAACTAAGTTAACAAAAATAGTTGTGTATTGCTGTCAGTTATATGCTATTGTCTAAATTTGCTGCTAGGTGAAATATGAAATTCCTGAGAAACTAAGTTGTACTCCCCTTATGAAAGGAATTTTCTTAGCTAATTTAGAAACGGTCGTATAATGCTGTAAAATTAAACTAGTATAATAGTGTAATCTGTATAGATATAATTTTTACCGCTTACAGTCAATTTTCAATTGATATATATTGAATACATTGGCGATACGTGTTACACTGAATTCTAAATCCTGTAGTTGATAACATTACAGCATTCATTTTGTGCGGTGGTCAGTTGCCGTTATATAAAAATGCCAATAAAACACTGTTAATCTTTGCAAAGATGCTTTATGCGGTTATGACACGATAAACTAATTTCAAAAGCCTAAACTTACTAGGTACTAAAGTTGTCATTTTCATCTTTTCTTGACCATGCACATGTGTCCTATCTTCATTTTCTGTCTCTGATACAAAGCAAAAACAGTCAAAAACGTTATAATATCGGTCAAAATCCTATTTTGAATCGCAGAGACAACAATGAAATTAAGAATTTAATACTGATTTTTTTTATTAGTACTCTACATAGCCACATATCTGAGAACTGAATATCCCGTTTCAATCCCTTTGAATTTTTTTATCCGAGTCTGTGATAGTGATCAATAGTCAGTTCCATGAGCTATAAAAGACTGAAACGTATTCATCATTTTGCATATTTTTTATGTTTCCCAAAATAGTTATATTTACAAAAAGTGATACATTTTATATTTTGATTGGAGGTATTGAAACAAATGTAGACACTCTTCGGAACCACGACAGAACAAAACAATTAGAAAATTGGTGGGAGTTTGAAAATTTTAATGTTAAGATCAGGAATATATTTCAATAAATATCATAACTACTTGTCGTATAAAACCTTTGTTGTTTTTATTCATTCGCTAAAACGTTTTAAAATAAAAAAAATGGTGGCACAGGCATGATCTATCTTTAGATCAATATAGTCCAGGTTAAAGTTTCCTTTATTTTTGGGAAAAAAATATTCATGAAGAAGTTTATTTAGTGCCAATCTGGGTCTTCAGTAATAGCTTATGTGTTTTACAAATTGATAAATTATGACTGCTTTGTGTGTTTAATTTTATAGAAAACCTTACAAAATTACATCTTAACAACAATTTAATGTTGGTATATGTAAAGGTTTATGTGAAAACCTCTGCTTTATTATGTTAAGCGCGAGATATACTTATCAAATTATTGCATGAACTTGCCAGATACATGTATTCCTCCAGAAGAATTTAAACCAAGTCTCTCTACAAATAAAGAAACAGAAACATTCAATCACACAATCATAGAAATTTACTGGTCAATGATGCACAAATGATATATATAGAACTGTAGCTGATACACTAAACACAAAGTCTAAGAAATTTGTAAAATCATAATTCCTCCATAAAAATTAATTCTAAATGACATGTTTGTTCGAAAGTATATATAATTTAAAAAAAAATATATACTAATCCATGTCAGAATTCCAATCCAAAAACAAAGAAAATACCTTGGAATTAACAAGATAGTTTCCACCAGGGAAGTAAAGCTTGGAGCTCCAGGAAGGTAATCACCTTGTGTTAAGCTAGCTACATTATAACATATAAAAATAATCACCAACTCAGTAGGCAATAATTTTGTATTATTGTCAGAAATATACTATAATTGTCTAAATACTCCCTCATGCAAAGTATTTCCTTAGCTGAATTTGGTAAAATATATTTTGTTCCTTTGGGTAAGTTTTCAACATCTTTAAAAAATTTTGGTTTCATAATTTTGGTCCAAGCACTACTGATGAAGAATTGTATTCCGAAACGGCCGTCTAGTGCTGTAAAAATTAAAACTGGTATAATATGGAATTTAACCTCGAGCCGATATCTCTGCTGGTGGCTGGTGCCCCGAGGATATCACCAACTCAGTAGGCAATAATTTTGTATTATTGTCAGAAATATACTATAATTGTCTAAATTTCCTGAAAGTTAAAATTTGAAATTTCTCAAAAACTAAGGTATACTCCCTCATGCAAAGTATTTCCTTAGCTTAATTTGGTAAAATATATTTTGGTCCTATGGGTAAGTTTTCAACATCTTCAAAAAATTTTGGTTTCATAATTTTGGTCCAAGCACTACTGATGAGGAATTGTATTCCGAAACGGCCGTCTAGTGCTGTAAAAATTAAAACTAGTATAATATGGAATTGTAATAACAGATATTTTGTAAACAGCGATGGATACATTTACGTATACAAAAAAGCTTGTATTTACCAACATCTGATGTGCCTTTTTTCCGTGCGCCGCTACTTTCTTCAGTTTTCATCGCTGCATAAGGAAGTAAAGTATCATAATTAATGTGGTCTTCAATGTTTCTATCATGCCAATAATAAAAAATAAATAAGATTACAAATGATTTATTCGATTTGTATTATAGGAAAGAATTGAATTTTTCTTTTTGTTATGGAAGTATGAAATAATTGGACATTTTGCACAGTGTAATTCGCGTAGCAAATGTTTTTTATTGTGCAAATTTTCCAATTTTTCACACTTCCATAGCAAGTTTTTCAAGAATAACTTTTTTTAAAAATTCAACAAAAAAAACAGCAATGTAATGAATAATATAGCCGTAGCAAGTAAAAAATGGCAACGCTATTACGTATCTGTACCTCATTCATAATGAAATGTCATTGAGAGCCAATCTATTCATGCAAACATCACAGAAAAATCTGACCAATCAAAATGGTTTTAACAAATATTAACTTAATTATACGCCAATGATATAAAACCAGTTGGCTTACAACTGTTTGATTCACTCAATTAAGATTAAACACGTTGCCGATGAAGCTAGCTAAACATGAGGTGCTTATCCTTTCGGACCACCCGGCCTCACTTCCCTGGTCGAGGTTCATGTGTTAAATTTAGTTTTTTCCCCTTCTGGATAGTGATTCAAAAATGGATTGGTACGTTTGTTTTTGATGACAACATACGATTGTTATTAAAATGTTCTATGAATTCTAAACGCCGGTTTTTGAAACCTTAAGAATTTGACATAAAAACATTCATTTTGTGGGTGAGTTGCTTGTATTTTAAATCAGAAAAAAATCTTGGATTTGTCTTTGCAATTGACGGCCGTCTAGTGTTGTAAAATTAAAATTGGTATAATATGTAATTTGATTTATGTGGTTATGATCCAATTAAATAATGAAAATGCTGCTTTGGCTTACAAGGTTCTGGTGGTTGTATTTCTCTTCTGTTGCTATTAACAAGATTTGCTAATAAAGATCCTTCAAAGACATCTTCCAGACAATCTTCCTCTGCTAAAAAAATAATTAAATTGAGCTTAACATCATCAATTTTGAACGATGTGTATGCAAAGTATTTTTAGCTAATTTTTGTTATATATATATATATATATATATATATATATATATATATATATATATATATAATATATATATTAATTGGACGTTCACAATTACATTCTTTTTGCATTTGTGATTTTTATAGATCAATGATACATTAATAGTTGACTTACAAATGTTGTACAAATGTTTGAAATCATAATGAAAGAAGATTTAATATTGATTCAGTCAATCGTATGAGACTTTGAATAATATAAGGTTACAAGCGTGCTCTTTAATTATTTGTATCAGAAACTTAATCAACAAAAAAATTGTGTATTACTGTCAGTAATATGCTATTGTCTAAATTTGCTACTAGGTGAAATATGAAATTCCTGAGAAACCAAGGTGTACTCCCTCATGCAAAGAATTTTCTCAGCTAAATCTGGTAAAATATAGTATGATCCATTGTATATCTTTTAAACATCTTGGAGAAACATTTTTGGTTTCAAAGTTTTTGTCGAAGCTTTAGTAATGAGTTATTTCATTCCGAAACAGTCGTCTAGTGCTGTAAAATTAAACTAGTATAATAGTGTAATCTGTTTAGATATAATGTTCACTACTTACAGTCAATTTTCAATAGAAATATATTGAATACATCAGCGATACGAGTTACACTAAATTCTAAATGCAGTAAATAACATTACAGCATTCATTTTATGCGGTGGTCAGTTGCCGTTATATAAAAACGCCAATAAAAAACACCGTTAATCTTTGTAAAGATTCTTTATGCGGTTATGACATGATATAATATTTCAATATTTCAAAAGCCTGAACTTACTAGGTACTAATGTTGTCATTTTATCTTGACCATGCGCAACTCCTAAAAAATGTGTCTTTTCTCCATTTTGTGTATCTGCTAAAAGTAAAAATAGTCCAAAACGTTATGATATCGATCAAAAACCTATTTTGCATCGCAGAGACAACAATGAAATAAAGAATTTAATACTGTTTTTTTAGAAAAGTGTTCTACATAGCCACATATCTGAGAACTGAAAATCCCGTTTTAATTCATTCAAATATTCTTATCTGAGTCTGTGATAGTGATCAATAATCAGTTCCACGAGCTATTAAAGACTGAAACGTATTTCAATCATTTTGCATATTTTATGTTTCCCATACATAATCATTTTTTCAAAAAGTCATACATTTTGTATTTTGATTAGAGGTTTTGAAAAATGTTGACACTCTTGGGAATCACGACAGAACAATACAATTAGAAAATTGGTTGTACTTTGAAATCGTTTATGTTAAGATCAGGTAAATTTATTTTTAATAATTATCATAACTGCTTGTCTTATCAAAGCTTTTGATATTTTTTTGCATTGTTCCTAAAACGTTTTAAAATTAAAACAAGAGGCCCGATGGGCCTGTATCGCTCACCTGGTAAGCATGCGCATGAAGACACTCATTCCATAAATAGATTAACATTGACTAATTTACTATTTTAGTAACAGCTGCCATATTGTAAAATTAAAATTGGTATAATATGTTATTTGATTTATGTGGTTATGATCCAATTAAATAATGAAAATGCTGCTTTGGCTTACAAGGTTCTGGTGGTTGTATTTCTCTTCTGTTGCTATTAACAAGACTTGCTAATAAAGAGTTAACTTCAAAGACATCTTCCAGACATTCTTCCTCTGCTAAAAAAATAAGTATATATAATTTTTTAAACAAAACATAGTAATCATTGTCAGAATTCCAATCTAGAGGCAAGTAAAGACCTTGGAACTAACAAGATAGTTTAGACACGTGAACTTCCACTAGGAAGAATGGTAATCACCTCATGTTTAGCTAGTTATACCACAACATATAAAAAAAACCATTGCAAGATTAAGAAAAACCGATGTTTGTAAATTGTAAATTTGAATGTTTAGTTAGAAATCTGGTTAAACATTTGCAATAACAGATATTTTGTAAACAGCGATGGATACATTTATGAATACATATATAGATTGTATTTACCAGCTCCTAATGTGCCTGTTTTCCATGCGCCGCTACTTTCTGTAGTTTGCATAGCTGCAAAAAAAGGAAAATAGCATACTTAATGTAGTTTTCAATGTAACTATCCTATCAATAATCAAAAATAAATGGCAGTTTATAACCTCCCAAATGATTTATTTTAGTTTGTATTATCGGAATGAAATAAATTTTTCTTTCTTTTATGATTCAATTTACCTTTGTTTAAACAATAAAACCAGTTGACTTACAATTGTTTGATTCAATCAATTTAGATTACACACGTTGCCCATGAATCTAGCTAATCAGGAGGTGCTTACCCATTTGGACCACCCAGCCTCAATTTCGTGGTTGGAGTTCATGTGTTAAACCTTACTAGTCTTGTAAATTTCAAAGTTTTTGATTTCCTTCTGGGTGGTGATTCAGACATGAATTAGTGTGATTGTTTTTGATGATAACATACGTTTGTGATTATAATGTTCTATGGATTGAAAATGATTATAATATTGAATCGGTTAAGTATCTCATGTATTAAAGATCACATGCGTGTTCTTTAATTACTTTATATAATTATAATTCTAACCAATTACATTCAATATATATTCAATATATCATTGATTATATACCGAATTCTAAACGCCGGTTTTTTTAAACCTTAAGAAATTTTACCTCAAAAAATTTATTTTGTAAGTGGGTGAGCTGCTGGTATTTTAAATTCCTAAAAAGACTTGGGTTTGTCTTTGCATTTACAAATTTTGAGTTTATTTGTGGTAATAATCCAATAGAATAATCAAAATGCTGCCTCGGCTTACAAGGTTCTGGTGGTGTTGTCCTTGTGTCGATATTATTTCTACTAGCTAAAAAAGAGTCTCCTTCACGGCTATCTTCCAAACATTCTGCCCCGCTAAAAATATTCTAACTTGTCAGAAATGTTACGATATCTGTCCTAAACTTGTCTTGCATCACATATTTGAAACAACAATGACATAAAAATTTAAAGACGATGCTTTCAACATTGTTTTAGTCCTGAGGATAATAATACGTGTTTGAATAACTTTGAACTTTTTCATCTGAATCTAGGATATTCAATGATTTGGTGGATAAAACCCAAAATGTCATATTTATTCGAACGATATGTATGCTTATAAGTTTAAATGCCTATGTATTAATTTTATATGATACGTATAAATACCAATGTATCAGTTTTATATAATAGTTCTAGGGTTATCAAGGCCCACAAAAAGTTTTATGGTCGTCATCACAGTATTGTTGATAAGTTTGATGTCTCTGTGTCCAAGATTGCCCTGGATATAATCGACGTCTCATAGTTCCATGTTCCTTTTACACAATTTTATTTACGCACGTGGCGGCTGTAGCTAGCTAAACAGCAGGTGCTTACCCTTCCGGAGCACCCGGTTTCAATTCACTGATGAAAGTTCACGTATCTAACCTAACTTATCAGTTCCAAAGTTTTTGTTTTGCTTCTGGATTGTGATTCGGGCATGGATTAGTATGTTTGTTTTTTATTTTTGTTTTTATTACATATATTTTGAACCTTTTGGTATTTTTTTACCTTTTGAAAAAATGGGATTCAAACTTTTGATCAGAGCATAACTCATAAGGAATTGTATTCCGAAACAGGCTTCTAATGTACAAAATTAATTACATGTTAGTAATATACAAATCCGTCCAGAAAGTTCAGAACATCCATCAAAGTGGTTCATACCTAGACAGAGGTTTGTTTGCTATAAAAATGTTGACATGTTTTATAAATAAATTAATTAATAGTTGACTAGTGACATTCCACCAGATTTAGCAGTACATTTGATGCAATAAAAATTGCAAAAGACACGCTTATGTCTCTTTACACATTTATTTAAATTTGAATGTTTCTGGTAAATTACAATTTCTATGGGTCGATACCTCTGATTGTAGACTAAGCAACTAAAAGGATTCCATAAATTTCCATAAAATAAAAATTGCAAAATACACGGTTATTTCCCTTTACACATTTAAGACACAAAAACTCCTGTCGTTCAATGAATTCAGATACTTAAAACAAAGCATATGTTCTACACATATCTTTTTTTCTACGTCAAATAACACTATAAAATATATATTATGGACGTTATACGACAAATAATCGTTAAACACACTCGCCAAAATCAATTTTACCCTATCTATAAATACTTTAGTATTTTCAATACAGAATAGATTGTTACTGAATAAAGTGCATGTTTACTTTCAGAAATTACATGAAATTAAGTTTTATAGCCCTTTTCAGTATGTTCTATTAATTAATGCCATATTTGAAGAAATTGGATTTTTTCCAAATCTTTTTATTTGTATTATCACTCCCAGTTAACTAAAACTTCTACATAACCTGGTTTCCTTTCGTCGCTACTTTTTACAGTTTTCTCTACTGCAAAAATGAGTTAAATAATATAAAATACTATCAATGATATAAAATCAGTTGACTTACAAATGTTATAGAAACTTTTGCAATTATCAGGGAAAATGGTTAATTGACGATCAGATCGTGTTCTTTTATTATTTTGTAAAGCAATTCAACTTTTTTTAATGACGTTCACAGTCAATATGAATGCCAAACCTTTTAAATAATAAACTCAATCATGTTCATAGCTCATTATGATCGGTTGTTTTTAAAATCGTTAATCATTTTATCAATTAGAATATCCTATATCGACAGCATTAGTCCTTACAAAGGTTCGCATTTGGAGAAACATTTCGCGAATGTTGTGAGTAATATTATTTGGAGGGATCTAATTTTAGTCTAATTTTCTGCGATTAAATTGTTGACTCAGGGAAATTCAAGCCCAAGCTTATTAATGCCCTCAAAAAGTTTTATGGCCGTCATCACAGTATTGTTGATAAATTTGACGTCTCTGGGTCCAGGATTGTCCTAAATATATTTGACGTCCTATAGTTCCATGTTCCTATCACAACATTTTGATTACAGACATGTGTGTGTAGCTAGCAGCTAAACTGGAGGAACTTATTCTTTCGGAGAACCCGGCCTCATTTTCCTGGTGGAAGTTCACGTGTCTAACCTTACTTGTAAGTTCCAAAAGTTTTACTTTGCTTCTGTATTGTGATTCGGACATAGATTAGTATGTTTGTTTTTGATTGACTTTTAACACAAATATCTGTAATGTATGTATAAGCCCTACTTGGTGAAAGATTAGGAATATGATAAAGAGAATAAACGTTTTAAAATCATATACTACATCAGACAAAAGTCTGCAATCTAATGTTGGAGTCTCGGTCAGATATGACATAAAATATGGATTCCACAATTTATTATTGTATATGTAATACAGTAACTTATTTCATCGATTCTTAAATTATACAATGACTACAGTCGGAAATTCTACTCTTTTCCACAATGACAGATGTTGTAGATCTTATTTTAAGATTTGATATTTGTTATTGCAATATAAGACTTTTCTATTGTTGATTTTGAAATATAGAAGAATGTTTTTTTCATAAATGGCTTAAACAGTTTGTACATATGCTTAAAAATTACGAATCAAAAATAATCACATGTTGTAATTTATATTTCTTATTTCCTAACTACAAATGCGTGACTTATATCGTTTTGAAATGATATATTGATATGTAAAAACTTATAAATTATGCTTTACAAAACTATAAATTTTAATGGCGGTTCACTGTTTACCATATTACCATAGTATGTCATAGCTTGCATTATTCACATAATCTACAAGTTAAAGTAACAAAACAATCCACATGATTTATAACAATGTTTTAAATGATAATGGCCTCAATATTGTATTTCAATTAGGACTTAAAGTATGTCGACTCTTGACCAACAACATGGTTTTTATCACTAATAACTCGCTCGATGGATTAAAGATTAATACAGCAACAACAGTCAAAGATTATTTATTACAAATTAATCATTTATAATTGAAATTACAGGAAAAATAGATAGACAAATACTTACATAATTTATTAAAAATGTCTTTTTGAATACGTTTATTCTCTGAAAAAAAAGATATAATTATAGTATACCTGATAATTATTGAGAATTTTATATGATGAAAAACTATGAATTATTTGAATGTTTTCATAACAATTTTTTCCATTAAAAGGGGGATATTTAAATTAATGAGATAGTAAAACATTTAAGCTTTGTCGCCCTTTCGGTTTTTTAGTTTTTTTGTTTTCCAAACAAAATGTAATGATGATATTATCAACAAAATGTTGCTATTTTTGATAGATTTTGTTGTGATTGGTACTGTAGGTTTCCAGCAAACAATCAGTATAACAATGGGGACGAACTGCGCACCATTGTATGCTGATTTGTTTATTTGTTATGCCTCTTTTTAGACATGTACCCCAATAAAGACGCCCATGAAAGGCTACTTTTGAAATTGAATAAGAAACGTGATGACTTCAATTCTTTCAATTGTCAACTTTCCTTTTGCAGTTATTTACTTGCCTTTCATGCTAATAATGTATTTGTTTCCCACTTAATGCGCTCTGATAGAGCTTGTTAGCTCACCTGAGCACAAAGTGCTCAAGTGAGCTATTGTGATCAGTCTTTGTCCGTCGTGCGTCGTGCGTCGTGTGTCGTGTGTCGTGTGTCATGTATCGTGCGTCGTGCGTCAACTTTTCATTGTTAACACTCTAGAGGCCACAGTTTTAGTTATATATTCATCAAACTTGTCCAGAACGATGTTCATGACCAAAGCAAGGTCAAGTTTGTATATGGGCCATGTTGGGTCAATAAGTAGGTCACTAGGTCAAATCATAGAATATCCTTGTTAACACACTAGAGTCCATATTTTTTTGTCCAATCCTCATATAATTTGTCTAAAACAACGTTCATGACCAAAGCAAGGTCAAGTTTGTATATGGGCCATGTTTGGTCAATAAGTAGGTCACTAGGTCAAATAATAGAAAAACCTTGTTAACAATCTAGAGTCAATATTTTTTGTCCAATCCTAATATAATTTGTCTAGAACGATGTTCATGGCCAAAGCAAGGTCAACTTCATATATGGGTTATGTTGGGTCAATAAGTAGGTCACTAGGTCAAATCATAAAAAAACCTTGTTAACACTATAGAGTCCATATTTTTTGCCCAATCCTAATATAATATGTCTAGAACAACATTCATGGCCAAAGCTGGGTCAATAAGAAGGTCACTAGGTCAAATCATAGAATATCTTTGTTCACACTCTAGAGTCAATATTTTGTGTCCAATCCTAATATAATTTGTCTAGAACAACGTTCATGACCAATGCAAGGTCAGGTTTGTATATGAGCCATGTTGGGTCAATAATAGGTCACCAGGTCAAATCAAAGAAAAACCTTGTTAACACTCTAGAATACATATTTTTTGTCAAATCTTTATATGTTTTGTCCAGAACGATGTTCATGACCAAAGCCAGGATAAGTTCGTATATGGTTTATGTTGGGTCAATAAATAGGTCACTAGGTCAAATCATAGAAAAACCTTATTAACACTATAGAGTCTATATTTTTTTTCAATCCTAATATAATTTGTCTAGAACAACGTTCATGACCAAAGCAAGGTCAAGTTCATATATGGGTAATGTTGGGTCAATAAGTATGTCACTAGGTCAAATCATAGAATATCCTTGTTAACACTCTAGATTCCACATTTTTTGTCCAATCTTCATATAATTTGTCCAGAACGATGTTCGTAACCAAAGCAAGGTCAAGTTCGTATATGGTTTATGTTGGGTCAATAAGTAGGTTACCAGGTCAAATCATAGAAAAACCTTGTTAACACTTTAGAGTACATATTTTTTGTTCAATCTTCATATAATTTGTCCAGAACGATGTTCATGACCAAAGCAAGATCAAGTTCGTATATGGGCCATGGTGGGTCAATAAGTAGGTCACTTGGTCAAATCATAGAAAATCCTTGTTAACACTCTAGAGTCCATATTTTTTGTCCAATCTTCATATAAATTGTCCAGAAATATGTACATGACGAAAGCCAGGTCAAGTTTGTATATGGCTCATATTAGGTAATCAAGTAGGTCACCAGGTCAAATCATAGAAAAACCTTGTTAACACTTTAGAGTACATATTTTTTGTCCAATCTTCATATAATTTGTCTAGAATAACGTTCATGACCAAGGCAAGGTCAAGTTCGTATATGGGCCATGGTGGGTCAATAAGTAGGTCACTTGGTCAAATCATAGAAAATCCTTATTAACAATCTAGAGTCCATATTTTTTGTCCAATCTTCATATAAATTGTCTAGAACGATGTTGATGACTAAAGACATGTCAAGTTTATATATGGCTTATGTTGGGTTAATAAGTAGGTTACTAGGTCAAATCATAGAAAAATATTGTTAACACTCTAGAGTCCATATTTTTATTTCCAATTTTCACATAATTTGTCCAGAACGATGTTTAGGACCAGAACAAGATCAAGTTCGTATATGGGTTATGTTGGGTTAATAAGTAGGTCACTATGTCAAATCATAGAAAAACCTTGTTAACACGCTAGAGTACATATTTTTTATCCAATCTTCATATAATTTGCTCAGAACGATGTTCGTGACAAAAGCAAGGTAAAGTTTGTATATGGGCCATGTTGGGTCAATAAGTAGGTCACTAGGTCAAATAATAGAAAAACCTTGTTAACACTCTAGAGTTAAAAGTTTTTGTCCAATCCTAATATAATTTGTCTAGAACAACGTTCATGACCAAAGCAAGGTCAAGTTTGTATATGGGCCATGTTGGGTCAATAAGTAGGTCACTAGGTCAAATCATAAAAAAACCTTGTTAACACTATAGAGTCCATATTTTTTGTCCAATCTTCATATAAATTGTCTAGAACAACGTTCATGACCAAAGCAAGGTCAAGTTTATATATGGTTCATGTTGGGTCAATAAGTAGGTTACTAGGTCAAATCATAGAAAATCCTTAACACTGTAGAGTCCATATTTTTTGTCCAATCTTCACATAATTTGTCCAGAACGATGTTCATGACCAAAGCAAGATCAAGTTCGTATATGGGTTATGTTTGGTCAATAATTAGGTCACTAGGTTAAATCATAGAAAAACCTTGTTAACACTCTAGAGTCCATATTTTTTGTCCAATCTTCATATAAATTGTCCAGAAATATGTACATGACTAAAGCCAAGTTTGTATATGGCATATATTGGGTTAACAAGTAGGTCACTAGGTCAAATCATAGAAAAATCCTGTTAACACACTAGAGTACATATTTTTTATATAATCTTCATATAATTTGCCCAGAACAATGTTCGTGACCAAAGCAAGTTGAAGTTCGTAAATGGGTCATGTTGGATCAATAAGTAGGTCACTAGGTCAAATCATAGAAAATCCTTGTTAACACTATAGAGTGCATATTTTTTGTCCAATCTTCATATAATTTATCTAGAACAACGTTCATGACCAAAGCAAGGTCAAGTTTGTATATGGGTCATGGTGGGTCAATAAGTAGGTCACTTGGTCAAATCATAGAAAATCCTTATTAACAATATAGAGTCCATATGTTTTGTCCAATCTTCATATAAATTGTCTAGAACGATGTTGATGACTAAAGAAATGTCAAGTTCATATATGGTTTATGTTGGGTCAATAAGTAGGTTACTAGGTCAAATCATAGAAAAATATTGTTAACACTCTAGAGTCCATATTTTTATTTCCAATTTTCACATAATTTGTCCAGAACGATGTTTAGGACCAGAACAAGGTCAAGTTCGCATATCGGTTATGTTGGGTTAATAAGTAGGTCACTAGGTCAAATCATAGAAAAACCTTGTTAACACTCTAGAGTCCATATTTTTGTCCAATCTTTACATAATTTGTCCAGAACGATGTTCATGACCAAAGCAAGTTCAAGTTCGTATATTGGTTATGTTGGGCCAATAAGTAGGACGCTAAGTCAAATTAAAGAAACCCTTGTGAACACTGTAGAGTCCATATTTATTTGTCCAATCTAATTTGCCCAGAATAATTTTCGGGACAAAATCTAGGTCAAGTTCATGTTAATAAATAATGAACTCTGTTATCCCTCTATTCATGTCAATTTTTGAAAAATGTGTAGAATTCAATTTATTCTCAGGTTAGCGCCCAGGGCCTCATGGCCCTCTTGTTCTATCTACGAGGACTTTATACAAAGAAGCAAGCTGCTTACAAAAATTGATGACACAAGGATATTGGAAGCCTAGACTAATCGGGACCCTCAAAAAGTTTTATGGCCGCCATCAGAGTATTGTTGATAAGTTTGATGTCTCTGTGTTTAGGATTGCCATTGAAAGATTTGACATTCCATAGCTCAATATTCCTTTCAATCGATTTTGATATCACACATTTCGGTCGTAGCTAGGTAGGTAGGTAGGTAGGGGATGTTTACTTTTCCGGAGGACCCGCTCTCACTTCCCTAGTGAAGTTCGGGTGTTTAACCCAGTTTGTTAGTTATAAAGTTTTTACTTGTTTCTGGAGTATAATAAGGACATGGACAATTATGTTTGATTTTTATTTTGATTAAGAAGTACAAAACACTCCTCAAACTTGGTTTTGGTCTAACAGAGATACAGAATTTTTGTCTTACCTGATGCGTTTTTAATAATAACCATCAATCTTACGATTAAAACTGAGGTGCCAAATCCCGTTAAAGTTACAAGAAGTGATACACTGATGCAATCTAAAAATACATATTGTTATATTACATTTTACAACGATGCAAGTTGTTTAAAAATAAGTTAATGCCGCAAGGATATTCAAACCCTAGGTTTTTATCGGATCACAGTAATGTTAATAAATATGATCTCTTTGCAATCAAAATAAGATGGATAAGTTTCTTAATTTTCGTTAAACATGGTTAAGATAGAAAAACAGAATGTGTTTATCTTCCGGAGTAGTGTCAAACAAAATTTAAATGTTTTGAAAGTTTCATCTTTGTTTTCTGATTGTGGTTTAGACATGAAGTTGATGTTTTGATTTTGATTAGAACTATAACTATCAAATTATACGTGTAAGGTTTAAAATGTTTTAGATTGCTTAAGGGTTATAAATAGCAATGGATAAGTTTCAGCCTTTTGCTACGAGAATATATTTCTTCTTAATGTCACTGATGAAACTTCATTTTGTATAAGTGCGCATTTTTAAAACTTGTTACTTGCCCCAAATGTGTCTTGACAGAACATCAAGCATACTACAACCAAAACAAATGGTAAATGCCTGAGGCATACGAAACAGAAACACATTTAGCAAAACCGATATTCGTAAAACAAACTGACGTTGAAGACTAAACCTCTTACTACTATTGAACTGCAGTTATCTTTTATTCAAGTAATTTGAATTTGTATTGAGTATACCCAGTGTTCATAAATAACCTAAGAACCGAGTTTTGACATGGGTAATGTAAACAATACACAAACTTGAATAAACAACTACTCACTGACAGAGATTGTTTTTTAAAAAATGCAAGGAAAACTAAACAATTTCATATTACGCAAGAAAAAAAAAAAAAAAAAACCTAATTACACAAGTAAAATTACATAGAAGTTACAAATGCATTCTCCCCAAGAGAGTCAGCTTACTACTAATCAAATTGTTTCCGTCATCATATTTTTTCATATAACTAACCGTCCGTTTTCCGGCAAAAATATACCGATGATATTATCACTATCGCCAAATTTGGTATTAACATCATTATTGTCTTGTACATTTGCTCATATTGTCTTTTACAACCTGTAATCAACGTAAAAACTGCAATTATTATAACAAATCATAGTCTTTCAGGGTTCCATGTAAGTATATAAATCATGCCAGTACCAATATACATTTATTACACATTATACCTTACAACTTTAGAAAGCGTTTCGGAACACAAATCTTCATCAGTAGGTCTTGGACAAAAATAATAAAACCTAATTTTTTCAAGATGTTGAAAAGATACCTAAAGGATCAAAACATATTTTATCGAAATAACTAAGGAAGTACTTTACATGAGGCAGTATACTTTAGTTTTTGAGGAGTTTTAAATTTAAACTAGCAAAAACATAGACAATAGTATAGTTCTGGCAATAATAAATTCATCATAATAAAAAATATACTGAATGGATCCATTTATTAATAAATTATACCTGCAGATCGACTATGCCGTAGCTGTGTTGTGACAAACTGTATCTTTTCTTAGTCTTATGTAGAGTATTATATGACGATGTTTTAATAAGTATCAAAAGAGTAGTACAAGTCCTTTTTCAACACTTCTCACATTGAAAGATTGATGTCAAAAATTTGCTTGTTTTGCAATTTTATTATGGAATTAAAGATATTATAATAATCGACTTGATAGCACTTTGAATCATTATTGAAACATTGGAATGTATTGATACTCATTTTCAAAAACGACAATATCTGATTATTTTCATGTTATATACCGGAAAAAATTGTTAGTAAGCAAAATAACAAAACCCTTGCGGTAAAATTAATTTGACAAACATCACGTGTGACATGTGCAAAAATGATTATTATCTAATTAGTAAACGGAATCTCGAGATGCCTTCAATTCAAAAATTTGTGTTAAATGACAGTTGCTGAAGCCACGTGGCGTTATAAGACGTTATATAGTTGTATTATCTGCCGTAAGGAATTGAGTAGAATGTTTTAACACATAAAAACAAAAGACACAACTTTTTTAATAAGAAAGAATTGATTTTAACTGAGGAAATAAAACCAACTGCTAGAGTTCTTTATGATTTGTAACAGCTGACGAATTCGTATGCAACCCAACTATGTGAACAAAAGTATCCTACGTCTGAATTTCCTCTAATCCTCTAACGATGACGTCCCTTGGTAGTTTTGCGGCATTACTTCGTTTTATCAGTTTTTATTAGATTTTGAGAGGCAAATTCTGTTGATGAGTTTTACTAAATTCACATAGAAGCAAACAAAAAACTCTCTAGATTGTACCATACTCAAATTGTGCTTGAGACAATATTTATTTGCTACAAAATATTAATTTTACATATTACACAAGTTTTAATTTAATATTAATACACGGCCTTTTCGGAATACAATTCCTAACTAGTAGTGTGCGTGGATCAAAATTGTGAAACCATTGTTGCAAGATGTTGAAAAATATTCAAAGTACCAAAATATATATTATTTAAATTTAGATAATAAAATACTTTGCATAAAAGTGTTAACTGTAGTTTTCGAGGAATTCCAGATTTCGACTAGCAGCAAATACAAAATCATGGCTTACTAATCCAAATAAAAATGGCGTAAATAGATCGCCTGCAAACGATATATACCCACCAAAAAGTTGAGGATCATATTAAAAACATTATTTAGTTTTGTAAAAAAAAAATCATATCATTTTATCTTCCTACTTCTCGTAATTTCATTAATGAGATAAAATTTCATGCACAAAAATTTACTTCATTAAAAAAAAACTTCAAACAAGAAGGTAACATTAACAAAATACAGATGGGTTTTTATATAATTCGGTTTTTGGATTATTGTTTCGATTTTTAAATCGGTTCCTAACTCTTTCTGTTGAATATAGTTAATGCCTTGATTTATTTTACTTTTGATGACAACAACAATAAATATTTAAAAGTAATTTAAAAACAACAAAGTTTGTGAAATTTTAAAATGCTGGGTATTTTTTTCTTTGTGTGAAGTTATGTTTGAATTGTTTCCTGTATAAACATCATGCCACAAATTTGATCCATACTAGAAGTTTGGATATTTATGAACGAAAAAAATTAGCATTATTGTCAATCAAAGATATATTAAATAAAAGATAACGTACGTATACGAATATTTTGATCCGTATTAACGCCAGGAGTCTCATTTGAAGTTCCATTATCTGTAATTGAGAACATGTAATTGTAAAACAACAGATAATATAATAAATCAATAAAAAAATAAAAACAAAAATTTTAAAAAAAGCTAAGCTTAATATTACCATTGCTTCAATATAGGTGATGTTATTCTCTTAATAATCCCTAATTAGGGGATTCTGGCAATCTATTCTATTTAGTTTGAAATAAATATACGACTGATTGTTAAAGTTTTGTTTGATATATAGTTCTCAAAATTGACGTCAAAGTAAAGACACATATGAAATTGTTTAAAAAAATGTGATGACTTCAATTTTTGTATCTCAAAGCAAAAAATAATAAGCTCTGATAGAGCATGATCCTACATCGCCATAAAGTGTTTAAAATTAAACGCTTGACACATACATATTGCAAGCAATACTCAGCATGGTGTGCAGGTGATTATACGAAGGCAATAAACATATTACCGCTGACAACCAATACCTGTCGTTATACATCTATAAATCCGGGACCATGTAGAATATCACAGATATATTCATCAAATAAAAGATATAGCTAAATAAGCAATTTATGATGTTGTTTATAAAACTCATATATCTAATATTATTTGACCCCCCATAGTTCCACGTTCATTTATTCCAAACTTTTATTACGTGAGGGATGTAACTAGCTTACAAGAGGTGTTAACTCTTCCGAAGGACCCCCGTACTTACTTCCTTGCTTGAAGTTCAAGCGTTTGAGTTAATTTCTATCTTCAACGTTTTCACTTTAGTTAGGGATTGTGGTTTGGACATAGACTGATATATTTGTTTTTGATTAAAATGTTTTCAAGACTCACAACATTTAATAAATTTATGCTATGTAACGTCGCAATTGTTTTTAAAAGCCTATTGAAGTATTACACAAAACACTATTTTATTTGCGTTTATCTTTCCGGGGCACCCGACCTCTTTCCTTTGGTAGAAGTACACGTGTTTAAGCTAATTTTCAGTTTCAAAGACTTAAAAGTGTTTTGGATCAAATATTATCAAGAATAACAAAATTTAAATAATATATGCTCTATAACGTCGCAGTTGTTCTGAGAAGAGTATGGGAAAATATCAATTATTGAACTGGTATGTTGGTGTTTACTCGTGTTTTCGGAGCATCTGGCCTCACTGCCGTGGAGAATTGCGTGGCAATTATACTTACATTTTAATTGGAGATATAATGGTTTAACCAGAAGTGAAAACCATGGTATTACACCAGAAACGTAAATGAGTATCCAACAACTGATACACGTATCTGAAAAAGACAAAAGTATAATGTCTTAAATAATCTAACTACAGTGGCGCAGAAAAATCCTAAGAAGCGCAAAAACGCTTATATTTGAATATGATGGTTTCTAATTTATCACTTTTAATGTTATGTTTTATAAAAGAATATTTTTCATGTTTTCATATCTCACCCACAGTATAACATTTTTCCAATGTTTCTCCAATGCTTGTGCAAATCCCTGATTTTATTGTTATTCATTCCAACATTTGTTTAATTTGCATATTAAAGCAGTTTTAAAATAATCTTTTTAATTCAACTTTTGTTGACTTCTGCCATGTACAGATTCCTTTATATCACCAGAATCACATATTGCGGATGTAGCTAAACAGAATGTGCTTACCCTTACGGAACACTAATGTTCACTTTCCTAGTGGACGTTCACGTGTTTAAGTGAAGTTGCTATGATTGTTTTTCATTAGTTTAATCTAACTTATATGCCAAATGTAAATACATTAGTTTTTCTTAAAAATATAAATTTGTCACATTCAACAATACATGTACATAAATGACATATTAAACAAAAGCTGTTTTAAAAGTTTAAGACTTGAAAGTGGGAAGTAGCTGTTTTTTGCAAAGCACTCGGCAAAGCAAAATATAGATAACGCTTCTTTCGGGTGGGAACTTAAAATGAATGAGGTCTCGTGTGACGGTGGGCTCCTCGCGATAAACGACTTTTATATTGTCAACAATGGAAAGCACAGGCAAATGTCTATACTTTCGTCTATGGCTGGTGACGTCTCCATATCGGTAATATATTATTGACTAGAATGTTAAACGCCATAACGTAACTCAGCTCATCAATTGATTCCGTAAACTAACAAGAGGCCCAATAGAACCTGTGATACTCAACTGGCAGGTAATTTACATTTTTGATAAATAACATGCAAATCTTGTGAAATGGCATTTTCCCTCCTTTTTACAATTGCAACTGGATCCAACGTGGTTGGAAAACAAATATTCATTGGTATTTCATGTTTTTGCTATGTATTAAAACAGAAGCCTCCTTGGATTTTGACTGATATGCCAGACACAGCTTTTGGATTACTGTTAGTAAAGGATTTTTCATGTTGTATTGGGTTAGAATTGACCAATTCAGGAGAAAAATTTGAATGGTATGGTTGTAAAAACATCTTATTTTTACACTACCTAAAAATAAGGTCAACAGTTTTGAAAACATAAAGTCATAAACTTCACAATTGACCTTGACCTCATTTTGAAGGTAATTACAAGAATATGTCATAACTGAAAACCCCATGTCATTATCTGATCTAATAGTCAAGTTATTCCAATTTAAAACAATTTAAAGCCATTTTACGATTTTTGCCAAATTAAACGCAAAAACGTGTTACCTATTTTTTGTCAGAATTCCACGAAATGTACAAACTTAGAGGTTAAGATGATCTAGAAGCCAACTATCAAATCTGATTTTACCTCCAATGACTGGTTCTGGAGAAGAAGATTTTTTTAGGTTTTTTCTAGTAACGGCAGCCATCTTCGATATCTAATCGTCATGATTCGTACAATCTACAGTCAGACTCTAGCAAGGACCTTGCACAGCAAATTAGGTTTCAAAAGGCCTGGTAGTTCCAGAGTTTTTGCTGTTAACGGACGCACGCACGGACGGACGCACGCACACACGCATCATGCCAATAGCTCATCTGACTAAAGCCAGTTTAGCTAACAACCAACTAATCATTATCCTTCAAAATGTTAAAAACTTAAAATATATCTCTCAAAACAAACGTATGGATTTAACAAAGTTGTTCTCTGTATTATGTTTCAAACACGTGATCTCCTATATTCAATTTATATTTTTTAAAAGTATTCACATGTAGATTTTAAGATGAATGATGTGAAAATAAACTCTTTGCAACTGCCTCATAACTGTATTATGTTATCTACAGTCCAATCTGCCTTGAAGGCCAACTCTATATAAGGATCACCTGTTTATCAAGGCCATTAAAATTATATTCCAATTCTTCTTTGTTCATAGTATTTGAACCTGTATATAAAGGCCGTCGGCTCATAAAGGCCTCTTTTACTGCTTCCCTTTGTTAGCTTTTATAGACATGTTTGACTGTATATGAATTGTTACGCCTTATTTGTCTCTTATATGTGTAACCGGAAGTGGTTCTTTATCAGAAGCTTCCCAGATTCTTTAAGGAAATATTTTCTGGTTTCTAAGTTGAGTTTGAAGTAAAGAAGTTTCTATACAGCGAAATTATTATGAAACGATATTATTTTATGTTTGGAAGGCCTTTCAAACTTCGCTGGATAGAAGGTTCACTCTTTTGTCTCAACAGGCACTAAGAAGAACCAAAAAGAGTAAAAAAAAATAAAGTAACATTAATTGCAAACATTTCAGTAAGTATATAGGCAGTTAACGTTCAAGGGGAATGTGACGTACAGGTGAGCTAAATTGAAGGGTATTCAAAAGGAACAAAGTTGAAATAAAACGGGACATGGGCAAGGGTTGAAAGACAGAAGATGTAATTTCTTCTGAGAAGACAATCCCAGGAGATAAAACGGGGACATGGGCAAGGGTTGAAAGACAGAAGATGTAATTTCTTCTGAGAAGACAATCCCAGGAGATTAAATACAGAAAAGCAAGTTCAAACTCAGCAGAAAGCTTCTACTTTTAGTTGAACATGCGTACAAAACCCATCCGTGAAAATGTTGTACATACCTTAGTGTAGTGAGATCAACAGCTTATCTACCAACAGAGGTGTCTACATTGTGGCAGAATCATGACTGTTATATATCAAATAGGAATGTGTTCAAGGTATCTTCACTATGTACGACTTGAGAAATCTTATTAAATAGGTAGCAATAGCTACCAAATAGCTATAGAATAATGGAAATTTATTACCATAAAATATATAGATAATATTATAAGTTAACTGACTTTTGGGACAATATATCATTTTAAAGGAATATAAAATTTAACTAAGGGGAATGAATTTATTAATTAATTAGCCTATAAATATTTAACTATGGGACAAGGAATATAAATATTTCTGTTCCGTCACATATGTATTCTCACATTGACCTATGTAATATTTGGAAAAAAAAACAAGGGAAAAAATATTTGACTTATGTTTATTTCAAGCGTTTGTTCTGTCATTTAAGTGCTTTCAATAAAATAAGATTGTTTTAAAAAAGTGTATTGGTTTAACAAATATGTCGAGAAATATATCATAGAGAGATGAAGAGGGTGAGATATACACTACTTGCCTTTTTCTATATCTTTTACAATGTAAATACTGCATACGTCATTGTGTTGGTCCATGCACTGGACAGCATCGCCGAGTAGACAACATTTATACATGCTATCGGCCACTGTAACCACAAGACCTTTTTGAGGCTTGTCGTTGCTATCCTACAACATAGCATAATAAAATATAATCTTAATTTAACAATTGAACGAACCATGACACAATATTAAATTTGATATAATTAAAAACCGCATTTTAGCCCACCGTTGGAATTCTATTCATGGTTGTGTATTTACATTTATTATTATGTCTTCCCGTTAAAAGTGTAATTAAATTAATATCATTATTAGATTGCCGTAACAGATATATGGATCTTTGGGACGTCAAACATATCCAGGACAACACTGGACATAGGGGCATAATACTTATCATCAATACTATAATGACGATCATTAAACTTTTTGAGGGCAATGATAAGCATATGTCTCTTTTTAACAATTGTTGTCTTGTATTTGTGCGATTTTGCTAACATAAGTCTGAAATTTGTAATAGTAAATTGAACAAATTACTATTGGGGTACGTTTTTTTCTTGAAAAGCTTTACTTCAAATTTGTATATATTTACAACTGGTATTGTTTGTCCTTCTATGACACATGTTGAGCAATTGCATGTTATAGTGTTATGGATAATAATTGACGCCATCATGTGAATACGTCATTTACTTGTCACGGCAAATCACCGCGTATGAATACACCACAGTAACAAATGTAGATTCTGGAAAGTAACTTCTGACATTCTGTTCTATTTTTAGCTATTTACGATGACAATCGGATGAGTTCGTGAAAAAAAAAAAAAAAAAAACTTTTTACTTTAAACATTTAATTAAAATTGAAAGATTTGTAAACAAATAAAAACTAAAAAGTAAATTATCGAAGTTAAAACTTTTTATCGTCTGTGTGATTGAATTCTGGCTGGTTCTTAATGGAAGCATGGATGACAAAGAATTTCAGGAATTGCTAAATTCCTATTCTGAATTTTACCAGCTGGTAGAAGCTTAAAGTTCCGTGCTGCCAGATTATGCAGATTTTTGGTGTTCAATTAGTTTGTCTGAAGATCCAGATCTTCCACCACCAGACATCTCTTGTTCCAGTTCAGCAAATCAACGAAACCAAAAAAGATTAAGAAGTTGCACAGACGACAATTTGAAGAATTATGAATCGATGAACCAGAGCAAGGCAACTTAACGCAACACTAAGTGGGGAATGAAAATTATACGAGGTAAAATTGATATACATTTTTTACGAAAAACAAAACAAATAAAACACAGCGACACAGGGGCGAAATTTTTTTAAATAATAAATGACAATATTGTAAAACGTAGAAATTGGAAAAATCATAAATATATCTGATATTTTCAATTTGAATTTGCTATCGTTTTCAACATTTCGTATATTTGCACACTGGCAGAGAGATTTGGAAGCGAACTGAACATGAAAGAGGTGGACGTGGAAATACTCGCCGATAAACCGGCAAATTTTATTGCGAGACCAAACCACAGTAGTCTCGAGACAGTACTACCAAGAATGATAAAGATCACCATAAAAATTCTTTGATAAGAATTAGGGGGCTTTTAACAGATAAATAGTAAATCAAACGGATTGTTAAAACAAAGAACTGCAATTGGTAAATGTGTCCCTATCTAGCACATAGATATCATTACAAAGCCTGACCTTCAAAAGATGTTCTCCTTCCTTTAAAAAGCCTGTGAAAACCAAACCAAACTCCGATTAGGTGTGTGGTACAACTTATCAATTCATTGCATTAGTAGAGGTTTGGAATTTCATCATTAGTTAAATAAAAACTACTTCCAATTTGAGCAATATAAAAATGGCAATGAGTATGTTTGTCTCACGCTTGAACTCAGCACAAAAACAATCTTTGAGCAATGTACTGTTCCTAACTGCGCAAGGTAAAACGAATTATTCATCCACCTCCATCGTCCAACATTCGAGTACTGCAGCGGTTGATACTTTCCCGCGCCCTTTTGCTAACATTGATAATATCCGCCCCATGCCCTTCACGAAATCACTATCACAATGGTTTCAATTCAATCAGGGTTGTTAGCAAATTCATCCTTCAACCAATGAACATTTGATTTTAATATGAATTTGTGATTTTTTTTTAAAAAATGATATCGATCATGAAAGAACTAATTTTTGTTATAGTTTATCAATGTGGACGCTGCCATTTTTTCGACTAGGTTGTCAAAGGCAGAATAAAAATTAAATGTTTCAAAATTCACAAACAGTACTGTGTGCAATTTTTTGGAATTATAGATGATAAATATAAGAAATGACTTTTTTTCGTTATCGATGCAAATATGAATAACGATGAACATTTCGAATAATACACGAACGGCTTCGCCATCATGCAATTTGGACTGACCATTCTTATTTATACTTGCATCGATAACGAAAAAAAGTATGTGATTTTTTTAAATAACTATGTATGATCCTTTGTTTTATAATAGGGGAACAAACTTAATTTTATTGCAATACTACCTGAAATTGTGTAAACACTTCGGGAATTCCTTTAAATGCAGGTTTATAGCAAGTTAAAATCAATTTTCCATCACTTGACTTTGTTGCGTTTATATGCGGTAATCCCGACGGCGGAACTAAAGAATATAAAAGCAATATATTTATTTACTACATCAGATGTTAATTTGTTAAATAATAATTGGATAACTACATGAATACTATTTTATGTAGATATCGCCTGTCCTTGACAACGCATAGCAGTGGGACTATACCTAGATATAGTCCCCAACATCCAGGTATAGACCCCCCGCAAATAAAACAAAGTTACTTCCCTTTGTCCAGGTGACGCTGCTTGTTGTTGTCGTCGGATACAAAGTTGCATTAATAGAATTTATACATTGCAATGTCTAAAAATTAAATTCAAATATCAAACGAATAAATTTAAAATCCTTAGCCTAACTGATTTATATTTATCTAGTTTGTCTCTACAAAAACTTTTTGTTTAGAAAATTGAAAATTCGCTCAAATTTATAAAATTTATAAAGCAAAAAGTCTCCACCGAAAGTAACATCAAAATATTTGATGCTAAGTATGTTACTGCTTCCATGTCAACAGTCCTTGAAATTGAAAAATTAGAAAAACCGTTTTCCAGTTGTCATCGAATTAGTTGCGGAATTATTGACATTTATCAACTCTAAACAATGTCGGGAAAGACCAACATTGAAAGTATTCAGGAAGTATTACGTGCAATACATTTTTCTAGGTGTAACCATCTTCACTTTTCTTATCAATTCATAAATTTTAATGCGGTGTAGAACTAAGGTAACAAAGGGTCACGTCTTTTTTTGTTAATAATTTTATTTTTTGTTTTGTTTAACCCTTTAAAGCCAGGCCAGCAGTATAAAAGGAAATGGGAGGAGCCTAATTTGAAAATGTCTCGGTTTCTTGCACCTTCCATGACAGGGCAAAGTTTTTTTCCTTAACTATTGTCAAAAATTGTTCATATTTTCAATTTACGACATGCAAACTCATCTGAATGTGTTGAACATCATGACAAAAAATTACTTTTGAAAATTCTGTAATGTAATCACACTGTAAATATTTGAAGCTGGAGATGATTCGAATAAACCCGTTCCATATATGGAATATGTGAACTTTCAACTAGGTCATGTGACCAAAACAACACCATGTGCTTTCTAGACATTAACTGTTTAAATTATGTTTGACTAAAAACAGAATCAACACACTAAATTTATAATGCAAATATATGTATATAAATAACAACTCACAATGAGAAATCCAGATTTTATGTATAGATCCATTTATGGTTATTATTTATATAATTTTTGATAGTAAAACGTATTCATCCTTGCAGTGATATCAACAATGGTTTGTGTTTTGCACAATTAAATTAGAAGTTGATTGAGATGTGATTTTTCCATACAAATTCCTAGACATCACACATTCAAATTACCTGTTATTGGACTGTCCAGTGTCTTAGCAGCATCAAAACATGCTTTTCTAATTGTATATTCAATGATTATTTGTGACAAAGTTCCACTCTCTGAGTATACAATAACTTGACCTCTTTAATATTGTTTTTGTCATCAACACCCCTATAATATCACTGGATTGTGGTAAGACATTAAATTTAACAAATCTATATCTCGCTACAAGTGTAGAACATATCAAATTCTGTTCATTTGCACAGTTTAATTTCTAAATGATTACAATCCAATCCTGACACTGAATTACCGGTAAACAACAAATGGTAGATTAAAAAATTACATAACTTTTTGAATAAGTTAGTTTCCTTTCTTATCTTCCGTTTTTAAAGTCTATATAATCCACTATTTTTAAAATAAATGACAAATAAACTTTACAAATACACACTGGACAATGTTAGATAGCTTTCCCGCCTAAATTGGACGTTGACCTTGTCAGCTGGTTTTACCCATACCATGAGGACATAAATCATTCTGACTGTTATTTACAAAGTTTAGGAAGTGATTTACCTGAGGAAACGAATTTCTAAAAGATTACAATTGGTATTGAAATAAACAGTTGGGATGAAAAGAGAAATGATATTCTTTATCCTCTTAATTTTTATTACCAACAAATTAAAGATTGTAATGTAATCCATCTGTTTCTGAATAGTTAATTCAGCAAAAATGTAAGGTAGAAGCAAATGAGAAAATCAGAATATAATTATTAATACCCTGGTATGAAGGAAATATATTCTGGTAAACATTTTTTTTAAAATGATGCTAGAAAATATGCATTATATCAAGTTGAACTTAAAAATGTGACATCTTCTGATAATAAACTTAACATTTGAAATGATAAAAATAAAACAGTTTGGACTTTATTTATTTATTTATTTATTTATTTATCTATTTATTTATTTTAAAAAAATTCAATGTATACAATCCACAGCTAGATGGCAAAACTTCTCATTAAATAGGTAACATGTTTTATTTATTTTATGGTTATTAATCACTTCAATAAGTGCAATTAATAGAACTAATTTTCATTTGGCTTCAAAAGTTTTAATTTCACTGTTTTTTATCATGCCATATAATAAGATCATTCACAGTACTTGCTCTGTATCTGATTACCCCTTTATACTGGTCTGTGTATCCATGTGCTTAATGTTTACAAACACAATGTGTTGCTATTATTAGCTTCAGCTTCTTGTCATCAGATAGAACGCCATTCATCATTTTAGGTCGATAGGAACTACCGCGGACTCCCCTTTAACAATTACTATTACACTTGATTGTTTTTAATTTGTTTGTATCAAATTACCATTTTCCAACCAACAAAAAATGCAATGCCCAACGAATTCATGGGCATATTGCATTTTGAATTATATGAAGATGTCAAGTAAATTGTGAACATGTATAATTATATTTTTTGTCTAAGATGGTACTCGGCAAGCTTCGTCTCTGACTGAAATGTTCAACATCGATGCCTTATTTGTAAAATCTAACTTTGTAACTCGAGATTCTACTTTATAATAAATTTGACCATTAGAACGATTTTCCGGAATTCGGTTTATAAAATATGTTTAAACTTAACAACAAAGTCATTTATTCAAAAATGCAATATTTAACCCTCTTGCTGCCAGAGGTACCATATGTGGTCTCTATCGGTTCGCTGCCAGAGGTACCATATATGGTCTCTAAAACATGTTTCATGTACCTTCCAATATTTTGTTTATATTTAACCCTTTGAGTGCCAGACCATTTCGAAATTTCCTATGTTACGTCACAAATGTGTCTGTGCCGATTTGTAACGTCATAATCGCATGACGTGACTTTACATTATAGTCTGTTTTCTACGTTCTATCTCAATATCTCGTATTATGTATTTTTGCCATTCATGTTAAAAAACATTAGTGTGAAATCAGTACTTTACTAATTGTGATAAAATTTTGATTATATCAATTTAATAATATCTTCTTTCGCGTATTGTTTTTTTTTAATTTACGTTTATCTGTTTATAAGTAGCATAGCTTTGAAGGAAGACAAAATATTCTCAACACTTTATAAACAAAAATTGAAAATTTGTCACACTTATGAAAATAAGGCTATTTACAAGTATCTGTGTGATAAAAATAAATAAAAATTGCAAAGGCGTTCAAGGGCAGGACATTCATTTTAACTATCGTGTGCTACTTTTCAATTTTTATAAAAAACCGCATTCAAAAGTAGCACATGACAAAGATTTTTTTTTATAAAATAACGCATTTAAAAGAAGCACACGACAATGATTTTTTTAATAAAATAACGCATTCAAAAGTAGCACATGACATAACTAAAAGTTGATTGAGTAATAAAAATTACAGTATCAACGCGGCTACAAATAACAAATGTATCACGATACCGAGTTTAACTTTCCCCAATAAAATAATCATTCTCTTACTTATTCTATATTGATAAATCAATTAAACTAGGATCGGGAATTAAGAATATATGGCTAATAAGAGCTAATGTGTCCACATTTACATTGAATATAAAAAACCACGTTTTCAGTGTCGACTGCTGCGTCTCCAAAATTCGCCGTTATGCCAAGACAAGAGATCACCTTAAATGTTCAATTCCTGGGTTATAAGAAGTATTTTGTTAACAGAGAATAAGAATTGACCAATATGTGATGAAATAGATGGAAATTACGAAAGCTTATCGTGTGTATTTTGTATATAATATAATTATAAATTAAAGATGTTTGATGTAATTTGTATTTACTAAATAATTAATTCGTTATTTTAAATTAGTTCCGAAGTTTTAAGAATCAGAAATTGACATAAGGCAGGTATCCCGACTTCCAGTCCAGTAAACTTTTTGGCAAGTCGAAATTAGATACATGAATTTAATCTAATTGTGTTGATTATAACATAAAATGATCAACTAGAACATGGCTTGAAGCAAATTATTATCAGCTGTTGATATAATATTACAAGTGGATTCTATTGTTTTCACTAATTATTGAAGTTTTATCGTTAAGCAACTGGTCCTTGAACTTCGGACTTCTATTTCGTTTTCCCCGCTAGTTGTATGAGCGTTATTTTTTAATTATTGGAAATTAGCACACAGAAACGCGGGCGGTAACTTGAGATAACATTTAACATATTATGCTTAACATTTTGCTTCAAAATTTGAAAACCAGTACTGTAGCTAGGCCCTGAATTATACAAAGACTGAATTTGTTGCTGTATTTTATCATCGATATTACTGAGGATTTGTGGTAAAATTTATATTGTTATTTCTTGCAGTGTTATACATTTATTCTATATTTCAGACTAGGCAAATTCCAGGAATATGAGAGAGAGAGAGAGAGAGAGAGAGAGAGAGAGAGAGAGAGAGAGAGAGAGATTGCACTAACTGTTGCGTATATTATCTGCAAATAAATTATAAGCTCTTCCCAACAAAAATAATAAAATGATATCCAGTCAAGTTATAGATACTTACAATGTGACATTTTGTTTGATATTTTGTTCATAATTCAGTTGTAGTTATGGAGTGTCTATATAGCAGGATACAATGTGCCGTATTGAAGATCTAATCATAATGACTAAATGACCATCTTCAATGAATCTAAGATGTAAACTTTTGTTGTCAAAGGATTTGTGCAGAGACTCTCTATATAGGTATTTGGTTTGTTTGATTTGCATTTTATTTACATCTCAACCGTTATATGTGTTCTTTTCTCGCGCAGTGTTGGCCAAATGTAGAGAACTGAAGGAACTGAATAACATGATGGCGTTTCTTTAAAAAGTGCTTAGAAGACGATACACAACATTAGTTCAATCATTTGATTATTATTTGATAGTTAAGTCTCTTGTGCAAAATATTTTCTACCTGGATTTTGGAGGAAGTTATTTGTACTTTGTGTATTTTTTTAACCTTCAAAAACTTATTTTCTGCATTTTTAGCCCAGCTTAATGTTGCTTAACTTTACATCAGCAATTTTTCAGCTATTCGCGACGAGAACTACTTTATTAACTTCTATGGATTAATCTATGAACAATTTCGTGTACGCATGTGAAGTGCGAGTGTGTTGTTTGTCTCTCTTGTACTAGCGCGCACTTCGGACGACTTTAGGGTGCTAGCTTACCGCGTCAGTACTCCGCAGTCAAGCGTACCACTCCCCTAGTCCATTGAACTGATACCGGGTGAACAAGGAAAATTTACTTTCCCACATGTGGTCCGAGTAGGCCTCGAACTCACAGCGGTGAGAGACCATGTAGACTTATCCATTAGGCTACCGCGGCCTCCCTGATTCTTCTCATGAAAGCAGTTTGTTATACAGCGGTTTTCAGAAAACGTTTAATGTCTTTAAAGTTTTGTTGGTTTTTCTCCTTTACAACCGCTACGGACGTCTAGTCGGCAGCCGAACATTCCAATCAAACCGGAGTGGACAAAGGTTTTGTTCTATATTATACACTCTTCACAAAAATATCTTAAAGAAATAAAAAATAAAACAAATAACCAAAGCCATGGGGATTTCATAAATTTCTTTTTTAAAATTAATATTTGACAAATAACTCATAACATTTCTTTTATAACCTGCCACATAAAGAGATTTCAATATATTCTGAAATCTATTCCTCGGAAGAATAGTTTCGAAACATTTTGATACCTGGTTTAGTAGTGCAGAATTCCAATATCAAGGAATAGAAGCTTTTTGATAACTTTATATTATAAACTATGAACGGTAAGGTCTGAAGTTTTATTTATTCAAGTTTTAACACTAGAATGCAAAAATTTTCGAAAATGTTGGGAATATAACATTTTTGAAAAGGATGGTATATTAATGATGCTGTAGGATTAAGAAAGTAGGCATTGAAATAGTACTGCATTTTTTGTTTTCGCGTGATGCAACATTACCGATAGCTTCAACATATACTTCATACTTTTATCATTATGTGCCCAGTGTTCGACGAACGAATTTAAATCCATTGATTCCATTTTCTGTTTGTTAGTTTTTTGGTGTTCTGGTGAGTATATGGAGCTCACGTTTTAGCTGCATCTTTTTAATTTATTTTAGAATGAGACGAGACTATATGAATAATTTCTTTCCGTTTTACTACACGATTTCCCTATAAAATAACATGAAAAAAAGTATACTCAAACGATAGATTTAACTGTATTTTCACTTTCCAATAATCATATGTTGTTTTGTAACTCTACACTAGATGTACCTAATCATTGTTTCTATAAATTCATAAAGAAATTTAAAGTTAGGAGCAAAAGTCATACATATAGTACATACATTTTAACATTGGGTTAACGGAAAGGAATAGAAGTTTAGATGCCGAGTGTCCGAGCTACGGATAGCTAGCGGCTGTAAATCTGCCGAGAGATAGATAGCAGCTGTCGAGGGACCAAGACGCACAAATTCATAAATAAGTGTTAAATTTTCGACGGGTTCTCCTGTATAATTATGGTGATTTCACGCCAACGATATACCGTGAAAAAAGCCTAAAGTGTCTTTTTGGTGGAGAAGGGTTCAAAGAGACATTGATGAAGTCCCGTTTTTTTCTATAATCACCGGACAGAAAAATACGCATTTTAAATATCTCTACCATTTCTGAAGAATGATGCCGAAAGCACCGACTGAAAATGACGTCATTTGACTCTAAATGACGTCATTGAAGTCAACATGACGTCGTTAAGAGAAGGTTAAATTGTGACGTCATAGGTTTTGGGGTAAAGAAACAAATTCTAAAATTCATTTTATTCAAGAACATAAACATGGTAAATAAATTTTCTTGACAAAAATCAATACAAAACATGTTCATAAACCATCGGCCCAAATCGGCCCATTGGCACTCTAAGACACACTGCATCGGCCCAGATCGGCCCTGCGGCACTCTGAGACACACTGCATCGGCCCAGATCGGCCCTACGGCACTCAAAGGGTTAAAGTGTAAGTTAAACGATTTTCGATAATTTGAGTATAAATAGTAAATGCCGTAATTAAAACAATGTAGAAAACCCCGTGATCGTACATGGTCTCCTTTTCGAGATATACGTGGTGAAACCTCCAATTTTGCACCTGGACAAATTTGTAATCAAGCCTGTACAGGCAACTTCCGCTTTTCGACGATCACACTTGTGACGTCATCAATAAGTACATGTAGCGCGAAAGTGCGCGTGATGCACTAATAACTGTCAGGGTTACAACGACTGAAAGGTGCGCTTCAGCTGCCGATCAACGGCGGAATTTACGGGAATACAAAATACTGACAGACTTCAAGGTGTAAACATGACAGAACATTCAGTAAATTTTACGAGCCATACGAAACTGTGAGGTGGAAAATGTATCAGATTCATCAGAAGAAACTGTCTGACAGGGTTAATGCTGTACATGGTAGTGTATATTGTAATTTTACGAACTTTTTTCTTTTTTTTTCAGCAGATCTACAGTGTATTGTCATTTATTTTATTTCCTTGCGTTTGAGTGTCAATGTTTAATGAAAGTAGCTGTCTATGAGGCGCCGTTTCTATATTTATTCACTATTTTTACATATGCATAATTCATTTATGCCGGCGACTGCAAAAATATTGTATAATGATTAGGCGGAATAACTCTTCCAGGTAAATTTCACAAACCTATCGATAACTGACCACTGGGTAACTGACAACGTGACATGGTCATTATGAGATTATAATGGACTGATGACGGTAAAAATGATTCTAAGAGATATTCCAAGCAAAACAGTATATTAATTTAAATGTTTACATGAAGAGGAAAATATACAAGTCGAGAGAAAGAAAAAGTAGATGGTTATTTAGAAGTAGAAGATATACTGTTTGTAAGGCAAAAAACAATGGGATATATATTAAACGTTTATCCTTTTAATTTACACAAAAACAGTAACTTGATCCAGTTATGAATCAAATTGCATAAAAATACTATACGTTTGCGCAATACAAATATAAGTAAAAATGCTAATACACATTTTAATAAGTGTGATTATTCATAATACACTGCACCCATCCATCCCAATGCTAATGTTTAACTATCTTATCAAATTCATTAAACAAATATTTAATTGGTAAATGCAAAATAAATAAATAAATAAATAAAATTTTGAATAATATTTTTGCCCATTATTAGAAAAAAAAGAATGGATTATTTATATCAATAGAATACATTTTTGCATCAGAAAATTTCTCATATTGCAATAAAAAACAAATAATATGTGTACAATCACTTTTACAAAGTTCACATAATCCATGATGTCTTGGTTTTCTGGTATAATCTTCCCACGGCAAACTTCAATAGGTAGTTTCTGATTACTATAAATTCACAATAAATTAATATTGCTTAAAGTGCGATCTCACATACCAGTAATTTAAAGATTATCAATAAACATCCTGTTTATTAGTAGACCTGTATCACCTGTAATCAAAAGAACTTACCGTCCAATTTGCATAAAAAATGATTGACACGTGTGTGTATAAATCATTAGATATGAAGTCTCTATGATACCCGGTAAATGTTATTTCTGTAATTTTGAAAAGATATGTTTGACCAAATTAATAAGATAAATCCAACAAATTAATAAGATTAATTTGGATGGATATACTACTGATGGACCGACTTACTGGCCTAATGAAATTTATTTTGAAATATTAAAATTATTAAAATATATACTTTTTTCTTATTTGACTAAATTAATAATTTATAATTATTTTTATTGTCTTAAGAGATTATTCCACTTTTATTCTCCTCACTTTTCTCGTTATATTTATTTGAAAAAAAATCCAGAACATTTATGAAGCTGACTGACAAATCTGTCTTTAATTTTTAATTTTTTAAAACTTTTAATAGTATATTCAAAGGTCGAGAAGTATATCACCTTTTGTTTGGTTATTATTTTTATTATTATTATTATTATTTATTTACCGTTTTTTACTTACGGGGAAGTCGGTGTAACTTGTACCGGAATATTGGTGGGGAAAATAAAACTTTTATATTTGGTGCGGTGTCGGCCATATTGGATATTTCTACACTAGATATTCACAAATTCCCCTATTTTTAAATAAAATTGGAAGTAATTTGCCGTCAAAACCAACATTTGATTTTTATGTTTTTACCTTTATCAAAGTGTGCTCTAACACTTTAGATGTGGTCATTTTTGAAAAAAATCAAATTAGCGTGAAAAAACAGCCTATAACTAAAGGTCTTTCGCCACATTTTTCAAAAATTAAACAAGAATATTAAGAGATAGAGCCGAAATAACTGCTATATTTTTAACTTAAAATGGAAGTAATTTCCCGACGTCCTAAAATTTTACAAAAAATACTGAAATAACCGGAATTTAATGAGGAACTCAAATAGATGTGGTCATTTTTTGTTTCGTTATTGGTTTCTTTTTAACGAAACAAAAACTGTACACCTGTTCTATATTTCTATGTACCGATCGTAAGACATCGAGCTGTAGATCGTTACACAGGTGAAGTACGACAATGTACATAATAGTTGCCTATGGATATCCATAATTCATTTATGGATATCCATAATTCATTTATGGATATCCATAAATCGAATGTAACATATGTAAAAATATTTTTAGATATCCAAAAATAATTTTGCATATGCAAAAATCGATTTATGGATATCCAAAATTCGATTTATGGATATCCAAAATTGGATTTATGGATATACATAAATCGAATTTTGCATATGTAAAAATGCTGACTATTTTTGGATATCTAAAAATCGATTGATGGATATCCATAAATAGAATTTTGGATATCCATAATTCGATTTTTGCATGTGCAAAAATAGTCAGTATTTTACATATGCAAAAATCGATTTATGGATATCCAAAAATTGAGAGTGCGAAATGATTTCTCCCCAAATATACAGTGCGGGACTGTTTTATTATTTACGCGGGAAATTGTCAAGTACGCAGAAAAGCTAAGTCAACAGTTGCATTAAAGACAGACATCGTTGTGATTGTCTGAACTCTATAAAAATACGGTTACAGTCGAGATCTTCACTTTCAAAACACCTCATTGCGTTTAATATTGCTCCGCTGTATTCTATCCCAAGTGTTCATTCTTTCCATTACTTTCTGTAGCAGCCATGTTGGATTCTAAGACGCGACGCGCGTACCGCGTTGGCACTGCAGGAAACAAAAAATCTTAAAATATACACAAGTTTACATGTTTAACAAAAGTCGATGAAAAAAACGCATTTATAATCCATATTGTAAAAATATGATTTTTATTTGCGAGGATGAATATGTCTTCAATGTACCAACAGTATTCACTTCGGGATTGATATATGGGGAGAACTCAGTATTTTGGAATTTCCAAAATTTAATTTTGGAAATTCATAAATCGATTTATGGATATGCAAAAATACTGGCTATTTTTGGATATCCATAAATCGATTTTTGGATATCCATAAATCGATTTTTGGATATCCATAAATCGATTTTTGGATATGTAAAAATACTGACTATTTTTCATATCCATAAATCGATTTCAATGATGGATATCCATAAATCGATTTATGCATATGCAAAATTCGATTTATGGATATCTGAAAATAGTGAATTAATATAGAAACGGCGCCTCATATCTATGTGTCACAACTACACAACATGCACGTTTTAGTACAGGCCACCGGTTCCACGTACCACAATCATGACAATGACCAGCTGACAATCCTATTATTTTGCCTTATACGGGTACAAATTCCAATGCATTCTGGGGTTTTAGATTTACATTTGCATAGGTTGTTATAACCACTATCTTGGCACTGCTTGTTAAAAATATAATATAGTGCGATATGAAGTTACTGGTTGGCTACTTGCCTTAGGTTTGAACCCCATAATCCTTACTTTCACAACTTGAGCTGATCAGCTAGTGTCAGTTTCAACATGTCAAAACATCATTTCTTAATAATAAAAATAATAATATTATAATCTGTTAAAGTCTAGTTTTAAAACATCACCACTCAGGATTATATTTATTGTAAATTGAAAAAAAATGTATTTGATTATTCTTTTCTGTTACATGGGTATCTAAGGAAGACATTCAACATATCCATCATTAATCAGTTTGTGCTGTTTAATAGGTATACAGTGGGGAGGATGTACAATTTTGTATCAGGCAGATGAATTGAAATATCCATAATCTGTGAATACCCAACCTCATGTGTGTATGCAAATCACTTGTTTTAATCCTGACTGGATAATAGCTGTTATCCAATTTGTGGTCAAGACAGTCTAATGACCATCTTGTTCTCTGGTAAATATGACATTGTCCAACTTTCTTTCCAGAAAAACTTATTACACATGTATATGGTTAATCTGCTGTTGTGTCTATCTGTTTTACCCTACCATACACTCTTGATAGCATGTCCTACCCCAGGTACCAATTATGTGTCTAATTATGTTGGGTTAGATTTAAATGTAAAAAAAATGTTTTCAAACAATCAAAATTCATTGCACTTTAAATAACTTGGTATACATAATTATGATATAGCAGAAATTAATGGTTAATTATTTCATTGTTTTCAATGAAGCCTCTTTTAATACTTAAAATATTTCTCGTTTCAGAGAAAACAAATTGTAAAAAGATAACGAAGGCTTAACAAATACAGTATAGCAGTCACATGATGGGATTTACATTGATCTGTCATGATAACAGTGGGGTTCAAAATTGACAAGATTTGACAGTCCTTGTAATTAATGTTATTGTTTATTTAACTTCTTCAGTAGATTTGGGACATATCCTCAGGTGAGTGTTAATTAAGGCATATGTGACTCTTGTTTAATATATATAAATAAGGGGTTCAAAATTTCAAAACATATTTTTTTAATTAAAGGTCCAGGACCTTTTGCCTTTTTTCATGGGTTAAACATAATTTTTTTAAAGACAAATATCACTGAAAGTTCCATGTGCAATTGAGTTAACATTTGAAAATATGTAATCATTTAAAAAAAGTAGTATTTTCTTGTTAAGAGAAAAATTTTGGGTCCATCAGACTTTTCAAGTTTTAACTTTTAACTTTTCAAGGGTCCCAACACCCAATATATCCCAGACCAAGACAATTTTGAACCTCTGTATATTCATAGGTCTCACAGGCCAAATATGGCCAAGTTCTATTTTTCATTATATTGAATAATTCAGAGTTGTATATTTATACTCAGTGCAAACAAAGTTGGGGCCCACTGGGGTATATGGGAATCACCCTGTCCATCTGTCCAAACATAATGTACACTCCATATCTTCTATGTCTATGGATCAATTTTAATGAAACTTGCAACAAATGAAAACAACACGAGACAATGTGTTGCATACCAAATTAAGGTGAATAGAACAAGGAATAAATCTTAAAAATGACAACTAGCAAGATGGGGGGCTGTCTAAAGAGCTGCTCTAGTTATGTGAAGTAAACTTAAGATATTGTGTGATTATTATCTTACATTCATGACAAATTCTTGTTTATTTTGGCTATTGTGTGATTTGTATGATCAAATTAAATAGAAAATACAGTGTCATTATTATTGATATTTGATAGGTACACATTCATTGCAATACAGAATCAACCTGATATTGATAGAGAATTCAAAATTCAGAGAGGAAGTGAAATATCCGAGACAAGTTTAAAGGAAAAGAAACTATGTATAATATTTCATTTTGTACTAGTCAGCATGCATTTATTTATTTAAATTTTTTGTAGTGGTTTAATTACTTCAATATACACAGCTTAGCATTTAAAGATGACATACTGGACATGAGACAGCTGAACATCAAGTGCAAGGTCTAGATTCTCAACTACAATTTTGCAACCACTTGACCAGATTGTTCAATAACTTTACCAAAATGCAAAAAAGATAAATTATATGTTAGCACAAATTTGTCTAATTGAAGAATAGCAAGGTATTTTCATTACATGAATTTGTTTATGTATCATACATGTATTAAAATTATTGTTGAGAAATAGTTTGTTTTTACTACCAGTACTCAGAGTTTTTCATAGATCTTGCTCAAAAACTATCTGATTGAAATTACTTTGGAATTTAAGATGGGGGGGGGTTTAATCAGATTTTATGGCACAGGTTCACTGCCACAAGTACATGTAACAGGTACCCACAATATTGGTACTGGCTAACTTCATCTACACAGCTATCCATAAATAACTATACAATTTTATAGTCAAATTCCATCCATATTGCCAATATATCAGAGGTTTTGCAGTATTTTAAAATGGTAATAATGATCTAAATTTTCATGTCATTTTTTTAAAAACCAGTTTTCATGGAATTTATTTTTAATTTGAGAAAAAATATAAAAATCTGTGAAAATATATTTTCAAGTTAAAAACAATATTTTACCTAAAACAACACTCATATTTACAAACATGATATTTTGATAATGTAATTTTGTGGAGATTTTCTGCCTATAATGAAATTACCAGTTTGAAATGTGTATAAATTTATGGATAGCAGTGTATATGTAGACCTATTCCAAGGGGGTTGGTGGCACATTGGTCTCTATTACACCTTTTAATTTCAAGGCTTGAATCCCACTTGGGACTGATCCTAGTGTAAAAAATTTTGTCAATCTGTCTGTTAATGTCAGTGGTTATCTCTAGACACTCCAGATTCCTCTACATTTTGAAATCATCACCTTGATATAAGTAAAATGACTTTGATTTTGATTGGGTGTACTAGAACACATATATTTAGGAAGATGCCACTTGGGACTTATCCTAGTGTGAAAAATTGTCAATCTGTTTGTTGATGTCAGTGGTTTTCTCCAGACACTCCAGTCCAGATTCCTCCAACATTCCAGAGATGTCCACCTTGATATAACTAAAATAATTTTGGTTGGATGTAAACTTTATTCCAACACTTACAATTAGAAAGAGGTATCTATGACCTGACTTTGATATGTACAAAATGATTCCATAGAAGCTTGGCTCTGTGCATGTAGGTACTTAGTGCAAGCATATATAAGAGTGGCTTTAATTGATTGTATAGGTTGCTGCCATATTACCACATTATCTTTGCACTGAAGCCTGTTACCACTCAGTCCATTATACCTGAACTAACACAACCAGTAGGAGTCTATGACTTCCAGATGCAGTCAACTGAATTTCTCAAAGCTGCAGGAGCAGGCACACAGGAAAGTTGCAGTTTCCTTTTTCTGTGGATTATTTAAGGTTGACTAAATAAATAAGGTGTCCTTATATTTTACATCATGAGAGGCAGACAGTATAATATCTGACCCTTTCCATATTGCTGGTGCATTGACACTTGTGTTGATTCAAAGCAAACCAGAAACATGAATTTCACACAACATGAACTTGTGTTTCCATCAACAAGAAAAAGTTTCTGGTGTGATGTAGCTTGCATTCAACCATCCCCTTGCATCTTCTAGTTATGATGTAGGCCATTTTGTAACCAGTACTTACATTTGTGACCCTACCCCCTCCCTATCCTGAAAAGCAAGTATGGTTGACCGAACCCGGTAGTTACAACGTAGTATATCCCGCTAGTATTGTTGGGAAGGTCTTGGGTTCGAGTCTCGGTTTGGTCGCTGGGTTTTTTTCCTATTGCATTTTGAGGCTCGCCCAACCCTGGTCTTGAAAGTGACTGACAAACAGGTAGCTATATCGCAACATACACGTTATACTGCAACGATTGTTTTGTTAGAAAAGGATTTACGGATTATTAGGTCAGTCGTGATTAATTCCGCTATGAACTCAACATCAACAACAGGAAAGAGGGGTCATGTGCATGTGTTATGGAACGGTTGTGGCTGTTTACAGGCTAATTTAACCACCAAACCTCATCATAATGCATGAACAGATCACTTGCGATTTATTCGTCTTCTTCTTACTAAACCTATGTAAACCCTTTCAATGCCAATGCGACATTTATGTCGTCCGAGAGTTCAATGCCAAAACGACACAAAAGTCGTTTAGGGGTTCCGTGCCAAAGCGACATTTATGTCGTTTTTATGTATATATATTGATACGTGTTTTATTGAGCAAGTACTTGATGTTTATGACATGCTTAGAGTAATATTCGATAATAAATAACTTGATGTCATTTTCAACCGTCAATTCCATGACGTAATTATAACATGTAATGACGTCATTGATAAAAGTATCTGTGACGTCATATCTATCGTCAGTATCACTATAAGGTGCACAATATGGATTAAGTATCGTCATACAGCGATAAGGATGCTCTTTATTTCCCATAATTTAAAAGGTTAATATCATTAGAATGAAAAAACGTTTTTTTTTTTTTTTAAAAATGGCATTTTGATAATAAATGTACTGGGTAAAAATATTTTAACTTTCGGAAATCTTTTTGAAAATGCGTCAGAAACCGTGTAACCCGTAAATTTCAGCTCATTTTGAGACCAGCGATGAATATATCTTTAAGTTAAATACCCCGATCAGAGGTTTATAACATGAAATGGTTATCATCAGCAGTACAAGAAATATACATGGGCATGATCTCTTTTTTGACAGGTAATTGTAATGTCACAAAAAGACAGGTTATTGTAATGTCAGAAAAAGTGTGTATCATCTTTGGGAACAAGGAAAATATAGAACGTTTTTAAATGTGCGTTCACTTTTTATTCAATATACCAATTCATATAAACATAATCGCAATCATCTGTACGTTTCACCATGAAATTCCCACCATTGATAACCATAGCATTTTTTTACATGTATGCGGTTTTTTTGCCAAGTTAACAAGCTTTGATAACCAAAGCGTTTTTCTCCATGTATGCGGTACAAGCTTCTTAACTTGCACCGAGCTTTGAATGTATGCTGTATATATTCTGGATTTTAATTGTATACGCTACTGTTTTACGTATAAAAAATGAAATATATCTTTTTTTTTACGTTAAAAGATATAATTAAAAAAATAACGCAGGCAAACTATGTGAAACCATAATCATATTCGGCCATTATGCACCGTAACGAAATGCTTGGCAGCGGTTGACTTATCAACAAGACGGCGTAAAAAATAATTGATGTTATTGAAATCCCCATAATTATATTTTCAACAGGTTAAAAAATAAATATAAAAACGTTCGTTACTACTTATTTTAAGTATTTTGTAACAGTCTGCACATTAGCTGACAGACCACACTCTGACAATCATCATTACTACTACTTCATGACAAAATGGTGCCAAATGTTGATGAGTTTTCTTCATGTTCATTGGTTTCCTTCACTATATGACATAGTGATGTCCGGAACCGGAAAACTCAAAGTTTGAAAACTAATATACAAAGCAAACTATTGAATTACACATTGTTGAATAGTGAAGAGAATAATAATTAAAAAGAGCAAAATTTTGTTGGTGTAAGTTTTCTAAGTTACGTAACGGAACTTGTGTATGTAAAGTATAAGAGTGTATTTTACTGCCCGTGTTTGGTTCGAATCCTACTCATGGTTGTTTGTACCGTTTGAAAATTGGCTAATGTGTTTGCCAAATGTCCCTTGTTTTCTCCAGGTAATAATATTTTCTTTACTATACCTGAGCTGACAGCCAAGTGAAAAAACCTTGGTTGAGATGTAGAGAACATCCGTATCGAAAGCAAATTATTGAGTAAAATGTTGAATAGGTGGACTGATCTGTCATATACCATGATTTTAATCATTCAAAAAATGGTATATGACAATACATTTTTGAATGTATTTTATGATTAAATTCAAAAATGGTATATGACAGATCAATACGAAAATATGAGCATGATGTTATTTGCACACTATTTCTCTATTTTAGCAATATGATAAAATCGACCATGTAGTTGAACTGCACAAGTAGTGATGTGTTTATTGAATTTATGTTGGGTCGTTGGTTGAATGTTGTAGACAATTTTATTAATCTCGAGGAGTGTGCACGTACAGTCAAACTTCGATTACTCGAACATCGATACCTCGAATGCCCTGGATAACAAGGAGTCGTCTGCCCGTCCCGACCAAATTCCTACTATATGCTATGTTAATGCACCTCTATGGCTCAAGCTTCTACAGATCGAACATCCCCGCTCGCTCGTGCAATTTAAATATTTTCCGGTGTGTAAATTTTATGAAATTCAACTTCTTTCGGTCGAATACAATTTTTTTCAGAAAGACTCGGTCAGTCATTGTAAACTAAGCACAAGCTGAAGCCATGTATTTCTGATCTGCTTTTTCCTGATGCGCACTATCGGAGACCTTTAGAGAGCTAGTACACTCACGATTTCCTAAAATGTGGCAGACTGAAAAAACATCGCAGACCACTCAGGTGATTGTTAAGGTCCAGTGAGCCCCATGTTATGTCACACATGGCAGGTACTTATAAACGTAGCTAGACAGAAGAAGCTTACCCTTCCAAAGCACCTGACTTCACTTCCGTGTTAAAAGTTCGTGCGCTTTATTTAATTTTCAAAGTTTATATTTTGATTTTGAGATAGTGAATTAAACATGAATCGTTAGGCTTGTGGTTGATTTGTAGTTTTTATTCTTTCTTGTACTTTTGATATATGTGGCCTTTCTGCAATGTTTTAACTAGCCTCTACGGTGGCGTAGCGTGAAAGTTATGGAAGAGCAAGTCTGGTACCAAATCGGGCACCAAACGCGCCGTTATTGCGTCCTAGCTAAGTTGTTACAGGTGCATGCTCCACCCATCCCGGCAATTTTTAAAAATGAATTTAGTGCATTTTTCTACATTCTAAAACAATATTAACATGATAAAAAGGGTTAAAATTCGGGTTTTTGTCACGGGCCCTTCGGACGAGAAATGGAAATTGATGCTCGTCTCACAGAGGCCAGTGCTGCAACGTTAAAGAACCTTACTTGTACATTGCCCTGAGCGCACCGCAAAGGTAAAAATCTCTGTCACTTTACCTACAGGTGGTGACGTCTCAATATTCATTTTCAGTGAAACATTCTTAACTTGGACGTAAAATCTCATTCAACGAACAATCTTGTTCTCTGATGTAATGTGTGAAGCAACCATTCTATTGCTTATTTCTACATGGTCTATGGATTATATATTAACAATTAGCTCATTCGGAATGACAAACGCAGCACGATGCAAGGACGATTCTGATTGGCTATCGGCTATCTAAGGGATAACAGAAAAGTACAACTCCCGATAGCTGAAAAAATAAACGTTGTACTAGTATTTACGCAATTAAAATTTAAAAGAAAACACACTTTACAAGATAGGGGATTATATTCGTAGACCACGAGCAAAGGGATGTAATTGGGATCTGTAGCCTACATGTACAATTTTCTAAGGAATGGGCGCAGCCATGTTTAATCGTAAATTTCATCTTTACGTACTCATTTTATGTGCAGAATTCAAGTGATACAAAACAATGCGTCTTGAAGATAATTTACGATGACACAGTAAACACTCAAATCTCTGCCTCCCATTTTCTTCAACAACACGATACTTGTTTATTTTATGCTCCATTGCTACTTTCACTTCAATACACAGAAGAGCGCCCTGCGAAGGTAAGGGAATCCCGGAAAAACACGAACATGTACGAACATAAAAAGCATACTCACCACAGCATTTCTGGTCTTTCTTGATACAAATTTTCCGTTATTATTTTTTGTTTTGTTTCCGATATAGAGGATAGAACACAGAAGAGAGGCATAGCAAAAAAAAATATAGTAATCCGTCAATGGCCGAAACAACTCGTACTTTCTCGGTTACGAGCATGCGCAGAAAACTCGGTTTTGAATTATGGCCGCCGAACGAAATTTGGTGTTTTGGCCGAAAGAAAATGCATGGTCAGTGGTTTCGAAATCAGCTATCAGCAATTCTGACAACAATGTTGGTTCACTGACATCAGCCAAATACGGTGGAAAGTTATACCCGGCTCTTATTATTGCAAGTAAGTGACATATTGTAAATTATGTAACAATCAAACGGTTGAAGATGAAAACCATTTAATTTTTTATCATCAATGTAAATATTTATGCCTGTATTGATGAGTGTGTGTATAGACATATATGTATATGTATGTGTTTATATTATTCTGTTTATATATTTAATATTGCTGTATTATAAATAATGTATACATAGACACATGATATTTAAATTAACATCATTGTGACCTTCGACGGTTGGTGCGTTTTGATGTCACTGATGTCGGCATTACAAGGAAAATCGCGGTAGATAAATCTGATATAGCATAAACGTATGATTAAATAGATTTTAAGTACCATTCCTTGTGATCTTCGACATTTTGGTTTTGTATTTAATTGTATTTTTCTTTCTCGTGTTTAGTTTAGCTGCTGTTTTGATGTATTAGTGCCGTAAAACGGCATATGTCGTACACGTATGTGACGTTATCACCGTTATTTTAAATAAAGTTGTAATTACATTTTTACGTATGCTCTTGAACATATATCAGAATATTAACACGTATGTGTGTTTTATTTACTGATTAAAATAGTAGATAACAAAAAACGTTTTACGTCAACATGTTTGGTGACGGGGACCAGTCTAGCGACTCGATCCTAAAATTTATTTCACTCGAGCCTCCTTAAATTTTAAGTAAATGGTGAATCTAAACATGTATTAACGAGTTTTTAACATTCAGGATGACGCTATAAAAACGCGCACTATAAGTGTAGATTTACACAAACCAATTACGGCTTCTGAAAACTCCTGGCGCTGATGACGTGATAATTGTACACGTCAACAATGACGTGACGTAATACATTTTCAAACATCTGGCATTGAAAGGGTTAATTCGGTTTGACTGAACATTTTTAAGTTTCGGCGGGCGCCATACTTGTTTATGTTGTAAACAAGTGGGTGCTTATGCGCATGTCTGCAAACATTGGCTGTCACACTTGTGACGTCACGAGTCATCAGAGAGAAATTCAAGTTTCCATTCAGGTGTGCAAAAGGGGTTATTTCAAAATTTCTCCGTAATTAGTGATTCGATTTTTGAAAGAAATACGGCGTTCGTCTCAGGGAAAGGAGTTTATTAACCCTCTTGCTGCCACGGAACAGTTCAAATTACGTCAACGCTGCGCCGAGATTGTAACGTCATCATTACTGCGTCATCAAAAAATGACCACAGAAAAAAACCAGTACCTGTCTTTATTCACAGTATTTAAAACATTTATTCTGAAGTTATTATTCGACCGATTTTGATGAAACTTTCAGTATTATAGGCAGAATTATTTGCAGATCTTTCTCAAAAAGTAAATCTTAGGGAATTGTATAAAGTTCCAGCAAAAAATGTTGATAATAGAGTTTAATACGCTCTTTCTCGCATCGGCAATTTTTCAGCTGTTCGCGACGAGAAGTATTTTAATAATCTCTATGGATTAATTGATGAACAATTTCGGGTATGCTTGTGAAATGCGAGTGTGTTGTATGGTCTGCCTTGTACTAGCGCGCACTCGGGGCGACTTTTAAGTTGCTAGATCACCGAGTCAACTGGTACGCCGCCACACTTCCCCACTGATACCGATAGATAATGTTACGGAATATGTGTAGTGTGAATTTTATCACCACGTGACTTAATTTAGGACACTTTTTATTGCTTTATTTGTAAACACTACTGTTTCCATACCGTGAAACGCTATGACATCACTTTTAACCCTCTCGCTGCCACGGAACAGTTGAAATTACGTCAGCGCTGTGCCAAGGTTAAAACGTCATCATGATTGCGTCATCAAAAATGACGACGTTTAGAGAAAAGGAGAACCTGTCTTCATTCACCTGATTTCATTCGTAGTAAAACATTCATTCCAAGGTTATTATTTGTCCGATTTTGATGAAATTTTCAATATTTTACGCATCATTATTCGCAGATTTTTCTCATTAAGTTCATATATCTTCAAAAAGTATAACTCCAGCATAAAACCAAGTTGAACATAGAGTTGAATTTCTATTGGGCAAGTAGATCTATCCCAATTTTTTTTTTACCTCGTAAAATTTATTTTTATCAAAATTGTATAATGATAATAACCAGGTGATTTAAATGAGATGCTTATATATGTTCATGCAACATGAATGTTGAAATACTATCGAATCCTCAAATTTTGAGCTAACAGTTTTAATTAATTTAAAAATTCACTATAAGAAATTAAGTTGGCCATGATGCAATATTGAAATGCGCATTATACAAGGAGCATTACCGACACCTGTGCCGCCTGATGAAAGTCAAGAATACCTGCGAAATAAAATCTGCACATGATGGGCAGTATTTAATTTCTATTGTGTATGCTATTAGTGGAGGAGAGTTAGTCCTGAATAGATCCTCCTGTAAAAGAAATAAATAATCAAACAAGAAATGCTGTTCACAATCCGTCAGTTAATTAAAGAGAATTTTAAAGATGGGTTGGAAAAAATGATAAAATAAACGCCAAAATCGCATCTAATAGTTTCTTAAATACAAAGAGGTTATGCAATGGTTTTGATATGAAATATTAAGTGTTTATAGAACAGGTACACAGATAGATTTTTATGGATGTTTATTTATTTACATTCAAGATTCAAGTTTGTTTAATTTGATATCAAGTTCAAACAACTGTTGAAGAAAACACCAAGCAGCAGTCATGAAACGACGATAGTGGCAGTCAGGGCCGTTCGTACAAACCATTTTAGCACATTCTCTTGAATTAATTTCATAAGAGGCTTGTTTTCTATTTGGTATATGTTCTAAATTAACTGATAATGTTGCGTGTAACGTGATATTTCTAACATTATTGAAGTCTTACCGTAACAGGTATGAAAGATGCAAATTTAGAAATGTACAGTGCACTATTTAGCAAGGTTTCTTTATCGTCAGCGACTTTCCCGAAAGTATCCAAATAACTATCTACAGAGTTCATGTATACACGTTTTATGTTTTAAGTTATTGAATATGAAAGTCGTGATTAATTATTTTCAAGTAAAGTAAACGGTAATGAAAAAAAACACAATTGCAAAAGTGACAATAGCCATACCTCAACATACATGATATTTGGGGAACATTATCTGACCCTTAGACATATATAACTTTTATTCACACTGTCGCTGACCGTTGGGAACTGCAACATAAATAGATGCTAAAAGCATCCTGATTGCGAAATATATAGCTAACACGAATCAAGTAAAAACATAACTCATTGAAAGTTATGGCTACAGCGTAGATCGATAAGGAGGTAGCATAATCCGTGAAAATGCATTTTTTGGATGATGATGCACAGGAAAACCAACAAGGGGCATTTTCTATAGCGCAGCGGATCCCTCCCTGATCTCTAACGAGCCCCTTTTTCCTTTTGATAGCATGCCCATATACAATACAGACCTGTCGAAAGTTTAACATTAAAAAAACGAATTAGTGCCAATGTGCAGCTATCTTAGTTCATTTTTAGCGATAATTTTCGCCAACTTTTCTTTATCTCTCGGCCACTTTTATGGTCACTAAGCCATCCATATCTCTGCCACTTAGCAGCCAAACTTAAACTCAGTGTTAAACTTTCGACAGTTATGAACTGTATAATATGTATACATCTATACAATAATGTGTGCATGTATTCTTCAAATGTTTGTGTCTACTATATTCCGTATTTTATATTTGACCGTCCATATGAAAAAAAGGCATCCAGATGAAAAATCTTTGGAAACTAATTAACAAAAGGTTATATGAAATAGCAATAAAAGTGAATTAACCCCAATAGTTGTGGAAAAAATGCAAAATCACACAAAGTCATGTTTTTGTAACATACCCGGTACTGTATTTATTGCATTCAAAATGTGTTTTCTGCATGGCAATTGGGATGTTATAAGGGTCCTTTTCGCTAATGACCTAGGAACGCAGTTGTATATTGTAATCAGCTTGACCTTGTTTTTGGTGTAAATGCTAAATAAAATAAATAAAATATATTGCCACCTAAATTATATCCAAAAACAACTTCATTCTTTTATTCCAGACGTGAATTAAGCGATACATTACTGATATACAATTTAAATGTTAGTTAATATATTTATGTACTCGTAGGTTTTTTTCATCAAATACATTCCAAACATACTATAAACCATTTCATATGACAACCAATGGAGAGTTCCTTCCAGAAGCTTTCTTTACCGTTTTACGTGTCATATGCACAGGTACACGGGGAATGGATTTTAAGCATTTTATAAAAAAAAGCGTATCACATATACATATATATGAAATGCTTAAAATCCATTCCCGGGGTACCTGTAGTCATATGAAGAGACAAATTACTTTTCACTATCAATCCAAACATTTAGTCAGGTACATTGAACAGTGTGTGACGAAGCCGTTAAAGGCGTTCTAATTATATAATTTGACAGACCACATGTTGTAATATTCATAATCAAATCTAAAAGTCGATTAAATGATTCGTAAAAGTTAAAAATTATATGCGAGGACTTCAAATTATATGGGGGTGGTTAAGGTATAAGTGACTGTAATACGTATACCTCGTGCTTATACCACACTTCCCAATAATTAAAATGAATTTTCTGAATATTTTAGAACTAACTTTGTGTATGACGTACAGAGTTCAAATATAAACTCTATGTTTTGAACAAAGTTAGTGATACACGTTTGCGGCAAAACAGTGTATACAATTGTAAATAGTGGTGATAATCGTATACAATGTTATCTTTTCTCAACATATTGTTTGCTATGTATTAATAAAAATCAGAGAAAGCTCAACTCATTTGGAGGTCTGAAAAGTACTACATCGAAAAAATATTTGATGAAAAAAAATCATATCATTACGTACTGACATAAACTTGTATTATTATTATTATTATTATTATTATTATTATTATAAGCATATTTCATCTCAACTCAAACTGTCGAGTGGCCATTCATCGATTTTCATTTTTCCGAAAAGATAACCATGCACTTATTTGCTCTTCTATATATGACCCAATGCATTTGTAAGAAAATAAGTTTTTAATAGATCAATGATTTTCGCGTTGCTGAAGGTTTAATTAATTGTTAATTTGTCCTGAAAATAATTATTAATTTAATTATTTTATCAAATGAGATCGGTCCGTTAGTTTTAAGGAAAATATAACAGTACGCATGGCTGTTCAGTCACTGGTCATGGCATTTACGACTGCATTTTCTACAGTAGCAATGATGTACGACAGCAGCATTTGATTACGTCATAATTACGCTATATTTACGTCATAATTTTTGTGATGACGTCATGCAACCGTTATGTCAGTTAATTACCATCTTACTTTGTTATTATGAAAATAAGATATAAAGTGGATTAATAAGAAATAGGGTTTAAAGTATTGTGGTTGGAATCATAGAAAAAAGGACATATATGTCCTCTTGGCAGCGGGCTGGGGGAGGACATATATGGTATCGTGGCAGCCAGAGGGTTAAATAATCATTAATTGAAACTTTCTCCACCAAAAAATCTCTTTTGAACTTAAGTGTTTTAAATCTTATAGATAGTTTTAAAAAGGCTATAAATTAATTTTATTAAAATAAATTAGGGGGTACAGGGTCTGTTGTGATGTTTCACCTAGGACTTCGAGTGATCGTAATTCAGGATTTGCATCACTAATCAGACTTATTTTTGTATAATCTACAATATACAATTAAGTGTAAATTCGAGCAGTCAAAAGTTAAGATTAGTAGTATACATCATCTAAATTCTCCTTCCTTCGTATGGGTTTCAACGGAGCCCGTAAGGTGACATGTGTAAAATAATCGAAATAGCATATCGTATATTTGCAATAGTTTTATCGCATTTTTGAAAAAAGTTTTTCGTATTTTCGCTATAGTAATTTCGTATTTTCGAAGAAATAGTATTTTTAATTTCCGAATTACTATTGCGTATATTCGCTATAGTTATTTCGTATTTCCGCAGTAATTATATCGTATTTACGAAATGGTTTGTCGTATATTCGAATTAGTATTTACGGAAGGCCGCTTGTGCAAGGTTGTGAAAATATTTCTGATAAAAATATTCTATCTTGCGACCGCAAGTTATTATCTTGCGGTGGAACTTAATTATATGCAACTTACTTCTTGTAAGACAAGCAAAGAAAAGCTCACTACAACCGGTTACCTTTTGAAGTAGATTGGATTATAGTAATGGTGTTTCGCGCCGCAGTCAAGATTCTATCACTCATATCAAGGTGGTCATTTTTTAGATAGTGGGGGAAACCGGAATATAGAGAAAAACCCACCGACCTCGGCGGCAAACGAACGGACAAACTTCCTTATACTAGAATCTGTCCAAGTTGGATCCAAATCTAGGTGATAAGAGGCACCATGATTCGTAAGCGTGCGTCAAAGTTTACATCAGATGCAGTTACTTCTGGGAGAAAAGTTAGTCACCTCTGGAATAAAGTTAACTACTAGTAATCAGTTCTTTAAAGAAATAAATGTTTTATAAAAAGACTATTAGATAACCATTTTCAGGTATATCATGTTCAATATATATTTTTCAAATTGTTCATTCGTATTAACAATAAACACTTGGTATTACAGATAAATTATATACTGACAAGGATACCCGAAGTACGTTACCTATTCAACATTGCATAAGAAACTATATGTATTCCACTCGATGTATTCCACTCGATTAAATTCTATGCAATGTCACTATCAAGTATGGTCATCCACAGAGCCTAGGAACAAATTGGCTTAAACCATCAATGTAAGCACATGTATCAGCACACGGGATATTTTATATGTTCGGAGAGTAAAGTATTCGAGCATACTGAATCTTTCGAAGTATATATTTTGTAATACTCTGTAGGCCATGTCACTACCAAGTACGGTTATCCCAAGTGCCTCGGAACACATTGGATTAAAGCATAGTGTTACAAAATGATATTTTGAAATTTTCAGCACAGTGCAAGCTTCACTTTGCTCAGACACTATACTTTCAGTCTATATGAAATATACTGTATAATGATATGTGCTTACATTGATGCTTTAAGCCAATGCGTTTCGAGGCACTGGGGGTTACCATATTTGGTAGTGACAATTCATCGTGAAATGTGATAATAATCGTTTGGTTGGATGTTTTACAAATGAAAGGAACCGTGATATTATCGAATGTTGAATAAGTAACGCACTTCAGATATGGTCCCGATCACACTTTATTATTATTTTTTTTTTGACAAATTGAAACTTGAGAATCGAACTGAGACCTTTGCCTTCCAATCAGTCATTTAGATACTTTATTTTGTTGATAGAAATCACCATGTACTATACTTGTTGACTTTCTGGCCGATTGATTTGTTTTTATCGATACTCTTACTCTTAAGTTTTGAAGCAAGACATGTTTTCTGTGTGGGGATAGGCCCACGGTGGAGTTCCGTTTGAGATAAGATGTAATTCTTATAATTCATAAGTCCGTCGGATGTTCAGCTGTCAACAGATTGTGAAATACCTATAGTACCCCTGAACCATGCATGCTTGCACACTCACGCACCGCAAACTAGTATGTGGTTAATAAGATCAATATAAATAGCTGATACGACGTAAAACAACACTTACCCAACCGACTATCTTCTACAAGTAGTCAGTCTGGCCAGTTTTATGATGTTTATCTAGCCGTAAGATAAAATCAAATCTCAGATAGTAAATATCTCATGACCTTGCACTAACGGGCTTCTGTACGCGTAAAATACTTATTCGAATATTTCGAATAAAAATATAATTATTGCGAAAAAACAAATAACTATTGCGAATATACTAAATACTCATTTGAAAATACGATATAACTATTTCGGAATATACGAAATACGTTTTTACACACTCTGTAGGATTCCAATTGCTACTAACATCTCAAATAAATCCTTGTGTATGGTGGCTTATTTCTGACATCCAGATAATTTCAGTCGACATAAAATTATCTCGACATGTTGACTTAAAATCACGAAAGTCGAGATAATATGACGGAAAGTTGTGATAGTAAAATAAAAAGTTGCGACAAATAGCACAAAATGTCGAGGTATTTACAATGACTAGTCGACATAAGTATCTCGACATGTCAACTTTTTACTGTGCTTTCAATTCTCCTAAATGTTCTTTCAGTTTTTGAGCAGTATACCTAGTATTTTGGTCACCAAGATGTCAAGTAAGTTTTTACCATTCTTTTGTTGATGTTAATGACAAAATAAATAAATAAATAAATAAATAAATAAATAAATAAATAAATAAATAAATCAATATAAATAAATAAATAAATTAATTAATTGATTGATTAATATATAAATAAATAAATAACTTAGAAGGGGCTATAATTTTGTGGTTCATTGACAGAGATTCATACAGTCCGAGGACGAAGTAAAGGTGACACTATATCCCCCCAATCACTAAAAGACTTTTTTCATCCATTTTTCATCCAACGCAAGTACGCAAAATGATATGACGTCATCAATACTTCGATGACGTCACTAATGTAACGCTTGATTTCGAGCAAAAATATTCAAATATTACGTTTTTGTTACTTGTTTTCAAAACTGTCCTTTTACTCCCGAAATATAAACAAAATATTGGAAGGTACATGAAACATGTTTTAGAGACCATATATGGTACCTCTGGCAGCGAGCCGATAGAGACCACATATGGTACCTCTGGCAGCAAGAGGGTTAAAATATGTTAATATCGTTTTTCATTGTACTTACACTTTAAGGGATAAAAGGACAGTTTTGAAAACGAGTATCAAAAACGTAATATTTGAATATTTTTGCTCAAAATCAAGCGTTACATTAGTGACGTCATCGAAGTATTGATGACGTCATATCATTTTGCGTACTTGCGTTGGATGAAAAATGGATGAAGAAAGTCTTTCAGTGATTGGGGAGATATAGTGTCACTTTTACATCGTCCTCGGACTGTTAGACTAGGAAGAAATTCAGAAAATGTGACTTGAAGCGGCATTTTTTAGTAAAAGTTGGTAACATGCTTTTCTAACATAATTCGAGGGTGATGAATTCAAAAATGGCGAATACCAAGCTCAATTTTGAGTTTTTAAACCCATAATTTCGAAAACAAAATGGCGACTAGAATTAATGATGTGCCAATGCAAAAAATGTTACTTGGGTTGACAAATATTAGTAAAAGTTGGTAACAGGGTTTATTTAACATAAATCGAGGGTGCTGAATTCAAAAATTGCAGATACCAAGCTCAATTTTGAGTATTTAAACCCATAATTCCAAAAACAAAATGGCGACTAGAATTAATGATGTGCCAACGCAAAAAATGTTACTTGGGTTGACAAATATTAGTAAAAGTTGGTAGCATGGTTTATTTAACATAATTCAAAAAATGGCGGAAACCAAGCTCAATTTTGAGTTTTTGAACCCATAATTCCAAAAACAAAATGGCGGCTAAAATAATGGTGTACCAATGCAAAAATGTTACTTGGGTTCAATTTTAGTAAAAGTTGGTAACATGATTTATTTAACATATTCGAGGGTGCTGAATTAAAAAATGCGGATACCAAGCTCAATTTTGAGTTTTTGAACCCATAATTCCAAAAACAAAATGGCGGCTAAAATTAATGGTGTACCAATGCAAAAATGTTAGTTGGGGTTTAATTTTTAGTAAAAGTTGGTAACATGATTTATTTAACATATTCGAGGGTGCTGAATTCAAAAATGCGGATACCAAGCTCAATTTTGAGTTTTTGAACCCATAATTCCAAAAACAAAATGGCGGCTAAAATGAATGGTGTACCAATGCAAAAATTGTTACTTGGGTTGACAAATTTTGGTAAAAGTTAGTAACATGATTTTTTAACATTATTAGAGGATGGCAAATTAAAAAATGCAGATACCAAGCTCAATATTGAGTTTTTGAACCCATAATTCCAAAAACAAAATGGCGGCTAAAATTAATGTTGTACCAATGCAAAAATGTTAGTTGGGGTTTCAAATTTTAGTAAAAGTTGGTAACATGATTTATTTAACATAATTTAAGGATCCCGAATTCACATATGGCGGATACCAAGCTCAATATTGAGTTTTTGAACCTATAATTACAAAAAACAAAATGGCGACTTATAGTGTACTAATGCAAAAATGTTACTTGGGGTTTCAAATTTTAGTAAAAGTTTGCTTATTTGGCATAATTCGAGTTTGCTGTATTTCAAAAATGACGGATACCAAGTAAAATTTTGAGCTTTTGAACACATAATTCCGAAAACAAAATGACGACTGTTTAAATTTATTGGCATATAATTTCTCAGTGTTATTTAAGTTCCATGTGTTAGCAAAAGATGGTACTTTGTGACATTTCAGCATGACTTGCAGTCTTGGGGTTGTTACATTAAAATGAAAAAGGCTAATAAACTGAAGTATAAATGTTTAAACCAAATTTAAAACAATTTCTAAAAATAAAGTGGTGGCTATAGTTAAGTGTTTGTTCATTATGTGTGCCTTTTGCATTGTACACTGATAAATCAATTGAGTTCATAACCAAAACCATACGGAAATACTGCTCATGGTGTGGAATTACCAGTCAAAATCGAAACTTGTGTTTGAAATGAAAAGAGCATATTCCAGAACACTTTTTATACAGAGTTTGCCACATGTTCTTGCAAAATAGTATGTAGAACCCGTGGTTGTCAATGTCAAAATACCAAATTACTATGCGTGTCGTCGTGCGTTAAACTTTTAAAATGATATTGCTTTAATAGGTAGAATCACAACCATTATTTAAAAAAACATATATAGATTGATACCTTGTGAACCTCATAATATGTAGTGGTTTGAATTTTGACGGTAATATTGCATTATTTTACAACTTCTATACAGTTTTGCCAGCGATGTTTAAGGAGCTCAATGCAACTTTTAAATAATTCATTTTCTTGAAAATTCAGAAAGTCCTCCAATGAATATATAACATCATCATATCACATAAAACTGGGTAATGTAAACAGCAAGACTGGTGTGCAAGCTTAAGCAAAAAGCTGGCACTCAATTTAAAAGCCACAATCATTAATTGCAGTCAAGGCAATGGTAGAATTGTGTCAGTGGAGTAAGACACCTTTACTGAGTTTTCCACAACAATTGAGTTGGATATTTTTCCGTAACAGCCTGAAAAGTAATACAAATTATGTGCCATTTATTTTTTGTCCCTTTTGGAAATAATCTACATGTACCATTAGCAACTAAGTTAACTGTGGTGATGGAACAGTCTTTCTCTGCCTTCTTTGGCGGAGATGAACTAGGTGATTCCATTGTTTAGACTGTTATTTGGGCTCAAGGATGTAATATGTACCATAGAAACAAAGCTCTAATGGGAGCTAGCAGGATACCACTAAAATGTTTAGATTAACACGCGACGAAGTGCATCTTGTGTGCTTCTGGTTAATTGTCAGAAGCGCAACAGATCCAAAGCTTTTTTATTGCAAGATGTCAGAATAGAAAGTACTGTTCTCTGTGAAATGTCAACTCACTGCCCTTATATTTTCTGTAACTCAACTGTCAGTCATAACAATACCATGGTTTTGATCTACGTTTCCACAATTTTAAAATTATTAGTGGCCAAACTTTCATAATTTGTGGATATCTCTAGAGTATTTTTGTTTTTACAGATTTGCAAAAACGATTTTTTTTGCTTTTTGAAAGAAAATGGTTTCTCAAAAATTAGCAACCAATGGTGATTTCGGCTACCATGAATGGAATGAAAACAAAGCTCTATTGACCATTTCTGGGATTGCAGCTGTGGCATACCTTCTATGACTGGGGTCATCATTAATGTTCTGCTTGTCCTGTTCAGAATCCGCCACCCACCTTTTTACTCTTGCCTATGTAGGAACATGTTGATATCATATCAGTATGGATAGCCTTAGGTGCCTAACCGTTTTTGTGCAAATATTGGATCCTGCTCTTTCACATTTTTTACATTTGCCAAGTCACTAGTCCTATTTATTTTAGAGTAATACCTTGTTGATATTAACTCACAAAATTACACTGGTCTTCGGATACACGGATTTAAATAGTTAGGGATAGAAGGGTTGAAAAGGGACATCGACGCCAATCTCCTTAAACAGAAGGCTCACGGTATATCATTCAGCCCTCTTACTTCTTACCAGTTTTAATAAAATAAAATGTAGTTTACTTTTGCTATAGTTGAAAATCAAACTTTACATCAATATTTTGTAGTGCAAGTTCACCTTTTAGCAAATAGTCAGCTTAGAGCTGCTCGTTGATGACTTATACCCCTAAATAGGTTTGGAAGGCTAGTGTAGTTACATTAACTTTGCTCTTCCAATGCAAAAAAGAAAAATTCTTAAGCATTTGGTGCAAACACAGGCTTCAATTTTGTAAGCCATTATATTCACACTCTAGAATACATATATCAGTGTTTCAGCATGTTATGTGTCATACTTAATTCATTGAATTAAACAGAAACATACAGTCCTATGTTTAAATTACAATCCAAAACCAAAACGAAAACCTTTAAAACTGGCTTAAATTAAACATTTGAACTTCGTTCATGAGTCAAATATATACATTTTTTCATAATGACCTTTGTCGCCAGGCCACCTGAGACGAAGGCTGACCGGCATGCCAGATCGTTTGATTTCATAAATATCAAACCCCTTTTTACAGAGTTATTGCCCCTGAAAAATACTTGATTTTTTCGCAAATTGTGCTGGTTTTGTGGCTATTTACTAGAAAACTATTAGTGTTATATAAAGAAGACATTAAAAAATAATGAACATGACAAACTAAGTAGCAATGTTTGTAAGAATACGATGATCCAAGAGGAGTTGTTACCCCTGGAGTATAATTTTTTGCGAATTTGTGTTTTTGGCCATATTTTTTAAAGAGTATTATAAATAGATAACAACACCAAGTTGCAAAAATAATCAACATGCCAATATCTAACTTCGTAGCAAATTTTGTGTGTGATAATCAACGAAGGTGTTGTTGCCCTTAAAATTTCAGTATCTTTTAAATGTTTTCAGGTGAGCAATAAGGCCCATAGGTATTTTGTTTAAATTTTTGTTCATTAACACCCAAGTAAGCCTTGAATTATTACAATCTTTGATTAATAGCTATTTGTTGCTACCAAATCAACTTCTATATCAACTTTCATGCAAAAATGCATTTTGATTTTGGCGGCCATTTTGTATTTAAATTTTGACCTACTTAGAGCAATTTTTCAGCTTGGTATCCGCCATTTTCGGACTCAGCACACCCAAATTAGTAAGAATGATATATGGTTTGCTTTTACTAAAAAATGCCTCTTCCTCTTTAAAACGACGTCTTTTCTGAAAATGTGCCTACTCTATGTATGAATCTCTGTCAATGAACCACAAAATTATAGCCCCTGTTAAGTTATTTATTTATTTATTTATTTATTCATTTATTTATTTATTTATTTATTTATTTATTTATTTATTTATTTATTTATTTATTTATTTTGTATTAAGTTATAACATCAACAAAAGAATGGTAAAAACTTACTTGACATCTTGGTGACCAAAAATACTAGGTATACTGCTCAAAAACTGAAAGAACATTTGGGAGAATTGAAAGCACAGTAAAAAGTTGACATGTCGAGATACTTATGTCGACTAGTCATGGTAAATACCTCGACATAAGTATCTCGACATTTTGTGGTTTTTATCAAAACTTTTTATTTTACTATCACAACTTTCCGTCATATTATGTCGTGATTTTAAGTCAACATGTCGAGATAATTTTATGTCGACTGAAATTATCTGGATGTCAGAAATAAGCCACTATACACAAGGGTTTATTTGAGATGTAAGTAGCAATTGGAATCCTACAGAGTGTGTAAAAACGTATTTCGTATATTCCGAAATAGTTATATCGTATTTTCAAATGAGTATTTCGTATATTCGCAATAGTTATTTGTTTTTTCGCAATAATTATATTTTTATTCGGAATATTCGAATAAGTATTTTACGCGTACAGAAGCCCGTTAGTGCAAGGTCATGAGATATTTACTATCTGGGATTTTATTTTATCTTACGGCTAGATAAACATCATAAAACTGGCCAGACTGACAACTTGTAGAAGATAGTCGGTTGGGTAAGTGTTGTTTTACGTCGTATCAGCTATTTATATTGATCTTATTAACCACATACTAGTTTGTGCGGTGCGTGAGTCTGTGCAAGTATGGTTCAGAGCTACTATAGGTATTTCACAATCTGTTGACAGTCAGCTGAACATCCGACGGACTTATGAATTATAAAAATTACATCTTATCTCAAACGAAACTCCGCCGCGGGCCTATTCCAACACAGAAAACATGTCTTGCTTCAAAACTTAAAAGTAAGAGTAGATTATCAATAAAAACAAATCAATCAGCCAGAAAGTCAACAAGTATAGTACATTGTGATTTCTATCAACAAAAGAAAGTATCTTAATGACTGATTGGAAGGCGGAGGTCTCGGGTTCGATTCTCAAGTTTCAACTTGTCAAAATACATAATAATAAAATGGTTGTCAGGACCATATCTGAAGTGCGTTACTTATTCAACATTCGATAATATCACGGTTCCTTTCATTTGTAAAACATCCAACCAAACGATTATTATCACATTTCACGATGAATTGTCACTACCAAGTATGGTAACCCCCAGTGCCTCGAAACGCATTGGCTTAAAGCATCAATGTAAGCACATACCATTATACAGTATATTTCATATAGACTGAAAGTATAGTGCCTGAGCAAAGTGAATCTTGCACTGTGCTGGGAATTTTGAAATATCATTTTGTAACACTATGCTTTAATCCAATGTGTTCCGAGGCACTTGGGATAACCGTACTTGGTAGTGACATGGCCTACAGAGTATTACAAAATATATACTTCGAAAGATTCAGTATGCTCGAATACTTTACTCTCCGAACATATGAAATATCCCGTGTGCTGATACATGTGCTTACATTGATGGTTTAAGCCAATTTGTTCCTAGGCTCTGTGGATGACCATACTTGATAGTGACATTGCATAGAATTTAATCGAGTGGAATACATCGAGTGGAATATATAGTTTCTTATGCAATGTTGAATAGGTAACGTACTTCGGGTATCCTTGTCGGTATATAATTTATCTGTAATACCAAGTGTTTATTGTTAATACGAATGAACAATTTGAAAAATATATATTGAACATGATATACCTGAAAATGGTTATCTAATAGTCTTTTTATAAAACATTTATTTCTTTAAAGAACTGATTACTAGTAGTTAACTTTATTCCAGAGGTGACTAACTTTTCTCCCACAAGTAACTGCATCTGATGTAAACTTTGACGCACGCTTACGAATCATGGTGCCTCTTATCACCTAGATTTGGATCCAACTTGGACAGATTCTAGTATAAGGAAGTTTGTCCGTTCGTTTGCCGCCGAGGTCGGTGGTTTTTCTCCAAATTCCGGTTTCCTCCACCATCTCAAACATGACCATCTTGATATGAGTGAAAGAATCTTAACTGCGGCGTGAAACACCATTACTATAATCCAATCTACTTCAAAAGGTAACCGGTTGTAGCGAGCTTTTCTTTGCTTGTCTTACAAGAAGTAAGTTGCATATAATTAAGTTCCAACGCAAGATAAAATATTTTCTATCAGAAATATTTTCACAACCTTGCACAAGCGGCCTTCCGTAAATACTAATTTGAATATACGACAAAACATTTCGTAAATGCGATATAATTATTTCGAAAATACGAAATAACTATAGCGAATATACGCAATAGTAATTCGGCAATTCAAAATACTATTTCTTCGAAAATACGAAATTACTATAGCGAAAATACTTTTTCCAAAAAGGTAATAAAACTATTGCGAAAATACGATATGCTATTTCGAATATACGAAATAACCTTTTTTTACACATGTCACCTTACGGGCTCTGTTGAAACCCCATACTAAGGAAGGAGAATTTAGATGATGTATACTAACTAGTACACTTAACTTTTGACTGCTCGATTTTACACTTAATTGCATATTGTAGATTATACAAAAATAAGTCTGATTAGTGATGCAAATCCTGAATTACGATCACTCGAAGTCCTAGGTGAAACATCACAACAGCCCCTGTACCCCTAATTTATTTTAATAAAATTAATTTATAGCCTTTTTAAAACAATCTGTAAGATTTAAAACACTTAAAAGAAGTTCAAAAGAGATTTTTGGTGGAGAAAGTTTCAAGTAATGATTATTTAAAAATGATGTCATAGCGTTTCACGGTATAGAAACAGTAGTGTTTACAAATAAAGCAATAAAAAAATTCCTAAATTAAGTCACGTGGTGATAAAATTTACACTACACATATTCCGTAACATTATATATCGCTATCAGTGGGGAAGTGTGGCGGCGTACCAGTTGACACCGTGATCTAGCAACTTAAAAGTCGCCCCGAGTGCACGCTAGTACAAGGCAGACCATACAACACACTCGCACTTCACAAGAATACACGAAATTGTTCATCAATTAATACATAGAGATTATTAAAATACTTCTCGTCGCGAACAGCTGAAAATTGCTGATGCGAGAAAGAGCGTATTAAAAATTAAACTCTATGTTCAACATTTTTAGCTCACCTGACCGAAGGTCATGTGAGCTTATGGCATAGCGCAGCGTGTGTATGTGCGTGCGTGTGTGCGTGTGTGCGTGCGTGCGTGTGTGCGTCGTTAACACCTATTTTCGACTTCTTCTCTGAAACTACTGGACAGTTTTTAATGAAACTTTGTCAGAAGTATATATGGGCTGGTGCAATTCAGGTTTGTTCGTGGCGTTGCTATGGCTACCATAACTAGGTCAAGGTGACCTAGGGGTGCGAAAATCTTAAAAAATCTTCTTCTCAGAAAGTACTGATTGGAGAAAAAATCTGATGTGATATTTGGCTTCTCTAGGGTCTTAAGCCTATAGTTTGTTCACTTTGTGAAATTCGGATAAAAAATAGGTTACGCGTTTTTGCGTTTAATTTTGAAAAAATCGTAAAATAGCTTCAAATTGTTATAACTTGACTATTTGACCAGATAATGACATGGGGTTTTCCGTTTTGACATCTTCTTGTTAGTACCTTCAAAATGAGGTCAAGGTCGATTGTGAAGGTCGTGACCTAATTTTTTGTACCTCTGCTTATAATTATTATCTCGAAAACTATAAACTTTTTGTATAGGCATGTATATTAGAATGTTGTAGGTATCGATACAACGATCATTTTGATGTGTAGAAAAAGGTCATAGGTTCAAAGGTCAAGGTCACAGATGTAAAACAATACTGGAATGGTTAATTATCTCGAAAACTATAAACTTTTTGTATAAGCATGTATATTAGAATGTTGTAGGTATTGATACAACGATCATTTTGATGTATAGAAAAAGGTCATGGGTTCAAAGGTCAAGGTCACAGATGTGAAACAATACCGAAATGGTTTATTATCTCGAAAACTATAAATTTTTTGTATAGGCATGTATATTAGAATGTTGTAGGTATTGATACAACTATCATTTTGATGTATAGGAAAAGGTCATGGGTTCAAAGGTCAAGGTCACAAATGTAAAAAATACCAAAATGGTTAATTATCTCGAAAACTATAATTATTTTGTATAGGCATATATATTAGAATGTTGTAGGTATTCATACAACTAGCAATTTGATGTATAGAAAAAGGTCATGGGTTCAAAGGTCAAGGTCACAGATGCAAAACAATACCAAAATGGTTAATTATCTCGAAAACTATAAACATTTTGTATAGGCATATATTAGAATGTTGTAGGTATCGATACAACGATCATTTTGATGTATAGAAAAAGGTCTTGGGTTCAAAGGTCAAGGTCACAGATTCGAAACAATACCGAAATGGTTAATTATCTCAAAAACTATAAACATTTTGTATAGGCATATATATTAGAATGTTGTAGGTATCAATACAACGATCATTTTGATGTATAGAAAAAGGTCATAGGTTCAAAGGCCAAAGTCACAGATGCGAAACAATTACGAAATGGTTAATTATCTCGAAAACTATAAACATTTTGTATAGGCATGTATATTAGAATGTTGTAGGTAATGATACAAGGATGATTTTGATGTATAGAAAAAGGTCATGGGTTCAAAGGTCAAGGTCACAGATGTAAAACAATACTGAAATGGTTAATTATCTCGAAAACTATAAACTTTTTGTATAGGCATGTATATTAGAATGTTGTAGGTATTGATACAACTAGCAATTTGATGTATAGAAAAAGGTCATGGGTTCAAACGTCAAGGTCACAGATGCGAAACAATACCGAAATGGTTAATTATCTCGAAAACTATAAACATTTTGTATAGGCATATATATTAGAATGTTGTAGGTATCAATACAACGATCATTTTGATGTATAGAAAAAGGTCATAGGTTCAAAGGCCAAAGTCACAGATGCGAAACAATTCCGAAATGGTTAATTATCTCGAAAACTATAAACATTTTGTATAGGCATGTATATTAGAATGTTGTAGGTAATGATACAAGGATGATTTTGATGTATAGAAGAAGGTCATGGGTTCAAAGGTCAAGGTCACAGATGTGAAACAATACTGAAATGGTTAATTATCTCGAAAACTATAAACTTTTGGTATAGGCATGTATATTAGAATGTTGTAGGTATTGATACAACGATCATTTTGATGTATAGAAAAAGGTCATGGGTTCAAAGGTCAAGGTCACACATGCGAAACAATACCAAAATGGTTAATTATCTCAAAAACTATAATTTTTTTGTATAGGCATATATATTAGAATGTTGTAGGTATCGATACAACGATCATTTTGGTGTATAGAAAAAGGTCATGGGTTCAAAGGTCAAGGTCACAGATGCAAAAGAATACCAAAATGGTTAATTATCTCGAAAACTATAAATATTTTGTATAGGCATATATATTGGAATGTTATAGGTATCGACACAACGATCATTTTGATGTATAGAAAAAGGTCTTGGGTTCAAAGGTCAAGGTCACAGATGCGAAACAATACTGAAATGGTTAATTATCTCGAAAACAATAAACATTTTGTATAGGCATATATATTAGAATGTTGTAGGTATCGATACAACGATCATTTTGATGTATAGAAAAAGGTCATGGGTTCAAAGGTCAAGGTCACAGATGCGAAACAATACCAAAATGGTTAATTATCTCAAAAACTATAAATTTTTTGTATAGGCATATATATTAGAATGTTATAGGTATCAATACAACGATCATTTTGATGTATAGAAAAAGATCATAGGTTCAAAGGCCAAAGTCACAGATGCGAAACAATTCCGAAATGGTTAATTATCTCGAAAACTATAAACATTTTGTATAGGCATGTATATTAGAATGTTGTAGGTAATGATACAAGGATCATTTTGATGTATAGAAAAAGGTCATGGGCTCAAAGGTCAAGGTCACAGATGTGAAACAATACTGAAATGGTTAATTATCTCGAAAACTATAAACTTTTTGTATAGGCATGTATATTAGAATGTTGTAGGTATTGATACAACGATCATTTTGATGTATAGAAAAAGGTCATGGGTTCAAAAGTCAAGGTCACAGATGCGAAACAATACCAAAATGGTTAATTATCTCAAAAACTATAAATTTTTTGTATAGGCATATATATTAGAATGTTGTAGGTATTGATACAACGATCATTTTGATGTATAGAAAAAGGTCATGGGTTCAAAGGTCAAGGTCACAGATGCAAAACAATACCAAAATGGTTAATTATCTCGAAAACTATAAATATTTTGTATAGGCATATATATTAGAATGTTATAGGTATCGATACAACGATCATTTTGATGTATAGAAAAAGGTCTTGGGTTCAAAGGTCAAGGTCACAGATGCCAAACAATACTGAAATGGTTAATTATCTCGAAAACAATAAACATTTTGTATAGGCATATATATTAGAATGTTGTAGGTATCGATACAGCGATCATTTTGATGTATAGAAACAGGTCATGGGTTCAAAGGTCAAGGTCACAGATGTGAAACAATACTGAAATGGTTAATTATCTCGAAAATTATAAACTTTTTGTATAGGCATGTATATTAGAATGTTGTAGGTATTGATACAACGGTCATTTTAATGTATAGAAAAAGGTTATGGGTTCAAAGGTCAAGGTCACAGATGTAAAACAATACTGAAATGGTTAATTATCTCGAAAACTATAAACTTTTTGTATAGGCATGTATATTAGAATGTTGTAGGTATTGATGCAACTATCATTTTGATGTATAGAAAAAGGTCATGAGTACAAAGGTCAAGGTCACAGATGCGAAACAATACCAAAATGGTTAATTATCTCGAAAACTATAATTTTTTTGTATAGGCATATATATTAGAATGTTGTAGGTATCGATACATCGATCATTTTGATGTATAGAAAAAGGACATGGGTTCAAAGGTCAAGGTCACAGATGTGAAACAATACCGAAATGGTTAATTATTTCGAAAACTATAAACTTTTTGTATAGGGTTGTATATTAGAATGTTGTAGGTATTGATACAACGATCATTTTGATGTAAAGAAAAAGGTCATGGGTTCAAAGGTCAAGGTCACAGATGCAAAACAATACCAAAAGGGTTAATTATCTCGCAAACTATAAACTTTTTGTATAGGCATGTATATTAGAATGTTGTAGGTATTGATAGAATGGTTATCATGATGTAAAGAAAAAAGTCATTGGGGTTTAGTTTTTATGTGTTCTTTAAATCTATCAGCTAGCCATTAGTTATCAGGTGAGCGTATCAGGCCCATGGGCCTCTTGTTTAAGATTTACTTTATGAGAAAGGTCTGCAAATAATTCTGCCTATCATACTGAAAATTTCATCAAAATCGGTCGAATAATAACTTCAGAATAAATGTTTTAAATACTGTGTATAAATTGAATAAAGACAGGTGCTGGTTTTTTTCTGTGGTCATTTTTTGATGACGCAGTAATGATGACGTTACAATCTCGGCGCAGCGTTGACGTAATTTGAACTGTTCCGTGGCAGCAAGAGGGTTAACGTTTGGAGAATTCGATGTCATTTTCTCGCAAGATGACGTCTTGTTCGGCACATGGCGTCATGTAATTGTATTTTGATTGTGACGTCACTGAGGGTCACGTGATCATGTGAGAAACCCTATCTTATGAGCAGATACGGTAGAATAATAGAATCTTACACCGGTAACATTGTACCATAGATATCTCAAACAAGGATGAATATTCTCTTGTCTATAACGAGTTTTAGCAAGTTTTGGACACTGAAAATATTTATGCGAATTTGAAAAATTCTCATTAATTGGATTGCTTTGACTTTTTAATCTAATTCTATGAAAAAATGAAAGCTATTCCGGATGAGACACAATCAATTACGGACACTGAATTGTTGACGTCATAATGATTTTAACATGAACGTAAACAAATGGGGTTCGCTGCTTTACCACGTGGTCAATACCTCTTAACGTTTGTGCTAAGTTTGTCAGTTTCAAAGTGTTTACTTTGCTTCGGATTGTAATTCACACATGAATTAGTATGTTTGTTGTATAAACAAAAATCAGGAACATTCTTTCCGATGTTGATATTATTTTAAAGAAGAATGTTTAATACTTAAGTTAAAATTTACGATCAAGGCGTCTATGTCTATGTAAATCGAATTTAAAGTCAAATATTGACTTTAAAATAGGAGAAAAAATCCATTTTGAGTTCATCCATGTAGGATGGGGGAATCTTAAGCTCGCGGTTAAACATTTCTGGTCAGTCGCTCGGCAAGCCACGTCTCTGACTAAGTTGTTCAACCCCTCAGGTGAAATTTCCCTAACCTACATGAATGCACATGATGAATTCGAATTCTTATAATCTCACATGACTAGGTGACCTTTAGTGACGTCATAATCAAAAGATAATTAAATGTAATTTTGTGGGGAGCACGACGTCATCTTGTTTATAAATCACATCTAAGTCTTCAAAATTTAGAAATTTTTATTTTCAAATGTTAATTATGGGATTTTAGAATGAATAACTTTGTTTTCTAGTTTATATATTCTGTATTTAACAAATATAGCGCCGATGTTTTTGTTAATCTCAAATGTATTATGAAAATGAGAGAAAAACATCCATGATGAGTTTGTTCATGTAGGATAGGGAAAATATACCCACGGGGTTGAAAAAAAGCCTCGGAAAGCCTCCTCTCTGATTGAAATGTTTTACCCCTCGGGTCAGATTTGGATACTAGGATATTCAAAATTGATTCTTTTTTTTAAGTATATAAACAAGACGCCTTTGGGCCTGATACGCCCACCTGATAACTAATGACTAGCTGATAGATTTTAATAAAACATAAATACTGAAACCCCCATGACTTTTTTCTTTACATCATAATCACCGTTGTATCAATACCTTCAACATTATAATATATATGCCTATACAAAAAGTAAATAGAACCATTTAAGTATTGTTTCACATCTGTGATCTTGACCTTTGAACTCATGACATTTTTCTATACATCAAAATGATCGTTGTATCAATACCTACAGCAATCCAATATGCATGCTTATACAAAAAGTTTATAGATTTCAAAATTATTAAACATTTCAGCATTATTTTGCATCTGTGACCTTGACGTTGGAACCCATGACCTTTTTCTATACATTAAAATGATCGTTTTATCAATACCTACAAAATTCTAATATACATGCCTATACAAAAAGTTTATAGTTTTCAAGATTATTAAACTTTTCAGTATTATTTTGCATCTGTGACCTTGACCTTTGAAGCCATGACTTTTTTTTTACATCACAATGATTGTTGTAACGATACCTACAATATTCTAATATACATGCCTATACAAAAAGTTTATCGTTTTTGAGATAATTAAGCATTTCGGTATTTTTCGTTTTTGTGACCTTGACCTTTGAACCCTTGACCTTTTTCTATACATCAAAATGATCACTGTATCAACACCCAGAACAATCTAATATACATGCCCATACAAAAAGTTTATAGTTTTCGAGATTAACCACTTCGGTATTGTTTAGCATCTCTGACATTGACCTTTGAACCCATGACCTTTATCTATACATCACAATGATCGTTGTATCAATACCTTCAACATTCTAATATACAAGCCTTTATAGAAAGTTTATTGTTTTTAAGATAATTAACCATTTCTGTAATGTTTTACATCTGTGACCTTGACCTTTGAACCCATGACCTTTTTCTATACATTAAAATGATCGTTGTATCAATACCTACAACATTCTAATATACATGCCTATACAAAAAGTTTATAGTTTTTAAAATAATTAACCATTTTAGTATTGTTTTGCATCTGTTACATTGACCTTTGAACTCATGACCTTTTACTATACATCAAAGTAATCGTTGTATCAATACCTACAGCATTCTAATATACATGCATATACAAAAAGTTTATGGTTTTTTTAATTGACAATTATAATTAGAGGTAAAAAGAATTAGGTCACGACCTTCACAATTGACCTTGACCTTATTTTGAAGATACTAACAAAATTTGTCAAAACTAAAAACCCTATGTCATTATTTGGTCAAATAGTCAAGTTATCACAATTTGAAACTATTTTACGATTTTTTCAAAATTAAATGCAAAAACGTGCAACCTTTTTTTTGTCAAATTTTCACAAAATGAACAAACTATAGGCTTAAGACTCTAGTGAAGCCAAGTATTATATCAGATTTTTAAGATTTTTCCACCCCTTGGTCACTTTGACCTAGTTATGGTAGCCATGGCAACGCTATAAATAAATCTAAATTGCACCGGCCCTTATATACTTATCACCAAGTTTCATTAAAATATGTCTTGTAGTTTCAGAGAAGATGTCGAAAATAGCTGTTAACGACACACGAACGCACGCACGCACATACACTTGCTGCGGTATGCCATAAGCTCACATGACCTTTTTCATATTTGATTCTTATAATCTCTCACTGTTAATGACGAATGATTCATTTATTGTTAAATACTTACCTAAAACAGTTACCTGAAGATATGATTTGTATCTGTCTTCACCATTAGTTACGTTTTTAAGTTCCTGAAGGTAAAGTCCCGATTTAGATCTATCCATTCTTGCAATAGTTAACCGGTTATCCGTCGGACTTAAGCTTGCCCTTCCTACATATGGTATACACGGACTTGCTATTTTGTGTTTTTTCAATATACATGTACGGTTGACATTATTATCCGCTATCTTGAACCATTCAGCAACCAAAGTGTTATTGTCAGGGGCTCTATCAAATTTCAACTTTGCATCTTTGCCTTCACATACGCTATACTGTTTCATAGTTCCTGTACAAATATATATAATTTCACATTCATCAAAAAAGAAAAAAAAACATAAATACTACATATTTCATGTCCCATTGCAATCAACAAGCAAAGTGAAAACTTTTTAAGTTGAAGGTCGTGAATGTGAACCCCGTCCGGGTCTGATCCAAGACTTGAAAGTGGCTGTTTTTTCGCCAAGCACTCGGTATTGAGAAATAAAAGCTGTGTTTTTTTCTGATTAGAAATTAAATAAACGAGGTCCCATGAACTGGTAGTCGTATCATGATAAAGAAGCATGCTGTTTAATGCCATCGGTCCAACGAAAAGGCAAAATTCGGCACCATATAGCCGGCGACGTCTCTATTAAAGTGAAATAGTCTTTACTTGGACGTTAAACACCATTATTTAGTTCAACTTCTGAATACAAGTACAAATAGTTAGTGGATGATCAATGTTTCAACTATTAATTGTAAATGCATTCAGTAAGCTAAACACCACGTAAAAAGGAGTAACGCAGATATAGGCAAACAACTTTGACCTGCTCGTTTGACCTTTCATTGAAGTGTTTATTACGAACTTAGTACATTTCGCTCACCTCAAGGAGTACATCTATGTACTGTGCATGTATTAATTTTTATCTTAACACTAGTTATGTATTAGGTAGACCCCCCCTTAAGTTTATAAATATTCCTAATAAAAGTTCAAGCGGACAAGTCAAAGTAAGTTGTCTATACATATTTCTTCAGAATAATAATTGTTAAATTAAACATATTTTTTTCAAATTGTAGATTATATAAATAACAAAATACACAATCCAATCCGCCACCTCTATATAAGGACCATTTGCTTTTAAAGGCCAATAGAACTGTATCCCTATGGTTCTTTATCCAAATTATTTAAACCTGTATATAATGACCACCTGCCAATAAAGACCGGTTTTGATAGTTCCCCTGGGTGGACTTTATGGACAGGTTTGACTGTTTTCTTTTCTTAACTAAGACTACTTGAAATTTGTATTGTTGCGTCCATGAGCGTCATTTCTGCGTGGATATTCCAATGAGATAACTGTTAGACGCAATTGGCAAGAAATAATCATTAATCTTTTTCGACTATTTGAGTAAATCTCCAATCACTCGTTAATAATATTATCTGAATCAGTTTCTAAAACGATACTTTGAAAAAAAATCAAGCTTTTCCAATCATGTTCCCTTTCAAATCGCCATTTTGTCATAATGGGTCTATCTTATGTTTTGTTCCCTTTCAAATCGTCATTTTGTTACAATGGGTCGAACTTATGTTTTGTTCCCTTTCTAATCGCCATTTTGTCATAATAGGTCGATCTTATATTTTGTTCTCTTTCTACTCGCTCTTTTGTCATAATGGGTCTATCTTATGTTTTGCTTCCTTCCACTCGCAATTTTCGTTGTTTACAAGTGTATGTATTTTTAAAGAGAACATATTCTATAAACTGTGGACACAACATATGAATTACTTTGTACACAACAGTAATTTCCAAAGAAAATGAAATACATTAAAACGAAATCCAGACGATAGACAGCCGCTATTTCAAGTATTAAACCATTTATATCTTGTATATTAAAATGTCCCATCCGGGTACGTTTGTCATCACGCAAACGCAATAAGTTTAAATGAATTAAAACGAATATATACTGTCTTTAAAAATAAACTCTTGTGTTATAGTTTAAGGCCATTAAACAACGTAGATATGCATTATATATATATATATATATATATATATATATATATATATATATATATATATATATATTGTCAAAACAGATAACAAATATATACACTATGTTCGAACTTATGTTTTGCCCCCTTTCCAATCGCCATTTTTCATAATGGGTCGAACTTATGTTTTGTTCCCTTTCCAATCGCCATTTTGTCATAATGGGTTAAACTTATGTTTTGCCCCCTTTCCTATCGCCATTTTGTCATAATGGGTTAAACTTATGTTTTGCTTCCTTTCCAGTCGCCATTTTGTTTCCAAGTATTTGTATTTTAAACAGAGAAAGTATTATTCTATAAATTGTGGAGAACATATAACAAAATAAATATGAATTACCTTGTACACAACAGCAATTTCCAAGAAAAATAAAATACATTAAAACGAAATCCAGTCGATAGACAGCCGCCATTTTAAGTATATATGTATATATCCATCCGGGTAGGTTTGTTATCACACAATGTATTAGGTCTATAAACATAAACTATTATGTTTAATAGTTAAAGGCCATTAAACAAGGTAGTATATATATATATATATATTGTCAAAACAGATAACAACTATGTACACTACGTACCTGGTGACTCAGTTTTATAAATCAGGGTTTAATATTACGTTAGTTTGTATTTAAAAGTTAATGTATAAATCAACCGAAAACACGTTTTCAAAGAAGATGTATTTTGCATTTCAGGTATTGAATGCAATTCCTTCTTTTATGTGATATATATATACCCAGCTTGATATTCGTATAATTAATTATCTTTAGTCTTGTTTATAACACTTACTTATTACGTAAATCTTCTGTTAAATATATGATTTTACATTAATTATAATTGAATGCATATTAAATTACCTTGTACGATTTTTTTAGTTCCGCACAGCATACACAAAGTTAAAACGATACCCAAAAATGTCATTTTACTTTAAAATATGAATTTATAAGTTTATATAAGTATCCCAGAGAGGTCAAGTCTGATAGGTATTCAGACAATTTAGCTAATTAGACAATGAGGTGTATTTTAAATTTGAACATGCACTTATATATAAACTTATTCAATAATTGGGTCGACATCGGTACGGGTTTGTTTTTGTTTGTTGCTAACAACATAGAGTGTAGTTATATTCAACTAATATAAACACATACAATATATAGCAAAATATCTTAATATAAGTTAGTAGTATTGTGTCCGCAGAACGAAACCATGTTGTGCTACTGGCTGCTTGATTCATTAAATATGCATGACGTCAGAGGTCAAAGGGTCACACGTGAAGGTGTTAAAGAAAGAGGGGAAGGTCCCGGATGTGAGGATAACGGATGGAAATCCCTAGGTCTAAGAAGAGTTCGGGAAAACCGGATCAAAGTAAAGTACCCCCAAGTCTGGGATGACCCCCGAAGGGTCGGAGTAGCGCAGATGCGTCGTGTCCGGCTTAAAGAAAGGAATCGTTCGGCTCTAATGCGGAGCATTAATAGCATAGAAGGATAGTTTTTAATCACCCGAACACGTGGATACCTCATTTGTACAGATCCGTCAAAAAATAAAGATGTGACGGCTGAAAGACGTGATGGAAAATATCCCGTAGACTTAATGCGGGGACCCTTCGTATTCGATTTCGGGCGAACTACTACGTCTAAAACCATTCAAACTATACCAGGATACGCGTCTGGTCAAGACGAATAAGTAGAACATCTCGATCATAAACATCGGTTGAGTCATAAGAAAGTTATAACGAAATACAATTCTCTATGTTAAATGCCGTGTTAAAATTTATCCATAGACTTATATAAGCAAACCGACAGATAGCCATAACGCACGAACCACTCAAAACCTTCAGTAGAACTGAATACATTTTCAGATAGGTGTCATAAAACCGAACATTTCGATATAAAGTTCGTCGAGATTCATACAGAAATAAGCGATATATAAGTGTTAGAAGTTGGAAATTTTACGTCTTAGTTTACGAAAATTTGAATTTGAAATGCTGCATTCTTATTGGTCGAGAGGTTTTATGTCCATAATTTCGTAATGTTTTCATTTAAAGAGACGAAAGAGGTAGCGTTGGACTTGAAAAATCGATCCCCATACGTTGACGATATAAAAGTTGAACTTGAAAAACGGACACGGACCGGATATAGTCCGGAATACGACGCCTCTCCTCCCTGCCCTTGCCCTTCCCCTTAGGAGGAGGAGGAGGAGGAGGAAGGAGGGGAGGAGGGAGGGAGAGAGATGAGAGACAGAGCAGATCCCTTGGTTATCCTACGGTTACCCCGTTGTTACCCCAGTTACCCCGTTGTTTCCCCACGGTTACCCCACAATTACCCTGTCGTTACCTCACGGTTACCTCGTCGTTACCCTAGAGGGAGGAGGAGGAGGTAAGGAGGGAATGAAGGAGGAGGAGGAGGGAGGATCTCTTGTAAAATTATAAAAGTGAGTAACGCTACGACGTCATCATCATAATTGATTAAGATGACGGTGCGGATGGTTCTCAACTCAAATGACTCCTAAGACATTTATCCCGATAACAAACCGTACGATTTCCGAGTTCATTTGTCAAAATCTTTGCAGTTTTTGGGCAATTGCAAAATGGCTTCATTGGAATTTACCTTTTAAGGGGCCAAGAAATCGGTTGAATCGGAATTGTTTGTGTGCTGCGACTCAATAGACAGTTCCATTGTAGGTCACCGGGAAGTACCGCTACTAAGACGAGTTTTTCTACAACGGAAAGAAAACAACATAATTTACGATCAGCCTTCAGAGTATATTTCAGAAACCGCGAGTTTCAGGACGTTCACGTCTATATAAACACTTCCAAACACGAATTAGCTTCATTTCTCACTGGAGAGGTGACCGTGACACTTCACGTCAAGAGAGAATTTTTTTAAACAATGGCAGGTTCTACTTACGTCTCGTATCCAGAAACGTGGCGAAGATTCTACAAAAACATGTTAAGCGGAAAATTTCAACCGTAACAATACAGACCTAACCAGATGGGAGGATCGGGAATAGCCGGTATGTATGCGGACAGCCCGGTCAAAAAAAATACAAAAAAAATATGTAATTGTTAATTATCTGGAAAACCTTACACTTTTTTATAGGCATGTATATTGGAATATTGTAGGTATTGATACAACGGCCATTTTACTGTAAAGATGATGGTCATTGATTGAAAGGTCAAGGTCATAGATGCGCAAGTATACTGAAATGCTTAATTGTCTGGAAAACTGTAAACTTTTTGTATAGGAATGTGTATTGGAATACAATGAGAATCATCTAGATTGTTCCATTCTTTCCCGCGAAACCCCTTAAGGTGTCGCCATAATAGTATTTATTATTGTACATAAATCTCTTCAATAAACATTTTGAGAGCAATTAAAGATATTTAAAGAATGGAACAATCTAGAGGATTAGTTCCGAATTCATTCGGAACATCCTCTGGATGTAAAATGATAAAGGCGACAACTTTCTCATTTTTAGCAGCGTATTACAGCACTTTTGGGAAAGTTGAGAAAGCTTTATACGATTTTGATAAAATTTTCAGAGGTTATGGAGTCTGATGCGATCTAGCTATCTAAATTGCTGATTTTGTTGGGAAAAATCCGGATCATACTTATTTTTGGGGTTAAACACGCAAAAAATGGACTTTTCATACAAACTTTCTGTTTAACCGACTCCTGTTCAATAACCGTTCATTGTACGCAAAAGTCGTCAATGCGCCGAAAATAGATTAAGATCTCGCGGAAAAAACGGTATTTTTGTATTTTCTCTATGTTGTACACAAAATCCACAATAAGTGTTCAAAGTTGACCCTATCGCTCAAAATTAAAAATTCCGCGTCTAAGCACGTGCACTCTGGCGGAATTTTCCACACTGCATTCAGCCCCTTGAAACAGCTTTTGTGAAAACGCCACTTCAGGTATCAACTTGAAAGTCGGTAAAAATATGTTTTCAAAGTATTAAGAGTATAACAGTATTTTTAATTTTTTCTCTTTTTTATGTACAAAATTAATAGTAAATGTGCGCTTAGAATAGCCAAATTAGTTCTCCGAGTCAACGGTGGAATATACGGTGATCACTCCGCCATATTTTGGAAACAGAAGTTAGAACAACCGCGTGGATATATCAGACAAGGGTTTTGAGCGCTGAAGACGTTGACAATGATGATAATGTCAGGTAAGGATTGTTTTTGTTTATGTGCAAACTTTGTGAAACCAGACAAAATGATTACGCGAAGTAATTACATGATTAGAGTGCGAGATCGACAGCAAAACAAAGCTACTTTTCGGACAATGTACAGGCATGTCGAAAGTTTAACATTGAGCTATCCAACTCTGTCCCTCGGCAACAGTTGTCCACAGCTCGGCAACTCATTTGTGCTCTCGATACTTTGACTTTTTCACAATAGGGCAGCTCATTCGATAATGACAAGGCTTAAAGTGCAAGTTATTTTTTTAATTAATAAATTTTTAAATAAATACATGTAACTTTATAAAATGGATGCCAGGGCGGTAGAACCTGATTATTTTTTAGAATTTCCCGAATCTTTTATATTCCATTTATGGCATTATCATGGAGTTGAGTTGAGTAATGGTGTTTAACGTCCCAGTCAAGAATATTTCACTTATACCGAGACGTCGCCAGCTACAGGTGAAGGTGTAGAAATTTTGCCTGTGTGTTTCGCTGATGGCATCACACAGCAGGGTTCTTCAGCGTGCCAAGCCCATCGTGACACGGGACATCGTTTATTTTAAGTTCCCATCCGAAAGAACCGTGACTCATTTCATAATGTCGAGTGCTTGGCGAAAAGTCACTACCACACGGGGATCGAACCCAAGACCTCCCACTTACGGAGCGGGCATTATCATGGAGCAGGAGTTTAAAACAAAAAGAAAATTGGCCAACTGCCATCACAGTTCCTTTGATTTAATTATTAATTTTACATAACATCAGCCTCATTTGTCATAAACTCATAATCCTAATTCGATCTGTTAATCTGCTGTCATCATCAGATACCTGGCTCCAATACATGACTTTCAACACCTTCTCGGTGTTCATTGACAGTGTTGATATACGAATGTTATCCTCTCTGCTTATTCTCCTAATAATCTCTTTGACTAACTCCATAGTTAGATGATTTCACAATTTTCTCTCCAAAACATGTCAATATATGTGTGACTAGTCGTGTTTACTGAATCAATGTTTTTATCTAACAAATGGTCTAGAGGCCAAAACGCAGTGGACAGCAGCTGCATAAAAGATACCAAGTTATGGATTACGGGTGGCCAATTCTGCAGTAATTCAGCACTAAAATGTTGAACTTTAAACTGGCCTACACTGTAGCTTGCCATCATTCTAAGACTAATTAGATGAAAAAAACAAAGTGTTATCTTGATGGACCTGGCTATTTCCAAGAACATTTTATTAGCTACTGCGATGTCCATCTCTCGCTTACAAATACAAACTTTCTCACTGCTAAGTGGGATTCTAACCTAGGTATTGAGAGACACTGATCTTTAACAGCAAGCCTGTGCTTTGGACAACTTAAAATCAAGGACTCTTGCACAAAAAATTACATTGTCAATTCACTAGCTGAAGGCTTAGTTTTTCAGGTACTCTGATTTCCTCCACCATCCCAGTATTGACTTCTCAATATAAGTAAAAGAATCTTCAGTATTACTCTAACCAATCAGAAATCACTGTGGTAGCTCAACTGCTCAGTATATGGGAGGTTGTGGATTCGAACCACAGCAGGGTATGATCTATACTTTAAAATAAGTGAAATAAATTTGTGAGTGTTCTTTCGCCAAGTATTCAGCATTTTGAAATGAAGGTCCTTCAGAAGAGACCTTTCAACTGATTGCAATCATCTGTGTCATAGCAGGTATGGCACATAAAATAATCTTGCTGTACCCTGCCCTGAGCACACATTAAAGGTAGAAATTTCTGCCACTTTATTTATAGCTGGTTATGTCTCGATATAATAAAAATATTCTTGACTAAGACGTAAAATACCTTTTGATCAATCAATCGTTCCACTCTTTCAGAGAGTACAATTATAAATTTGCATGTTTTTCATTTGTTCAACTGCTTTTATTCATTCTAATTTTTTATATTTTTATGTACCTGATTTATAATTCAATCTGATATTTGTTTTTTATCGAAATCAACTTAGAACTATCCTGAAATAGAATGCGTTGCTTTGTGTTCCGTTTTAATTTTCTGTTGCAGCTTTGAAGATTCATCGACTAAATCCACCTATCAATACAGCTAGATTGGATGTCAGTATCGGTAATTTGACAGCCATGAACAGGATCTTGAAGAATCTTGACTGTGAAGTAATTAAATGTAAAACACCATTACTCCACGCCATCAAGATAAGTGATAGAATCTTAACGGGTATGAAGCATCAATACTCAACTTCACCATCTCTTTGTATAAGTGAAAAAATCTTGTCTGGAAAGTAAAACACCATTTCTAGACTTCCATCATCTCAGAACTGACCGTCTCAATATAAGTGAAAGAATCTTGACTTGGGTGTAAGTAGTTTTAATCCATTCCACCATTCCCGAACTGATCGTCTAGATACATGCCAGTATAATATAACTGGTTTTTATACCCCCTCCGCTTAAAAAGTGTGGGGGGTATATACCGGTAGTGATAGGGGTGTCCGTTCGTCCTTCCGTTACACCTTAGGGTATCTATCTCTTATCCCCAACTCCTCCTAAATCCTTCAATGGATTTTCATGAAATTTTCACACAATCTTTGTGATATAATGTAGATGTGCACTTCCTATTTAAAAATTTGATCCGATGGATTTTTGGGAGCGTGGGGTATTTTTTGTGAGCTTGTGGCTCACAGTTGTTCTAGTTTTTAACTAAAGTCAAGAGTATTTTCACTTATATCAAGGCAGTTATATCGTGAATGATGGAGGAAACTAGAGTGCCAAGAGAAAACCGCAGATCTTTGGAAAGCAAACCAACACATTTTCTGACACTAACCAACATGGCCTTACTGGCGTAATGGTTGCTAAGTGGTAAATACCTTGTGAACAGAAAAGAGACTCAGAGACAAACGCACATGGAAAACCTATACTTTGAATCTGGGCCCTTCCCATACTAACAGAATGCTTTGCCATTGAGCTACCTGGTCACCTGTTGAGCACAATCACCCACACCTTAATCGATCGATTGAATGAGTTTTTCCTAGTCTAGAATATTTCACTTATATCAAGATGTCACCAGGTGTGTTTAAACATTTGTCAGTTTTGACAGGCAAGTACTGTAGAAACGAGTACCAACCTAACCTGGACACCCCATGTAGACAATGTGTCATTTTGATATGTAATTGAAGGTCATGAGCTCAAAGGTCAAGGTCATAGAGAAATGGTTAATTATCTGGGAAACTATCATTTTTTACACATACATGTGTATATAGGCATCTACATTGGATTATCATAGGTATTTGAACAACGTTCATTTTGAGATGTAAATGAAGGTCACGAGTTCATAGGTCAAGGTCATGGATACAAAAAATATGTAAATTGTTATTTATCTGGAAATTTAAAGTTTTTATATAGGCATGTATATTGGAATATTGTAGGTATTGATAAAACGGTTATTTTGCTGTAAGGGTGAAGGTCATTGATTGAAAGGTCAAGGTCACAGATGCGAAAGTATACTGAAATGGTTAATTGTCTGAAAAACTATAAACTTTTTGTACAGGCATGTGTATTGAAATACAATGCAAATCTTCTAGATTGTTCCATTCTTTCCCGCGAAACCCCTCCAGGTGTCGCCATACTAGTACCAATAAAGTAAAGAATGAAACAATCTAGAGATTTAGTGACGAATTCATTCGGAGCATCCTCTGGATGTGAAATGATAAAGGCGACAACTTTCTCTTTTTTAGCAGCGTATTACAGCACTTTTGGGAAAGTTTAGAAAGCTTCATACGATTTTGATAAAACTTTTAGAGATTATGAAGTCTGATGCGATTTAGCTATCTAAATTGCTGATTTTTTTGGGGAAAATCCGGATCATACGTATTTTTGGGATTAAACACGCAAAAAATGGACTTTCTGTTTAACCGACTCCTGTTCAGTAACCATTCATTGTACGCAAAAGTCGTCAATGCACCGAAAATAAATTAAGATCTCGCGAAAAAACAGTATTTTTATATTTTTTCTATCTTGCACATAAAATCCACAATAACATATCATCCAAAATAAAAAACGTACCGCTTTGAATTCGTACCCATAATTACATAACCAATTCTTTACCAAATTATTTTTTGAATAAATACAAATAAAATAATTATGTCGAAATGTTTCCAAAACTCGGCTGCCGAAGGGCCTGTGGAAAGTCTTTAGCTGCCAAGAGGCAGAATGAACTCCAAAGATGTTGACTGGTCGAGGGGCCGAGCTGTCCAAAGGAAGCTGTCCAAAGCTCGGTCCCCTCGGTAGGTTTGGCACTTATCTGTTAGGTCAGTGTTAAACTTTTCAGTGGCAAGTTCTGTAGATTAGCTCTACTAAACTTGTGTAGAATCTAGAAATCCTCTAGATTGTTCCATTCTTTCCCGCGAAACCCCTAAAGGTGTCGCCACACTAGTAAAGAATGGATAGATTAGGCACATTTTCAGAAAAGACGTCATTTTAAAGAGGAAGAGTCATTTTTTAGTAAAAGCAAACCATATATCCTTCTTTCCTAATTTGGGTGTGCTGAGTTCGGAAATGGCGGATATCACGTTGAAAAATTGCTCAAAGTAGGTCAAAATTTAAATACAAAATGGCCGCCAAAATGAAAATGCTTTTTTGATTGAAAGTTGTTATAGAAGTTGTTTTAGTAGCAAGAAACGGCTAATAATCAAAGATTGTAATATTTCAAGGCTTATTTAAGTGTTAATGAGCAGAAAATTTGAACAAAAGGCTTATGGGCCTTATTGATCACCTGAAAACATTTAGAAGATACTGAAATTTTAGGGGCAACAACACCTTCGTTGATTATCAAATACAACATTTGCTACGGAGTTAGATCTTGGCATTTTGATCATTTTTGCAACTTGTTGTTATCTATTTATAATACTTTTTAAAAATATGGCCAAAACCACAAATTCGCAAAAAATATACTCCAGGGTTAACAACTCTTCTATGGCACATCATATTGTTACAAACATTGCAACTTAGCTTGTCATGTTCATTATTTTTCAATGTATTGCTTTTTTATAACACTAATAGTTTTCAAGTAAATTGCCCAAAAAACCAGCAAAATTTGCAAAAAAGTATTATTTTTCAGGGGCAATAACTCTGAAATAGGTGGTGTGCTGTTTAGGAAATCAAAAGATCTGGCATGCTTGTCAACCTTCATCGCAGGTGGCGTAGCAACAAAGGTCATTATGAAAAATGTATATATTATATACTCCGGGAAGAAGTTAATATGTTTAACTTAAACCAGTGTTAAAAGTTTTCGTGTTTGTTTTTTTATTGTAATTTGAACATGGGACTGTATGTTTCTGTTAAATTAAATGAATTGGATTAAGTATGATACATAACATGCTGAAACACTGATTTATGTAGGTCAGAGTGTGAATGAAATAGCTTACAAAATCAAAAATCAAAACCTGTTTGCATCAAATGCTTAAGGATTTTTCTTTTGTACAATGGAAGAGAAGTAAATATAACTACACGAGCCTTCAAACCATATTTAGAGGTGCTAAGCCATCACCGAGCAATTCTTAAGCTGACAATTTGGTAAACAAGTGAACTTGCTCACAAATGTTGATGTAAAGTTTGGTAGCAAAAGCAACACTACATTTGGTTTTATTAAAACCAGTAAGAACTACGAGAGCTGAATGATATGCCTTGAACCTTCTGTTAAAGGAGATTCGCCCCGACGTCCCTTTTCAACTCATCTATTCCATATTTATTTAAATCGGAAGACTAGAGTCATTCTGTAAGTTCTGTAACAACAAGGTGTAACTTCAAAGTAAATAAGGCTACTGACTTGGCAAATGTAAAAAATAGTGAAAGAGCAAGGTCCAATATTTGCACAAGAATGGTTAAGCTCCTAAGGTTATCCATACATACATGATAGCAACACTAGGGAAAGATGTTTCTTGAAAAGCAAGAGTACACAGATGGGTGGCAGATTAGAAACGGGACAGGCATAACATTGATAATGATCCAAGTCATGAAAGGCATGTCACTGTTGCAACCACAAAAATGGCCAATAAAGCTTTGTTTTCATTCATGGTAGTTGAATTCACCGTTGGCTGCTCATTTCTGAGCAATCTGGAAAAATGATTGATTTTGCAAATCTGATAAAACTACTTTAAAAAGATAAACATTTTCACAAATTTTGAAAGTTTGGCCACTTATCATTTTAAAATTATAGAAACGTAGATAAAAATCATGAAATTGTTATGACTGACAGGTGAGTTAAGAAAATATAAGGACCATGAGTATTTCACAGAGAAAAACACACTCTATTCTGATATCATGCAATGCTAAAGCGTTGAGCCTATTAGGCTTCTGACAATTAATCAGAAACACACAAAAGCACTTTGTCGCATGTTAACCTGAACCTTTTAGTGGTAGATCAAGCTAGCTCCCATGAGAGCTCTGTTACTTTGGAGGCATAGTGGGTCCATTATTTCATCTGAGACCCAAAACAAGAGTCATTCTGGTTCACCCCCACCAAAAAAGGCAGAGAAAGACTGTTCTATCATCTGGAAAGGTTATGACCACGGTTACTGATACTGATACACGGATACTGATGACGTTTAGATGGTACGTGTAGATTACTTTCAAAAGGGACAAAAAATAAATATCACATAATTTGCATTACTTATGAGACTGTTACGGGAAAATATTCAACTCACGTGCTGTGGAAAACTCAGTAAGAGTGTCTTGTTCCACTAGGACAATTCTACCATTGCCTTGACTGCAATTAACAATGTCGGCTTTAAATTTAAAATGATTGAGTGGCCAACTTATTACTCAAGCTTGCATATCAGTCTTTTGTCTATTTCCAACACTGAAATCTGTCATTTACATTTCCTAGTTTTATAGTCAAACGATGTCATATATTCATTTGAGGACTTTCTAAATTTTCAAAAAATAAATTCTTTGAAAGTTGCATCGAGTTTCTTAAACATCGCTGACAAAACTGTATAGAGACCGATACTTTGTTGAAAAATAATGCAATATTACCACCAAAATTCAAACAATTACATATGAGATTCACATCATATCAAAATATATGTTTTAAGTAATGATTGTGTCTCTACCTATTAAAACAATATCCTTCTTAAAAGTTTGATGCATGACGACATGCATAGTAATTTGGTATTTTGACATTTACAACCATGACTTCTACATACTATTTTGCGACAAGAACATGTGGCAAACTCTGTATAAAAGAATTATCTCTTTTCTGCATTTCAAACACAAGTTTCGATTATAACTATCAATTTCAAACCATGATTTCAGTATTTCAGTATGGTATTGGTTATGGTTATGAACTTAATTTAATCATAAAGATTTTATGAGCGTATTATGCAAAAGGCACAAATAATGAACAAACCCTTATTTATAGCCACCACTTTATTTTAGAATTTGTTTTGAATTGGGTTTAAACATTTGAACTTCAGTTTAGCCTTCAAGTTTAATTTGGCAACCTCAAGTTATGCTGAAATATTAAAAAGAACAAGTTCCATCTTTTGATAAAACATGCAACTTCAATAACACTGTGAAATTATATGGCAATTAATTGAAACAGTCGCCATTTTGTTTTTGGAATCATGGGTAAAACATTAAATTCTTAATGACCTCTGCAAGTTTTGAATTTAGCACCCTCAAATTATAATTAAAAAGCATGTTATCAACTTTTACTAACATTTGCTACCCCAAGTAACATTTTTGCATTGATACACTATAAATTAAAATCGCCATTTTGTTTTTGGAATTATGGGTTCAAAACCTCAAAATTGAGCTTGGTATCCGCCATGTCTGAATTTGGAATCCTCGAATTATGTTAAATAAACCAGGTTACTAACTTTTACCAAAATTTGTCAACCCAAGTAACATTTTTTGCATTGGTACAACGTTAATTTAAGCAGCCATTTTGTTTTTAAAATTATGGGTTCAAAAACTCAAAATTGAGCTTGGTATCCGCCATGTTTGAATTCGGAATCCTCGAATTATGTTAAATAAACCATGTTACAAACTTTTACCAAAATTTGTCTACCCAAGTAACATTTTTGTATTGGTACACCATTAATTTAAGTCGCCATTTTGTTTTTTAAAATTATGGGTTCAAAAACTCAAAATTGAGCTTGGAATCCGCCATGTTTGAATTCGGCATCCTCGAATTATGTTAAATAATCCATGTTACCAACTTTTACCAAAATTTGTCAACCAAAGTAACATTTTTGCATTGGTACATCATTAACTTTAGCCGCCATTTTGTTTTTGGAATTGTGGGTTCAAAAACCCAAAATTGAGCTTGGTATCCGTCATAACACGGGCGTATAATGCTCCGCTCGGTGGTGCTCTTGTTGATATATTGATACCCACAAATACCAAATTTCAACTGAAAATGTTAAATGGTTGATTTCTTAAAATTTTAATACTAAAATTATCTTTTTGGGTGCCATCTCAGATTCCCAATCATTTTTTTTAATAAATGGAAAATATCGTTTCATTTTTTTTATATTCCTACAGTCTCAATTTCATATTACATCTGCTGTCGGGTGTAGCTTGGTAAACACAATATGTTTATATCATTCCAGAATATCCGGACTCTTCCTTGATGAAAGCTAACGTGTTTAACCTAAGTTATCACTTTCAAAGCTATTAATCTGACAGGGATTAGTATGTTTGTTTTTGATTTGCCAGTTTTCAAACTTAAACTTGTACTTTGTTTTTAGAACTTTAATTTGAGCAAACACAGGTATTTTTTTGACAGCGGTTAGTATGTTTGTTTTTGATTTGGGTGGCATCATAGCAAGGTTATGTAATATAAACGAATCCAAATCAGAATGACGAAGCAAAGTGAAACTCTGAAACTGACAAATTAGGTTAAACACGTGAAGTGCCACCACCTAATGAGGAAGACACTAAGAGACGGACAAAACAAATGTTTTAACGATTAATTAATGTCAATATCCTGGGTTTAGAAGCAATTTAAAGAAATTCTTAAATATCTGTTGAGCATATGAATTAGTGTGTTTGTTTTTGATAAAGAGATATCTAAATATTTCACAAATCAGGATATTTTTTGTCAATCCTTCAACTAACTTATATTAAGATATTTTGCTATATATTGTATGTGTTTATATTAGTTAAATACAACAGTATAATTCAAATTGCACTATATGTTGTTAGCAACAAACAAAAACAAACATGTACCGATGTCGACCCAATTGTTGAATAAGTTTATATATAAGCGCATGTTTAAGTTTGAAATATAACTCATTGTTTAATTAGTTAAAGTGTCTGAATACCTATCAGACTAAACATACCCAGAGACATATCCGGGATACTAACACAAACTTATGAATTAACTTTTTGTAATTTTTGTATGTAAAATGGCAACTTTTGGTATCATTCTAATTTTGTTTATGCTGTGCGGAACTAAAGTGGTACAAGGTAATGTAATATACATTCAATATTAATTAATGTAAAATCATATATTTAAACAGAAGATATACGTAATAAGTATGTGTTATAAACAAGACTGATGAAAATTGATTATACGGGTATCAAGCTGTTTAAGAGCTGATAAATGAATACTTAAATATCAGTGATTTATTTTTATACTATCAAGTGTGTTTTATAATATTTCAACTTTAATTCATTTTCACGAGATAATACAAAACATAGAATATATCATATAACCCCTAATGTAAAGTGTTTCCTTAACAAAATTCGAAATAGTTTTTTGACCTTTGGATATTATTATAAACCATTTAAAATTTTGGGTTTTTCAATTTTCGTACAAGCAACACTGATGAGGATTTGTTTAATGAAAGGGCCGCCTAGTTCCGTAAAATTAAAACTTATGGTATGTAATACCTACCTACCCCCATATACAGGCAGACACACACACACACACACACACACACACACACACACACACACACATACATACATACATACATACATACATACATACATACATACATACATACATACATACACATTCATCCATCTATCCAACCCCCCACGGTTCCCTCACACACACTCACACACACACACACATATATATATACAATATACATTTATCTAGATATAAATGGTTTAATACTTAAAATGGCGGCTGTCTGTCGACTGGATTTCCTTTTAATGTATTTTATTTTCCTTGCTAATTCCTGTTTTGTACAAGGTAATTCATATATATTTTGTTATATGTTCTCCACAATTTATAGAATAATACTTTCTCTGTTTAAAATACAAATACTTTGAAACAATAAAATACCGACTGGAAAGGAAGAAACTAAAAGTTGAACCCATTATGACAAAATGGCGACTGGAAAGAGAGTAAAACATAAGTTGAACCCATTATATAAAAATGGCGACTGGAAAAAGAGAAAATTAGAAATTGAACCCATTATGAAAAATAGCGACTCAAAAGAGAGAAAATCATCAGTTGAACTCATTATGAAATGGTGACTGAAAAAGGAGAAAAATAATGGCGACTACTAGAAAGAAAACAAAACAGTCGCCACTTAATGGGTCTATCTTATGTTTTGTTTCCTTTCCAGTTGCCATTTTGTCATAATGGTTTGAACGTATGTTTCGTTCCCTTTCCAGTCGCTATTTTGTCATATAGGGTTGAACCTATGTTTTGTCATCTTTCAAATCGCCATTTTCTCATAATGGATCGATCTTATGTTTTGTCCCCTTTCCAGTCGTCATATTGTCATAATAGGTCGATTTTATGTTTTGTCCCCTTTCCAGTGGCCGTTTTGTCATAATGGGTTGAACCTATGTTTTGTCCCCTTTCCAGTGGCCGTTTTGACAAAATGGCGATGGAAAGGAATTAAAACTTAAGATAGACCCATTATGACAAAATGGCGATTCGAAAGGGAACAACAACATTATTTTGACATAATTGGTTGAACATTATAAAAAATAACAACTGAAAGAGAGAAACAATAGGTTTTGTCCCCATTTCAGTATGCGACAAGAAAGGGAACAAAACACAAGTTTAACCCATTATGAATAAATGGGACTTGAAAGGGGACAAAACATAAGTTCAACCTATTATGACAAAGTGGCTACTGGAAAAAAAAAGAAAACATAAGATAGACCCATTTTGACAAAATGGCGATTGGAAAGGGGACAAAACATAGGTTCAACCCATTATGACAAAACGGCCACTGGAAAGGGGACAAAACATAAGTTCAACCGATTATGACAAAATAACGACTGGAAAGGGGCAAAACATAAGTTCAAACTATTATGACAAAATGGCGATTTAAAAAGGGACATAACATAAGATCGATCCATTATGAGAAAATGGCAATTTGAAAGATGACAAAACATAGGTTCAACCCATTATGACATAAGGGCAACTGGAAAGGAAACAAAACATAAGATAGACCCATTATGACAAAGTGGCGACTGTTTTGTTTTCTTTCTAGTAGTCGCCATTGTTTTTCTCTCTTTTCAGTCACCATTTTCATAATGAGTTCAATTGATTATTTTATCTCTTTTCAGTCGCCATTTTTCATAATGGGTTCAACTTCTGATTTTCTGTTTTTCCAGTCGCCATTTTTTTATAATGGGTTCAACTTATGTTTTACTCTCTTTCCAGTCGCCATTTTGTCATAATGGGTTGAAATTATGTTTTTTTCCAGTCGCCATTCAGTCATAATGTGTCTATCTTATGTTTTGTTTCTTTCCGGTAGCCATTTTGTCATTAAGAGTCGAACTTATGTTTTGTTTCCTATCCATTCGCAATTTTCTCATAATGGGAAGAACATATGATTTGTTCCTTTTCCAGTCGCCACTTTGTCGTAATGGGTCAATCTTATCTTATTTTCTTTCCAGTCGCCATTTTGTAATAATGGGTAAAACTTATGTTTTGCCCCCTTTTCAGTCGTCATTTTGTCATAATGGGTTGAACTTATGTTTTGTTCCCTTTCCGGTCGCCATTTAGTCATAATGGGTAAAACTTATGTTTTGTTCCCTTTCTCGTTGCAATTTTGTCATAATGGGTTGAACTTATGTTTTGGTTCCTTTCCAGTCGCAGTTTTATCATAATGGGTCGAACTTATGTTTTGTTCCCTTTCCAGTCGCCATATTAGCATAATGGGTCGAACTTATGTTCTTATTCCCTTTCCAGTCGCAGTTTTGTCATAATAGGTCGAACTATGTTTTGTTTCCTGTTCAGTCGCCATGTTAGCATAATGGGTTAAACTTCTGTTTTGTTCCCTTTCCAGTCGCCATTTTTTCGTAATGGGACGAACTTATGTTTTTTCCCGTTCCAGTCGCCATTTTGTCATAATGGGTTCAACTTAGGTTTTGTCCCCATTTCAGTCGCCATTTTGTCATAATAGATCTATCTTATGTTTTACCCCCTTTTCAGTCAACGTTTTGTCATTATGGGTTAAACTGATGTCGACTAGACAGGGAACAAAACATCTATCCTATGTTTTATCCCCTTTTCAGTCGCCATTTTTTCCTTATGGGTCTAATTTATGTTTTTATGTTTTTTCCCTTTCCGGTCGCCATTTTTTCATAATGTGTTTAACTCATGTTTTGTTCCCTTTCCAGTCGCAGTTTTGTTATAATGGGTTGAACGTATGTTTAGTTTACTTTTCTTGTCGCAGTTTCACGGTTCCCTCACACACACACACACACACACACACACACCACACACACACACACACACACACATATATATATATATATATATATATATATATGTATGTATATATATATTCTTTTAGGTGATATCTATATATGTATATATATTCATTTAGTCATCACTTAAAAGAACAAATTGCATTCAATACCTACAATGCAAAATATATATTTTTTGAAAATGGTTTTGGTTGATTAATTCTTGAACTTTTAAATACAAACTATTTAGATAACGTAATAATATACCCTGATTTACATAACTGAGTCATCAGGTAAATGTTATCTGTTTTGACAAATATATATATAATATATATATATATATGTATATATATATATAATATATATATATATTAATATATATATATATATATAATATATATATATATATCTACCTTGTTTAATGGCCTTAAACTGTTACATGTCAGTATGTATGCGTTTGCGTGATGACAAAAGTACCCGGATGGGACATTTAATATACAATATACATTTATCTAGATATAAATGGTTTAATACTTAAAATGGCGGCTGTCTGTCGACTGGATTTCTTTTTAATGTATTTTATTTTCCTTGCTAATTCCTGTTGTGTACAAGGTAATTCATATATATTTGTTATATGTTCTCCACAATTTATAGAATAATACTTTCTCTGTTTAAAATACAAATACTTTGAAACAATAAAATACCGACTGGAAAGGAAGAAACTAAAAGTTGAACCCATTATGACAAAATGGCGACTGGAAAGAGAGTAAAACATAAGTTGAACCAATTATATAAAAATGGCGACTGGAAAAAGAGAAAATCAGAAGTTGAACTCATTATGACAATGGTGACTGAAAAAAGAGAAAAACAATGGCGACTACTAGAAAGAAAACATAAACAGTCGCCACTTAATGGGTCTATCTTATGTTTTGTTTCCTTTCCAGTTGCCATTTTGTCATAATTGTTTGAACGTATGTTTCGTTCCCTTTCCAGTCGCTATTTTGTCATATAGGGTTGAACCTATGTTTTGTCATCTTTCAAATCGCCATTTTCTCATAATGGATCGATCTTATGTTTTGTCCCCTTTCAAATCGGCATTTTGTCATAATCGGTTGAACTTATGTTTTGTTCCCTTTCCAGTCGTCATATTGTCACAATAGGCCGATCTTATGTTTTGTCCCCTTTCCAGTGGCCGTTTTGTCATTATGGGTTGAACTATGTTTTGTCCCCTTTCCAACCATTATGACAAAATGGCGATGGAAAGGAATTAAAACTTAAGATAGACCAATTATGACAAAATGGCGATTCGAAAGGGAACAACAACATATTTTGTCATAATGGGTTGAACATTATAAAAAATAACAACTGAAAAAGAGAAACAATAGGTTTTGTCCCCTTTTTAGTAAGCGACAAGAAAGGGAACAAAACACAAGTTTAACCCATTATGAAAAAATAGGACTTGAAAGGGGACAAAACATAAGTTCAACCTATTATGACAAAGTGGCTACTGGAAAGAAAGAAAACATAAGATAGACCCATTTTGACAAAATGGCGATTGGAAAGGGACAAAACATAGGTTCAACCCATTATGACAAAACGGCCACTGGAAAGGGGACAAAACATAAGATCGACCTATTATGACAATATGACGACTGGAAAGGCAACAAAACATAAGTTCAACCGATTATGACAAAATAACGACTGGAAAGGGGCAAAACATAAGTTCAACCTATTATAACAAAATGCCGATTTGAAAGGGGACAAAACATAAGATCGATCCATTATGATAAAATGGCAATTTGAAAGATGACAAAACATAGGTTCAACCCATTATGACAAAATGGCAACTGGAAAGGAAACAAAACATAAGATAGACCCATTATGACAAAGTGTCGACTGTTTTGTTTTCTTTCTAGTATTCGCCATTGTTTTTCTCTCTTTTCAGTCACCATTTTCATAATGAGTTCAATTGATGATTTTCTCTCTTTTCAGTCGCCATTTTTATAATGTGTTCAACTTCTGATTTTCTCTTTTTCCAGTCGCCATTTTTTTATAATGGGTTCAACTTCTGTTTTACTCTCTTTCCAGTCGCCATTTTGTCATAATGGGTTGAAATTATGTTTTTTCCAGTCGCCATTTAGTCATAATGTGTCTATCTTATGTTTTGTTTCTTTCCGGTAGCCATTTTGTCATTAAGAGTCGAACTTATGTTTTGTTCCCTATCCATTCGCAATTTTCTCATAATGGGAAGAACATATGTTTTGTTCCTTTTACAGTCGCCACTTTGTCGTAATAGGTCAATCTTATCTTATTTTCTTTCCAGTCGCCATTTTGTAATAATGGGAAAAAACTTATGTTTTGCCCCCTTTTCAGTCGTCATCTTGTCATAATGGGTTGAAATTATGTTTTGTTCCCTTTCCAGTCGCCATTTTTTCATAATGGGTTGAACTTATGTTTTGTTCCCTTTCCAGTCGCAGTTTTGTTATAAAGGGTTGAACGTATGTTTTGTTTACTTTTCTAGTCGCAGTTTTGTTATAATGGGTTGAACTTATGTTTTGTTCCCTTTCCAGTCACTATATTAGCATAATGGGTCGAACTTATGTTTTTTTCCTTTTTAGTCGCTATTTTGTCATAATAGGTTGAACTTATGTTTTGTTCCCTTTCAAATCGCCATTTTGTCATAATGGGTTAAACTTATGTTTTGTCCCCTTTCCAGTCGCTTTATTAGCATAATGGGTCGAACTTATGTTTTTTCCCTTTCCAGTCGCCGTTTTTGTCATAATGGGTTAAACTTATGTTTTGTTGCCTTTCCAATCGCCATTTGGTCATTATAGGTTGAAACATAAGTACAACCAATCATCACAAATGTCGACTAGACAGGGAACAAAACACAAGACCAACTCATAACGACAAAATGACGACTGTTAAGGAAACAAAACATAAGTACAAATCATCATCACAAATGGCGACGAGAAAGGGAACAAAACGTAAGTTTAACCCATTATGACAAAATGGCGACTTGAAAGGGGAAAAAACATAAGTACAACCCATTATGACAAAATGGCGATTTGAAAGGGAACAAAACATAAGATCAACTACATGTATTTATGACAAAATGGCGACTGGAAAGGGAAAAAACATAAGTTCGACCCATTATGCTAATATAGCGACTGGAAAGGGGACAAAACATAAGTTTAACCCATTATGACAAAATGGCGATTTGAAAGGGAACAAAATATACGTTCAGCCTATTATGACAAAATACCGACTGAAAAGGAAAAAAAACATAAGTTCGACCCATTATGCTAATATAGTGACTGGAAAGGGAACAAAACATAAGTTCAACCAATTATAAGATAACTGCGACTAGAAAAGGGAACAAAACAACGTTTAACCCATTATAACAAAACTTCGACTGGAAAGGGAACAAAACATAAGTTCAACCTATTATGACAAAATGGCGACTGGAAAGGGAAAAAACATAAAAAACATAAATTAGACCCATAAGTAAAAAATAGCGACTGAAAAGGGGATAAAACATAAGATAGATGTTTTGTTCCCTGTCTAGTCGACATAAGTTTAACCCATAATGACAAAACGTTGACTGAAAAGGGGATAAAACATAAGATAGATCCATTATGACAAAATGGCGACTGAAATGGGGACAAAACCTAAGTTGAACCCATTATGATAAAATGGCGACTGGAAAGGGAAAAAAACATAAGTTCGTCCCATTACGAAAAATGGCGACTGGAAAGGGAACAAAACAGAAGTTTGACCCATTATGCTATATGGAAACTGAACAGGAAACAAAACATAGTTCGAACCAAAATGACAAAACTGCGACTGGAAAGGGACCAAAACATAAGTTCGACCCATTATGCTAATATGGCGACTGGAAAGGGAACAAAACATAAGTTTGACCCATTATGACAAAACTGCGACTGGAAAGGGAATAAGAACATAAGTTCGACCCATTATGCTAATATGAAGACTGGAAAGGGAAAAAAACATAAGTTCGACCCATTATGACAAAACTGCGACTGGAAAGGAACCAAAACATAAGTTCCACCCATTATGACAAAATTGCAACGAGAAAGGGAACAAAACATAAGTTTTGCCCATTATGACTAAGTTTCGACCGGAAAGGGAACAAAACATAAATTCAACCCATTATGACAAAATGACGACTGGAAAGGGGGCAAAACATAAGTTTTACCCATTATTACAAAATGGCGACTGGAAAGAAAATAAGATAAGATTGACCCATTACGACAAAGTGGCGACTGGAAAAGGAACAAAACACATGTTATTCCCATTATGAGAAAATTGCGAATGGATAGGGAACAAAACATAAGTTCGAACCATAATGACAAAATGGCTACCGGAAAGAAACAAAACATAAGATAGACACATTATGACAAAATGGCGACTGGAAAACCATAAGTTCAACCCATTATGACAAAATGGCGGTTAGATTGGGAACAAAACATAAGTTTTATTCGATTGTGACAAAATGGCAATTTGAAATGGGACAAACATAAGTTTAACCATTTTGACAAAATGGCGATTGAAAAGGTAAGAAAACATAAGATAGCCATTATGGCAAAATGACGATAAGAAAGGGAACAAAACATAATGACAAAACTGCGACTTGAAAAACATAATTTCAACCCATTATGACAAAATGGCGACTAGAAATGGGACAAAACATAAGTTCAACCCATTATGACAAATAGCGACTGGAATGGGAACAAAACATAAGTTAAACTCATTGCGACAAAATGGGGATTTGAAAGAGGACAAACATACGTTTAACCCATTAGGACAAAATGGCGATTTGAAAGGGGGCAAAACAGAAGTTTAACCCATTATGACACAATGGCGACTGGAAAGGGTACAAAACATAAGTTCAACCCATTATGACAAAATGGCGACTTGAAAGGGACCAAAACATAAGTTCGACCCATTATGTCAAAATGGCGATTTCAAATGGGACAAAACATAGGTTCAACCCATTATGACAAAATGGCGACTGGAAAGGGAACAAAACATAAGTTCAACCCATTATGACAAAATGGCGACTGGAAAGGGAACAAAACATACGTTCAAGCCATTATAGACTAATGGCGTCTGGAAGGGGAACAAAACATAAGCTTAATCTAATATGACAAAACGGCCACTGGAAAGGGGACAAAACATAAGATCGACCTATTATGACAATATGACGACTGGAAAGGCAACAAAACATAAGTTCAACCGATTATGACAAAATAACGACTGGAAAGGGGCAAAACATAAGTTCAACCTATTATAACAAAATGCCGATTTGAAAGGAGACAAAACATAAGATCGATCCATTATGATAAAATGGCAATTTGAAAGATGACAAAACATAGGTTCAACCCATTATGACAAAATGGCAACTGGAAAGGAAACAAAACATAAGATAGACCCATTATGACAAAGTGTCGACTGTTTTGTTTTCTTTCTAGTATTCGCCATTGTTTTTCTCTCTTTCAGTCACCATTTCATAATGAGTTCAATTGATGATTTTCTCTCTTTTCAGTCGCCATTTTTATAATGTGTTCAACTTCTGATTTTCTCTTTTTCCAGTCGCCATTTTTTTATAATGGGTTCAACTTCGTTTTACTCTCTTTCCAGTCGCCATTTTGTCATAATGGGTTGAAATTATGTTTTTTCCAGTCGCCATTTAGTCATAATGTGTCTATCTTATGTTTTGTTTCTTTCCGGTAGCCATTTTGTCATTAAGAGTCGAACTTATGTTTTGTTCCCTATCCATTCGCAATTTTCTCATAATGGGAAGAACATATGTTTTGTTCCTTTTACAGTCGCCACTTTGTCGTAATAGGTCAATCTTATCTTATTTTCTTTCCAGTCGCCATTTTGTAATAATGGGAAAAACTTATGTTTTGCCCCCTTTTCAGTCGTCATCTTGTCATAATGGGTTGAACTTATGTTTTGTTCCCTTTCCAGTCGCCATTTTTCATAATGGGTTGAACTTATGTTTTGTTCCCTTTCCAGTCGCAGTTTTGTTATAAAGGGTTGAACGTATGTTTTGTTTACTTTTCTAGTCGCAGTTTTGTTATAATGGGTTGAACTTATGTTTTGTTCCCTTTCCAGTCACTATATTAGCATAATGGGTCGAACTTATGTTTTTTTTTCCTTTTTAGTCGCTATTTTGTCATAATAGGTTGAACTTATGTTTTGTTCCCTTTCAAATCGCCATTTTGTCATAATGGGTTAAACTTATGTTTTGTCCCCTTTCCAGTCGCTTTATTAGCATAATGGGTCGAACTTATGTTTTTTCCCTTTCCAGTCGCCGTTTTGTCATAATGGGTTAAACTTATGTTTTGTTGCCTTTCCAATCGCCATTTGGTCATTATGGGTTGAAACATAAGTACAACCAATCATCACAAATGTCGACTAGACAGGGAACAAAACACAAGACCAACTCATAACGACAAAATGACGACTGTTAAGGAAACAAAACATAAGTACAAATCATCATCACAAATGGCGACGAGAAAGGAAACAAAACGTAAGTTTAACCCATTATGACAAAATGGCGACTTGAAAGGGGAAAAAACATAAGTACAACCCATTATGACAAAATGGCGATTTGAAAGGGAACAAAACATAAGATCAACTACATGTATTTATGACAAAATGGCGACTGGAAAGGGAAAAAACATAAGTTCGACCCATTATGCTAATATAGCGACTGGAAAGGGGACAAAACATAAGTTTAACCCATTATGACAAAATGGCGATTTGAAAGGGAACAAAATATACGTTCAGCCTATTATGACAAAATACCGACTGAAAAGAAAAAAAAACATAAGTTCGACCCATTATGCTAATATAGTGACTGGAAAGGGAACAAAACATAAGTTCAACCAATTATAAGAAAACTGCGACTAGAAAAGGGAACAAAACAACGTTTAACCCATTATAACAAAACTTCGACTGGAAAGGGAACAAAACATAAGTTCAACCTATTATGACAAAATGGCGACTGGAAAGGGAAAAAACATAAAAAACATAAATTAGACCCATAAGTAAAAAATAGCGACTGAAAAGGGGATAAAACATAAGATAGATGTTTTGTTCCCTGTCTAGTCGACATAAGTTTTACCCATAATGACAAAACGTTGACTGAAAAGGGGATAAAACATAAGATAGATCCATTATGACAAAATGGCGACTGAAATGGGGACAAAACCTAAGTTGAACCCATTATGATAAAATGGCGACTGGAAAGGGAAAAAACATAAGTTCGTCCCATTACGAAAAATGGCGACTGGAAAGGGAACAAAACAGAAGTTTGACCCATTATGCTAATATGGAAACTGAACAGGAAACAAAACATAGTTCGAACCAAAATGACAAAACTGCGACTGGAAAGGGACCAAAACATAAGTTCGACCCATTATGCTAATATGGCGACTGGAAAGGGAACAAAACATAAGTTTGACCCATTATGACAAAACTGCGACTGGAAAGGGAATAAGAACATAAGTTCGACCCATTATGCTAATATGAAGACTGGAAAGGGAAAAAAACATAAGTTCGACCCATTATGACAAAACTGCGACTGGAAAGGAACCAAAACATAAGTTCCACCCATTATGACAAAATTGCAACGAGAAAGGGAACAAACATAAGTTTTGCCCATTATGACTAAGTTTCGACCGGAAAGGGAACAAAACATAAATTCAACCCATTATGACAAAATGACGACTGGAAAGGGGGCAAAACATAAGTTTTACCCATTATTACAAAATGGCGACTGGAAAGAAAATAAGATAAGATTGACCCATTACGACAAAGTGGCGACTGGAAAAGGAACAAAACACATGTTATTCCCATTATGAGAAAATTGCGAATGGATAGGGAACAAAACATAAGTTCGAACCATAATGACAAAATGGCTACCGGAAAGAAACAAAACATAAGATAGACACATTATGACAAAATGGCGACTGGAAAACCATAAGTTCAACCCATTATGACAAAATGGCGGTTAGATTGGGAACAAAACATAAGTTTTATTCGATTGTGACAAAATGGCAATTTGAAATGGGACAAACATAAGTTTAACCATTTTGACAAAATGGCGATTGAAAAGGTAAGAAAACATAAGATAGACACATTATGGCAAAATGACGATAAGAAAGGGAACAAAACATAATGACAAAACTGCGACTGGAAAAACATAATTTCAACCCATTATGACAAAATGGCGACTAGAAATGGGACAAAACATAAGTTCAACCCATTATGACAAAATAGCGACTGGAATGGGAACAAAACATAAGTTAAACTCATTGCGACAAAATGGGGATTTGAAAGAGGACAAACATACGTTTAACCCATTAGGACAAAATGGCGATTTGAAAGGGGGCAAAACAGAAGTTTAACCCATTATGACACAATGGCGACTGGAAAGGGTACAAAACATAAGTTCAACCCATTATGACAAAATGGCGACTTGAAAGGGACCAAAACATAAGTTCGACCCATTATGTCAAAATGGCGATTTCAAATGGGACAAAACATAGGTTCAACCCATTATGACAAAATGGTGACTGGAAAGGGAACAAAACATAAGTTCAACCCATTATGACAAAATGGCGACTGGAAAGGGAACAAAACATATGTTCAACCCATTATGGACTAATGGCGTCTGAAAAGGGAACAAAACATAAGCTTAATCCATTATGACAAAATGGCGATTTGAAAGGGGACAAAACATAAGTTCAACCTATTATAACAAAACTGCGACTAGAATAGGGAACAAAACATACGTTCAACCCATTATAACAAAATGGCGACTGAAAAGGGAACAAAACATAAGATCAACCATTTATGACAAAATGGCGCTTTGAAAGGGAACAAAACATAAGTTCAACCTATTATGACAAAATGGCGACTGGAAATGGAACAAAATAGAAGTTCAGCCCATTATGACAAAATAGCGACTGAAAAGAAAAAAAAAAAACATAAGTTCGACCCATTATGCTAATATAGTGACTGTAAAGGGAACAAAACATAAGTTTAACCCATTATAACAAAACTGCGACTAGAAAAGGGAACAAAACATACGTTCAACCCATTATGACAAAATGGCGACTTGAAAGGGACCAAAACATAAGTTCGACCCATTATGGACAAATGGCGTCTGGAAAGGGAACAAAACATAAGCTTAATCCAATATGACAAAATGGCGATTTGAAAGGGTACAAAACATAAGTTTAATCCATTATGACAAAATGGCGACTGGAAAGGGAACAAAACATAAGTTCGACCCATTATGACAAAATGGTGACAGGAAAGGAAACAAAACGTAAGTTCTTCCCTTGATTACAAAACTGCGACTGGAAAGTGAACAAAACATAAGTTCAACCCATTATGAACAAATGGCGACTTCTAGAAGGGAAACAAACAATTATGACAAAATGGCGATTTGAAAGGGGACAAAACATAGGTTCTACCCATTATGACAAAATGGCGATTTGAAAGGAGACAAAACATAAGTTCGAACTAATTTGACAAAATTTTGATTGAAAAGGGAACAAAACATAAGTTTAACCCATTATGACAAAAAGGCGATTTTAAAGGGGAAAAAACATATGTTCAACCTATTATGACAAAATGGCGATTGGAAAGGGAACAAAACAAAAGTTTAACCCATTGTCACAAAATTGCGATTTAAAGGGGGCAAAACATAAGTTCAAACCATTATGACAAAACTGCGACTCGAAAGGAAACAAAACATAAGTTCAACCCATTATGACAAAACTGCGACTCGAAAAAAAACAAAACATAAGTTCAACCCATTATGACAAAATGGCGACTGGAAAGGGTACAAAACATAAGTTTAACCCATTATGACAAAAAGGCGACTGAGAAGGAACAAAACATAAGATCAACCATTTATGACAAAATGGCGATTTGAAAGGGAATAAAACATAAGTTCAACCTATTATGACAAAATGGCGACTGGAAAGGGAACAAAATAGAAGTTCAGCCCATTATGACAAAATAGCGACTGAAAAGAAAAAAAACATAAGTTCGACCCATTATGCTAATATAGTGACTGTAAAGGGAACAAAATATAATTTCAACCCATTATAACAAAACTGCGACTAGAAAAGGGAACAAAACATACGTTCAACCCATTATAACAAAACTGCGACTGGAAAGGGAACAAAACATAAGTTCAACCCATTATGACAAAATGGCGACTTGAAAGGGACCAAAACATAAGTTCGACCCATTATGTCAAAATGGCGATTTCAAATGGGACAAAACATAGATTCAACCCATTATGACAAAATGGTGACTGGAAAGGGAACAAAACATAAGTTCAACCCATTATGACAAAATGGCGACTGGAAAGGGAACAAAACATATGTTCAACCCATTATGGACTAATGGCGTCTGGAAAGGGAACAAAACATAAGCTTAATCCATTATGACAAAATGGCGATTTGAAAGGGGACAAAACTTAAGTTCGACCCATTATGTCAAAATGGCGATTTCAAATGGGACAAAACATAGATTCAACCCATTATGACAAAATGGCGACTGGAAAGGGAACAAAACATACGTTCAACCCATTATGGACTAATGGCGTCTGGAAAGGGAACAAAACATAAGCTTAATCCAATATGACAAAATGGCGATTTGAAAGGGACCAAAACATAAATTCGACCCATTATGTCAAAATGGCGATTTCAAATGGGACAAAACATAGGTCTAACCCATTATGACAAAATGGCGACTTGAAAGGGAACAAAACATACGTTCAACCCATTATGGACTAATGGCGTCTGAAAAGGAAACAAAACATAAGCTTAATCCAATATGACAAAATGGCGAATTGAAAGGGGACAAAACTTAAGTTCGACCCATTATGTCAAAATGGCGATTTCAAAGGGGACAAAAAATAGGTTCAACCCATTATGACAAAATGGCGACTGGAAAGGGTACAAAACATAAGTTCGACCCATTATGACAAAATGGCGATTTGAAAGGGGACAAAACATACGTTCAACCCATTATGGACAAATGGCGTCTGGAAAGGGAACAAAACATAAGCTTAATCCAATATGACAAAATGGCGATTTGAAAGGGTACAAAACATAAGTTTAATCCATTATGACAAAATGGCGACTGGAAAGGGAACAAAACATAAGTTCGACCCATTATGACAAAATGGTGACAGGAAAGGAAACAAAACGAAAGTTCTTCCATTGATTACAAAACTGCGACTGGAAAGTGAACAAAACATAAGTTCAACCCATTATGAACAAATGGCGACTTTTAGAAGGGAAACAAACAATTATGACAAAATGGCGATTTGAAAGGGGACAAAATGTAGGTTCTACCCATTATGACAAAATTGCGACTGGAAAGGGAACAAAACATAAGTTTAACCCATTATGACAAAAAGGCGACTGGATAGGAAACAAAACATAAGTTCATCCCATTGTCACAAAATGGCGATTTGAAAGGGAACAAAATAGAAGTTCAGCCCATTATGACAAAATGGCGATTGGAAAGGGAACAAAATAGAAGTTCAGCCCATTATGACAAAATAACGACTGATAAGGAAAAAAAACATAATTTCGACTCATTATGCTTATATAGTGACTGTAAAGGGAACAAAACATAAGTTCAACCCATTATAACAAAACTGCGACTAGAAAAGGGAACAAAACATACGTTCAACCCATTATAACAAAATGGCGACTGAAAAGGGAACAAAACATAAGATCAACCATTTATGACAAAATGGCGCTTTGAAAGGGAACAAAACATAAGTTCAACCTATTATGACAAAATGGCGACTGGAAAGGGAGCAAAATAAAAGTTCAGCCCATTATGACAAAATAGCGACTGAAAAGAAAAAAAAAACATAATTTCGACCCATTATGCTAATATAGTGACTGTAAAGGAAACAAAACATAATTTCAACCCATTATAACAAAACTGCGACTAGAAAAGGGAACAAAACATACGTTCAACCCATTATAACAACACTGCGACTGGAAAGGGAACAAAACATAAGTTCAACCCATTATGACAAAATGGCGACTTGAAAGGGACCAAAACATAAGTTCGACCCATTATGTCAAAATGGCGATTTCAAATGGGACAAAACATAGGTTCAACCAATTATGACAAAATGGCGACTGAAAAGGGAACAAAACATAAGTTCAACCCATTATGACAAAATGGCGACTGGAAAGGGAACAAAACATACGTTCAACCCATTATGGACTAATGGCGTCTGGAAAGGGAACAAAACATAAGCTTAATCCAATATGACAAAATGGCGATTTGAAAGGGGACAAAACTTAAGTTCGACCCATTATGTCAAAATGGCGATTTCAAAGGGGACAAAACATAGGTTCAACCCATTATGACAAAATAGCGACTGGAAAGGGTACAAAACATAAGTTTAATCCATTATGACAAAAGGCGGAAGGATAGGGAACAAAAAATACGTTCAACCCATTATGGACTAATGGCGTCTGGAAAGGGAACAAAACATAAGCTTAATCCAATATGACAAAATGGCGATTTGAAAGGGACCAAAACATAAGTTCGACCCATTATGTCAAAATGGCGATTTCAAATGGGACAAAACATAGGTCCAACCCATTATAACAAAATAGCGACTGAAAAGGGAACAAAACATAAGTTCAACCCATTATGACAAAATGGCGACTGGAAAGGGAACAAAACATACGTTCAACCCATTATGGACTAATGGCGTCTGAAAAGGAAACAAAAAATAAGCTTAATCCAATATGACAAAATGGCGATTTGAAAGGGGACAAAACTTAAGTTCGACCCATTATGTCAAAATGGCGATTTCAAAGGGGACAAAACATAGGTTCAACCCATTATGACAAAATGGCGACAAGGAAAGGGTACAAAACATAAGTTCGACCCATTATGACAAAATGGCGATTTGAAAGGGGACAAAACATACGTTCAACCCATTATGGTCAAATGGCGTCTGGAAAGGAACAAAACATAAGCTTAATCCAATATGACAAAATGGCGATTTGAAAGGGTACAAAACATAAGTTTAATCCATTATGACAAAATGGCGACTGGAAAGGGAACAAAACATAAGTTCGACCAATTATGACAAAATGGTGACAGGAAAGGAAACAAAACGAAAGTTCTTCCCTTGATTACAAAACTGCGACTGGAAAGTGAACAAAACATAAGTTCAACCCATTATGAACAAATGGCGACTTTTAGAAGGGAAACAAACAATTATGACAAAATGGCGATTTGAAAGGGGACAAAACATAGGTTCTACCCATTATGACAAAATGGCGACTGGAAAGGAAACAAAACATAAGTTGAACCCATTATGACAAAATGGCGACTGGAAAGGGTACAAAACATAAGTTTAACCCATTATGACAAAAAGGCGACTGGATAGGGAACAAAACATACGTTCAACCCATTATGGACTAATGGCGTCTGGAAAGGGAACAAAACATAAGCTTAATCCAATATGACAAAATGGCGATTTGAAAGGGACCAAAACATAAGTTCGACCCATTATGACAAAATGGTGACAGGAAAGGAAACAAAACGAAAGTTCTTCCCTTGATTACAAAACTGCGACTGGAAAGTGAACAAAACATAAGTTCAACCCAATATGAACAAATGGCGACTTCTAGAAGGGAAACAAACAATTATGACAAAATGGCGATTTGAAAGGGGACAAAACATAGGTTCTACCCATTATGACAAAATTGCGACTGGAAAGGGAACAAAACATAAGTTTAACCCATTATGACAAAAAGGCGACTGGATAGGAAACAAAACATAAGTTCATCCCATTGTCACAAAATGGCGATTTGAAAGGGAACAAAATAGAAGTTCAGCCCATTATGACAAAATGGCGATTGGAAAGGGAACAAAATAGAAGTTCAGCCCATTATGACAAAATGGCGATTGGAAAGGGAACAAAATAGAAGTTCAGCCCATTATGACAAAATGGCGATTGGAAAGGGAACAAAATAGAAGTTCAGCCCATTATGACAAAATAACGACTGATAAGGAAAAAAAACATAATTTCGACTCATTATGCTTATATAGTGACTGTAAAGGGAACAAAACATAAGTTCAACCCATTATAACAAAACTGCGACTAGAAAAGGGAACAAAACATACGTTCAACCCATTATACAAAATGGCGACTGAAAAGGGAACAAAACATAAGATCAACCATTTATGACAAAATGGCGCTTTGAAAGGGAACAAAACATAAGTTCAACCTATTATGACAAAATGGCGACTGGAAAGGGAACAAAATAAAAGTTCAGCCCATTATGACAAAATAGCGACTGAAAAGAAAAAAAAAACATAATTTCGACCCATTATGCTAATATAGTGACTGTAAAGGGAACAAAACATAATTTCAACCCATTATAACAAAACTGCGACTAGAAAAGGGAACAAAACATACGTTCAACCCATTATAACAAAACTGCGACTGGAAAGGGAACAAAACATAAGTTCAACCCATTATGACAAAATGGCGACTTGAAAGGGACCAAAACATAAGTTCGACCCATTATGTCAAAATGGCGATTTCAAATGGGACAAAACATAGGTTCAACCAATTATGACAAAATGGCGACTGAAAAGGGAACAAAACATAAGTTCAACCCATTATGACAAAATGGCGACTGGAAAGGGAACAAAACATACGTTCAACCCATTATGGACTAATGGCGTCTGGAAAGGGAACAAAACATAAGCTTAATCCAATATGACAAAATGGCGATTTGAAGGGGACAAAACTTAAGTTCGACCCATTATGTCAAAATGGCGATTTCAAAGGGGACAAAACATAGGTTCAACCCATTATGACAAAATAGCGACTGGAAAGGGTACAAAACATAAGTTTAATCCATTATGACAAAAGGCGAAAGGATAGGGAACAAAAAATACGTTCAACCCATTATGGACTAATGGCGTCTGGAAAGGGAACAAAACATAAGCTTAATCCAATATGAAAATGGCGATTTGAAAGGGACCAAAACATAAGTTCGACCCATTATGTCAAAATGGCGATTTCAAATGAGACAAAACATAGGTCCAACCCATTATAACAAAATGGCGACTGAAAAGGGAACAAAACATAAGTTCAACCATTATGACAAAATGGCGACTGGAAAGGGAACAAAACATACGTTCAACCCATTATGGACTAATGGCGTCTGAAAAGGAAACAAAACATAAGCTTAATCCAATATGAGAAAATGGCGATTTGAAAGGGGACAAAACTTAAGTTCGACCCATTATATCAAAATGGCGATTTCAAAGGGGACAAAATATAGGTTCAACCCATTATGACAAAATGGCGACTGGAAAGGGTACAAAACATAAGTTCGACCAATTATGACAAAATGGTGACAGGAAAGGAAACAAAACGAAAGTTCTTCCCTTGATTACAAAACTGCGACTGGAAAGTGAACAAAACATAAGTTCAACCCATTATGAACAAATGGCGACTTTTAGAAGGGAAACAAACAATTATGACAAAATGGCGATTTGAAAGGGGACAAAACATAGGTTCTACCCATTATGACAAAATGGCGACTGGAAAGGAAACAAAACATAAGTTCAACCCATTATGACAAAATGGCGACTGGAAAGGGTACAAAACATAAGTTTAACCCATTATGACAAAAAGGCGACTGGATAGGGAACAAAACATACGTTCAACCCATTATGGACTAATGGCGTCTGGAAAGGGAACAAAACATAAGCTTAATCCAATATGACAAAATGGCGATTTGAAAGGGACCAAAACATAAGTTCGACCCATTATGACAAAATGGTGACAGGAAAGGAAACAAAACGAAAGTTCTTCCCTTGATTACAAAACTGCGACTGGAAAGTGAACAAAACATAAGTTCAACCCAATATGAACAAATGGCGACTTCTAGAAGGGAAACAAACAATTATGACAAAATGGCGATTTGAAAGGGGACAAAACATAGGTTCTACCCATTATGACAAAATTGCGACTGGAAAGGGAACAAAACATAAGTTTAACCCATTATGACAAAAAGGCGACTGGATAGGAAACAAAACATAAGTTCATCCCATTGTCACAAAATGGCGATTTGAAAGGGAACAAAATAGAAGTTCAGCCCATTATGACAAAATGGCGATTGGAAAGGGAACAAAATAGAAGTTCAGCCCATTATGACAAAATGGCGATTGGAAAGGGAACAAAATAGAAGTTCAGCCCATTATGACAAAATAACGACTGATAAGGAAAAAAAACATAATTTCGACTCATTATGCTTATATAGTGACTGTAAAGGGAACAAAACATAAGTTCAACCCATTATAACAAAACTGCGACTAGAAAAGGGAACAAAACATACGTTCAACCCATTATAACAAAATGGCGACTGAAAAGGGAACAAAACATAAGATCAACCATTTATGACAAAATGGCGCTTTGAAAGGGAACAAAACATAAGTTCAACCTATTATGACAAAATGGCGACTGGAAAGGGAACAAAATAAAAGTTCAGCCCATTATGACAAAATAGCGACTGAAAAGAAAAAAAAAACATAATTTCGACCCATTATGCTAATATAGTGACTGTAAAGGGAACAAAACATAATTTCAACCCATTATAACAAACTGCGACTAGAAAAGGAACAAAACATACGTTCAACCCATTATAACAAAACTGCGACTGGAAAGGGAACAAAACATAAGTTCAACCCATTATGACAAAATGGCGACTTGAAAGGGACCAAAACATAAGTTCGACCCATTATGTCAAAATGGCGATTTCAAATGGGACAAAACATAGGTTCAACCAATTATGACAAAATGGCGACTGAAAAGGGAACAAAACATAAGTTCAACCCATTATGACAAAATGGCGACTGGAAAGGGAACAAAACATACGTTCAACCCATTATGGACTAATGGCGTCTGGAAAGGGAACAAAACATAAGCTTAATCCAATATGACAAAATGGCGATTTGAAAGGGGACAAAACTTAAGTTCGACCCATTATGTCAAAATGGCGATTTCAAAGGGGACAAAACATAGGTTCAACCCATTATGACAAAATAGCGACTGGAAAGGGTACAAAACATAAGTTTAATCCATTATGACAAAAGGCGAAAGGATAGGGAACAAAAAATACGTTCAACCCATTATGGACTAATGGCGTCTGGAAAGGGAACAAAACATAAGCTTAATCCAATATGACAAAATGGCGATTTGAAAGGGACCAAAACATAAGTTCGACCCATTATGTCAAAATGGCGATTTCAAATGAGACAAAACATAGGTCCAACCCATTATAACAAAATGGCGACTGAAAAGGGAACAAAACATAAGTTCAACCCATTATGACAAAATGGCGACTGGAAAGGGAACAAAACATACGTTCAACCCATTATGGACTAATGGCGTCTGAAAAGGAAACAAAACATAAGCTTAATCCAATATGACAAAATGGCGATTTGAAAGGGGACAAAACTTAAGTTCGACCCATTATGTCAAAATGGCGATTTCAAAGGGGACAAAATATAGGTTCAACCCATTATGACAAAATGGCGACTGGAAAGGGTACAAAACATAAGTTCGACCAATTATGACAAAATGGTGACAGGAAAGGAAACAAAACGAAAGTTCTTCCCTTGATTACAAAACTGCGACTGGAAAGTGTTCAACCCATTATGAACAAATGGCGACTTTTAGAAGGGAAACAAACAATTATGACAAAATGGCGATTTGAAAGGGGACAAAACATAGGTTCTACCCATTATGACAAAATGGCGACTGGAAAGGAAACAAAACATAAGTTCAACCCATTATGACAAAATGGCGACTGGAAAGGGTACAAAACATAAGTTTAACCCATTATGACAAAAAGGCGACTGGATAGGGAACAAAACATACGTTCAACCCATTATGGACTAATGGCGTCTGGAAAGGGAACAAAACATAAGCTTAATCCAATATGACAAAATGGCGATTTGAAAGGGACCAAAACATAAGTTCGACCCATTATGACAAAATGGTGACAGGAAAGGAAACAAAACGAAAGTTCTTCCCTTGATTACAAAACTGCGACTGGAAAGTGAACAAAACATAAGTTCAACCCAATATGAACAAATGGCGACTTCTAGAAGGGAAACAAACAATTATGACAAAATGGCGATTTGAAAGGGGACAAAACATAGGTTCTACCCATTATGACAAAATTGCGACTGGAAAGGGAACAAAACATAAGTTTAACCCATTATGACAAAAAGGCGACTGGATAGGAAACAAAACATAAGTTCATCCCATTGTCACAAAATGGCGATTTGAAAGGGAACAAAATAGAAGTTCAGCCCATTATGACAAAATGGCGATTGGAAAGGGAACAAAATAGAAGTTCAGCCCATTATGACAAAATGGCGATTGGAAAGGGAACAAAATAGAAGTTCAGCCCATTATGACAAAATAACGACTGATAAGGAAAAAAAACATAATTTCGACTCATTATGCTTATATAGTGACTGTAAAGGGAACAAAACATAAGTTCAACCCATTATAACAAAACTGCGACTAGAAAAGGGAACAAAACATACGTTCAACCCATTATAACAAAATGGCGACTGAAAAGGGAACAAAACATAAGATCAACCATTTATGACAAAATGGCGCTTTGAAAGGGAACAAAATATAAGTTCAACCTATTATGACAAAATGGCGACTGGAAAGGGAACAAAATAAAAGTTCAGCCCATTATGACAAAATAGCGACTGAAAAGAAAAAAAAAAACATAATTTCGACCCATTATGCTTATATAGTGACTGTAAAGGGAACAAAACATAATTTCAACCCATTATAACAAAACTGCGACTAGAAAAGGGAACAAAACATACGTTCAACCCATTATAACAAAACTGCGACTGGAAAGGGAACAAAACATAAGTTCAACCCATTATGACAAAATGGCGACTTGAAAGGGACCAAAACATAAGTTCGACCCATTATGTCAAAATGGCGATTTCAAATGGGACAAAACATAGGTTCAACCAATTATGACAAAATGGCGACTGAAAAGGGAACAAAACATAAGTTCAACCCATTATGACAAAATGGCGACTGGAAAGGGAACAAAACATACGTTCAACCCATTATGGACTAATGGCGTCTGGAAAGGGAACAAAACATAAGCTTAATCCAATATGACAAAATGGCGATTTGAAAGGGGACAAAACTTAAGTTCGACCCATTATGTCAAAATGGCGATTTCAAAGGGGACAAAACATAGGTTCAACCCATTATGACAAAATAGCGACTGGAAAGGGTACAAAACATAAGTTTAATCCATTATGACAAAAGGCGAAAGGATAGGGAACAAAAAATACGTTCAACCCATTATGGACTAATGGCGTCTGGAAAGGGAACAAAACATAAGCTTAATCCAATATGACAAAATGGCGATTTGAAAGGGACCAAAACATAAGTTCGACCCATTATGTCAAAATGGCGATTTCAAATGGGACAAAACATAGGTCCAACCCATTATAACAAAATGGCGACTGAAAAGGGAACAAAACATAAGTTCAACCCATTATGACAAAATGGCGACTGGAAAGGGAACAAAACATACGTTCAACCCATTATGGACTAATGGCGTCTGAAAAGGAAACAAAACATAAGCTTAATCCAATATGACAAAATGGCGATTTGAAAGGGGACAAAACTTAAGTTCGACCCATTATGTCAAAATGGCGATTTCAAAGGGGACAAAATATAGGTTCAACCCATTATGACAAAATGGCGACTGGAAAGGGTACAAAACATAAGTTCGACCCATTATGACAAAATGGCGACTGAAAAGGGAACAAAACATACGTTCAACCCATTATAACAAAATGGCGACTAGAAAAGGGAACAAAACATACGTTCAACCCATTATGACAAAATGGCGACTGAAAAGGGAACAAAACATAAGATCAACCATTTATGACAAAATGGCGATTTGAAAGGGAACAAAACATAAGTTCAACCTATTATGACAAAATGGCGACTGGAAAGAGAACAAAAAACATAAGTTCGACCCATTATGCTAATACAGTGACTGTAAAGGGAACAAAACATAAGTTGAACCCATTATAACACAATGGCGACTGAAAAGGGAACAAAACATACGTTCAACCCATTATAACAAAATGGCGACTAGAAAAGGGAACAAAACATACGTTCAACCCATTATGACAAAATGGCGACTGAAAAGGGAACAAAACATAAGATCAACCATTTATGACAAAATGGCGATTTGAAAGGGAACAAAACATAAGTTCAACCTATTATGACAAAATGGCGACTGGAAAGAGAACAAAAAACATAAGTTCGACCCATTATGCTAATATAGTGACTGTAAAGGGAACAAAACATAATTTCAACCCATTATAACAAAACTGCGACTAGAAAAGGGAACAAAACATACGTTCAACCCATTATAACAAAACTGCGACCGGAAAGGGAACAAAACATAAGTTCAACCCATTATGACAAAATGGCGACTTGAAAGGGACCAAAACATAAGTTCGACCCATTATGTCAAAATGGCGATTTCAAATGGGACAAAACATAGGTTCAACCCATTATGACAAAATGGCGACTGGAAAGGACACAAAACATAAGTTCAACCCATTATGACAAAATGGCGACTGGAAAGGGAACAAAACATACGTTCAACCCATTATGGACTAATGGCGTCTGGAAAGGGAACAAAACATAAGCTTAATCCAATATGACAAAATGGCGATTTGAAAGGGGACAAAACTTAAGTTCGACCCATTATGTCAAAATGGCGATTTCAAAGGGGACAAAACATAGGTTCAACCCATTATGACAAAATGGCGACTGGAAAGGGTACAAAACATAAGTTCGACCCATTATGACAAAATGGCGATTTAAAAGGGGACAAAACATACGTTCAACCCATTATGGACAAATGGCGTCTGCAAAGGGAACAAAACATAAGCTTAATCCAATATGACAAAATTGCGATTTGAAAGGGTACAAAACATAAGTTTAATCCATTATGACAAAATGTCGACTGGAAAGGGAACAAAACATAAGTTCGACCCATTATGACAACAAAATGGTGACAGGAAAGGAAACAAAACGTAAGTTTTTCCCTTGATTACAAAACTGCGACTGGAAAGTGAACAAAACATAAGTTCAACCAATTATGAACAAATGGCGACTTCTAGAAGGGAAACAAACAATTATGACAAAATGGCGATTTGAAAGGGGACAAAACATAGGTTCTACCCATTATGATAAAATGGAGACTGGAAAGGGAACAAAACATAAGATCAACTACATGTATTTATGACAAAATGGCGACTGGAAAGGAAACAAAACATAAGTTCAACCCATTATGACAAAATGGCGACTGGAAAGGGAACAAAATATAAGTTCAACCCATTATGACAAAATTGCGACTGGAAAGGGAACAAAACATAAGTTTAACCCATTATGACAAAAAGGCGACTGGATAGGGAACAAAACATAAGTTCAACCCATTGTCACAAAATGGCGACTGGAAAGGGGATAAAACATAAGTTCGAACTAATTTGACAAAATTTTGATTGAAAAGGGAACAAAACATAAGTTTAACCCATTATGACAAAAAGGCGATTTTGAAGGGGAAAAAACATATGTTCAACCTATTATGACAAAATGACGATTGGAAAGGGAACAAAACAAAAGTTTAACCCATTGTCACAAAATTGCGATTTAAAGGGGGCAAAACATAAGTTCAACCCATTATGACAAAACTGCGACTCGAAAGGAAACACAATTTAAGTTCAAACACTTATCAACGAATGGCGACTTCCACAAAGGAAACAAACAATTATGACAAAATGGCGACTGGAAAGGAAACAAAACATAAGATCTACCAATTATGTCAAAATGGCGATTTCAAAGGGGAGAAAACATAGGTTCAACCTATTATGACAAAATGACGACTGGAAAGGGAAGAAAACATAAGATCGACCAATAATGACAAAATGGAGATTGGAAAGGGAACAAAAAATAAGTTTAACGAATTTTGACAAAATTGCGACTGGAAAGGGAACAACCCATTGTCACAAAATGGCGATTTAAAAGGGGACAAAACATAAGTTTAACCCATTCTGATAAAATCGCGATTGAATTGGAAACAAAACATAATTCGAACTAATTTGACAAAATTGCGATTGGAAAGGGAACAAAACATAAGTTCAACCCATTATGACAAACTGGCGACTGGAAAAGGATAAAACATAAAAAACATAAATTAGACCCATAAGGAAAAAATAGCGACTGAAAAGGGGATACAATATAAGATAGATGTTTTGTTCCCTGTCTAGTCGACATAAGTTTAACCCATAATGACAAAACGTTGACTGAAAAGGGGATAAAACATAAGATAGATCCATTATGACAAAATGGCGACTGAAATGGGGACAAAACCTAAGTTGAACCCATTATGACAAAATGGCGACTGGAAAGGGAAAAACCATAAGTTCGTCCCATTACGAAAAATGGCGACTGGAAAGGGAACAAAACAGAAGTTTGACCCATTATGCTAATATGGAAACTGAACAGGAAACAAAACATAGTTCGATCTAAAATGACAAAACTGCGACTGGAAAGGGACCAAAATATAAGTTGGAGCCATTATGACAAAACTGCGACTGGAAAGGGAATAAGAACATAAGTTCGACCCATTATGCTAATATGAAGACTGGAAAGGGAAAAAAACATAAGTTGGACCCATTATGTCAAAACTGCGACTGGAAAGGGAATAAGAACATAAGTTCCACCCATTATGCTAATATGAAGACTGGAAAGGGAAAAAACATAAGTTCGACCCATTATGACAAAACTGCGACTGGAAAGGAACCAAAACATAAGTTCAACCCATTATGACAAAATTGCAACGAGAAAGGGAACAAAACATAAGTTTTACCCATTATGACTAAGTTTCGACCGAAAAGGGAACAAAACATAAATTCAACCCATTATGACAAAATGACGACTGGAAAGGGGGCAAAACATAAGTTTTACCCATTATTACAAAATGGCGACTGGAAAAAAAATAAAAGATAAGATTGACCAATTACGACAAAGTGGCGACTGGAAAAGGAACAAAACACATGTTATTCCCATTATGAGAAAATTGCGAATGGATAGGGAACAAAACATAAGTTCGAACCATAATGACAAAATGGCTATCGGAAAGAAACAAAACATAAGATAGACACATTATGACAAAATGGCGACTGGAAAAACATAAGTTCAACCCATTATGACAAAATGGTGGTTCGATTGGGAACAAAATATAAGTTTTATTCCATTGTGACAAAATGGCAATTTGAAATGGGACAAACATAAGTTTAACCCATTAGAACAAAATGGCGATTTGAAAGGGGGCAAAACAGAAGTTGAACCCATTTTGACAAAATGGCGATTGGAAAGGGAAGAAAACATAAGATAGACCCATTATGGCAAAATGGCGATAAGAAAGGGAACAAAACATAACATAAACCCATAACGACAAAACTGCGACTGGAAAAACATAATTTCAACCCATTATGACAAAATGGCGATTAGAAAGGGGACAAAACATAAGTTCAACCAATTATGACAAAATAGCGACTGGAATGGAAAGAAAACATAAGTTAAACCGATTGTGACAAAATGGCGATTTGAAAGAGGACAAACATAAGTTTAACCCATTATGACAAAATGGCGATTTGAAAGGGGGCAAAACAGAAGTTTAACCCATTATGACAAAATGGCGATTGGAAAGGGAACAAAACATAAGATAGACACATAATAACAAAATGGCGATTTGAAAGGGGGCAAAACATAAGTTAAACCCATTATGACAAAACTGCGACTGGAAAGGAAACACAATTTAAGTTCAACCCATTATCAACATATAGCGACTTCTATAAAGAAAACAAACAATTATGACAAAATTGCGACTTGAAAGAGAACAAAACATAAGATCTACCAATTATGTCAAAATGGCGATTTCAAAGGGGACAAAACATAAGTTCAACCCATTATGACAAAATGGCGACTGGAAAGGGTACAAAACATAAGATCGACCAATTATGACAAAATGGCGATTGGAAAGGGAACAAAACATAAGATAGACCCATTATGACAAAAAAGCCGATTTGAAAGGGGGCAAAACACAAGTTTAACATATTAAGACAAAATTGGAACTGGAACGGGAACAAAACATAAGTTGAACCCATTATGACAAAATGGCGATTGAAAAAGGTAACAAAACATTATGGACAAATGGCGTCTGGAAAGGGAACAAAACATAAGTTTAATCCATTATGACAAAGTGGCGACTGGAAAAGGAACAAAACACATGTTCTTCCCATTATGAGAAAATTGCGAATGGATAAGGAACAAAACATAAGTTCGACCCATAATGACAAAATGGCTACCAGAAACAAACGAAATATAAGATAGACACATTATGACAAAATGGCGACTAGAAAGATAAGATTGACCCATTACGACCAAATGGCGGCTGGAAAAGGAACAAAACACATGTTCTTCCCATTATGAGAAAATGGCGAATGGCTAGGGGACAAAACATAAGTTAAACCCATTATGACAAAATGTCGGTTCGATTGGGAACGAAACATAAGTTTTTTTCCATTGTGAAAAAATGGCGATTTGAAAGGAGACAAACATACGTTTAATCCATTAGGACAAAATGGCGATTTGAAAGGGGGCAAAACAGAAGTTTAACCCATTATGACAAAATTGCGATAAGAAAAGAAACAAAACATAACATAGACCCATAATGACAAAACTGACTGGAAAAACATAATTTAAACCCATTATGACAAAATGGCGACTTTAAAGGGGACACAACATAAGTTAAACCCATTATGACAAAATGGCGATTGGAAATGGAACAAAACATAAGTTTAACCCATTGTCACAAAATGGCGATTTGAAAGTGGACAAAACATAAGTTCGAACAAATTTGACAAAATTGCGATTGAAAAGGGAACAAAACATAAGTTTAAACCATTGTGACAAAATGGCGATTTGAAGGGGGGGGGAAACAGAAGATAGACCCATTATGACAAAATGGCGATTTGAAAGGGGGCAAAACATAAGTTTAACCCATTATGACAAAATGGCGATAGGAAAAGGAACAAAACATAAGATAGACCCATTATGACAAAATGGCGATTGGAAAGTGAACAAAACATAAGATAGACCCATTATGACAAAAAAAGCCAATTTGAAAGGGGGCAAAACACAAGTTTAACCCATTATGACAAAATGGCGATAAGAAAGGGAACAAAACATAACATAGACCCATAAAGACAAAACTGACTGGAAAAACATAATTTCAACCCATTATGACAAAATGGCGACTTGAAAGGGGACAAAACATAAGTTTAACCCATTATGACAAAATGGCGATTGGAAATGGAACAAAACATAAGTTTAACCTATTGTCACAAAATGTCGATTTGAAAGGGGACAAAACATAAGTTCGAACTAATTTGACAAAATTGCGATTGAAAAGGGAACAAAACATAAGTTTAAACCATTGTGACAAAATGGCGATTTAAAAGGGGGGAAAACAGAAGATAGACCCATTATGACAAAATGGCGATTTGAAAGGGGGCAAAACATAAGTTTAACCCATTATGACAAAATGGCGATAGGAAAAGGAACAAAACATAAGATAGACTCATTATGACAAAATGGCGATAAGAAAGGGAACAAAACATAACATAGACCCATAATGACAAAACTGACTGGTAAAACATAAGTTCGACCGATTATGACAAAATGGCGACTTGAAAGGGGACAAAACATAAGTTAAACCCATTATGACAACATGGCGATTGGAAATGGAACAAAACATAAGTTTAACCCATTGTCACAAAATGGCGATTTGAAAGAGGACAAAACATAAGTTCGAACTAATTTGACAAAATTGCGATTGAAAAGGGAACAAAACATAAGTTTAAACCATTGTGACAAAATGGCGATTTGAAAGGGAGAAAAACAGAAGATAGACCCATTATGACAAAATGGCGATTTGAAAGGGGGCAAAACATAAGTGTAACCCATTATGACAAAATGGCGATAGAAAAAGGAACAAAACATAAGATAGACCCATTATGACAACACGGCGATTGAAAAGTGACCAAAACATAAGTTCAACCCATTATGGACCAATGGCGTCTGGAAAGGGAACAAAACATAAGTTTAATCTATTATGACAAAATGGCGACTGGAAAGTGAATAAGACATAAGTTCGACCGATTATGACAAAATGGAGACAGGAAAGGAAACAAAACGTAAGTTCTTCTCTTTATGACAAAACTGCGACTGGAAATGGAAAAAACATAAGGTCAACCTATTATGATGAAATGGCTACTGGAAAGGAAACAAAACATAAGTTCAACTGATTATGACAAAATGGCGATTGGAAAGGGAACAAAAAATAAGTTTAACGAATTATGACAAAATTGCGACTGGAAAGGGAACAAAACATAAGTTTGAGCTATTAAGACAAAATAGCGACTGGAAAGGAAAAAAACATAAGTTCAACCCATTATGATAAAATGGCGACTGGAAAGGAGACAAGACATAAGTTCAACCCATTATGACAAAATCTCGATTGGGAAGGGGACAAAACATCAGATCAACCCATTATGAGAAAATGGCGACTGGAAAGGGGACAAAAAATAAGTTCAAAACATTATGACAAAATGGCGACTGGAAAGGGAACAAAAAAAAGTTAGACCTATTATGACAAAATGGCGATTGGAAAGGTTCGATCCATTGTGACAAAATGGCGACTGGAAATGGAACAAAACATAAATTCGACCTATTATGACAAAATGGCGATTGGAAAAGTAAAAAAAAACATAAGTTCAACCCATTATGGAAAAATGGCGATTGGAAAAGATCGACCCATTGTGAAAAATTTTTTCAGATCAATTGTTGATGATATCATAAATTTATTGATATCATGATTGGAAAAGGTTGATTTTTTCAAAGTATTGTTTTAGAAACTGATTCAGATAATATTATTAACGGGTGATTGGAGATTTACTCAAGTAGTCGAAGTAGAGTAATGATTATATCTTGCCAAATGCGTCTAACAGTTATCTCATTGAAATATTCACGCTGAAATGACGCTCATGGACGCAACAATACAAATTTCTTAGTTAAGAATAATATACAGTCAAAAACAATAATATACTGTTAAACCTGTCTATAAAGTCCACCAAAGGGAACTAATAAAACCGGTCTTTATGGGCATGTGTTCATTATATACTGTTTCAAATAATTTGGATAAAGAACCATAGGGATACAATTCTACTGGCCTTATATAGAGGTGGCCTTTAAGGCAGATTGGACTGTAAATTTGTTATTTATATTATCTACAATTTGAAAAAAACATGTGTTTAATATAACAATTATTATTCTTAAATCATGTAGATACATGTAGATATAGGCAAACAACTTTGACTTGTCCACTTGAAGTTTTATTAGGAATAATAATAAACTTAAGGGGGGGGTCTACCTTATGCATGAATAGTGTTAAGATACAAATTAATACCTGCACAGTACATAGATGTACTCTTTAGGGTGAGTATATGTCATGATATTTACAAAATAAGCACTTGTAATCGTTTTACATTGATGTACTAAGTTCGTAATAAACACTTAAATGAAAGGTCAAGCTAACAGGTTAAAGTTGTTTGCCTATATCTGCGTTACTCCTTTTTACGTGGTGTTTAGCTTACTGAATGCAGATACAATTAATAGTTGAAACATTGTTCATCCACTAACTATTTGTACTTGTATTCAGAAGTTGAGCTGAGTAATGGTGTTTAACGCTTAAGTAAAGACTACTTACTTTTATAGAGACGTGGCCAGCTATATTGTGCTGAATTGTGCCTTTTCGTTGGACCGATGGCATTATACAGCACGCTTCTTTATCATGCAACGCTTAAGTTCACGGAAACTCGTTTATTCAATTTCTAATCCGAAACAACCACGACTCTTATTTCTTAATACCGTGTTTTTGGCGAAAAAACAGCCACTTTCAAGTCTTGGGTCAGACCCGAAAAAGTTTTCACTTTGCTTTTTGATTGCGATGGGTCATGGAATAGTATTTATGTTTTTGATGAATGTGAAAAAAAAAAAATATATATATATATATATATATTTGTACAGGAACTATGAAACAGTATAGCGTATGTGAAGGCAAAAATGCAAAGTTTGAATTTGATACAGTCCCGGACAATAAGACTTTAGTTGCTACATGGTTCAAGATGGCGGATAATATAGTCAACCGTACATGTATATTGAAAAAACACAAAGTAGGAAGGCCGTGTCTAGCATATGAAAAAAGGGCAAGCTTAAGTCCGACAGATAACCGGTTAACTATTGCAAGAATGGATAGATCTGAAACGGGAGTTTACCTTCAGAAACTTGAAAACGTAAATAATGGTGAACATAGATGCGAATCATATCTTCAGGTAACTGTTTTAGGTAAGTATTCAACAATAAATGAATTATCATTAACAGTGAGAGATTATAAGAATCAATTATAAAATTACGGATTGGAAAAGTAATGTAAAGTTTTGTCGGAGCACATACATGCAAAAGATCCAATTCGTTGTTTCCTTTACTCTTTTAAGCTCACCTGGCCTAAAGGCCATGTGAGCTTTTACCATCACTCGGCGTCCGTCGTCCGTCAGTCAGTCCGTCCGTCAGTCTGTCAGTCTGTCAGTCCGTCTGTAAACTTTTCACATTTTGGCTATCTTCTCTGAAACCCCTGAACCAATTTTAACCAAACTTTACAGGAATGATGTATGGAAGGTCCTTTATTTAGATTGCCAAAATTTTTTGATCCGCCAAAAAACATGGCTGCCAGCGCAGAAGATAGTTTAACATTGGACCCTATGGGAAAAACGCATTTTTGACTATGCCCTCAGAAATGACTGAAGCAAATTGAACCAAACTTTACAGGAATGATGTATAGAAGGTCCTTTACATAGATTGCCAAAATTTTTCTGATCCGCCAACAAACATGGCTGCCAGTGGAGAACATTGTTTCACATTGGACCCTATGGGAAAAGCATATATATGCTATCTTCTCTGAAGCTAGTGAAGCAAATTGAACCAAACTTTACAGGAATGATGTATAAAAGGTCCTTTACATAGATTGCCAAAAAATTTTCTGATCTGCCAAAAAACATGGCTGTCAGCGCAAAAGATAGTTTAACATTGGACTTTATGGGAAAAATGCATTTTTGACTATGTCCTCAGAAATGACTGAAGCAAATTGAGCCAAACTTTACAGGAATGATGTATAGAAGGTCCTTTACATAGATTGCCAAAATTTTCCTGATCTGCCATAAAACATGGCTGCCAGTGGAGAACATTGTTTCACATTGGACCCTATGGGAAAAGCATATATTTGCTATTTCCTTTGAAGCTACTAAAGCAAATTGAATCAAACTTTTCAGGAATGATGTATGGATGGTTCTTTACTTAGATTGTGGACATTTTTTTGATCCGCCAAAAAAGATGGCTACCAGCACAGAACATAGTTTAACCCTATGGGAATAGCATATATTTGCTATCTCCTCTAAAGCTACTGAAGCAAATTGAACCAAACTTTATGGGAATGATGTATGGAAGGTCCTTTACTTAGATTGACAAATTCAAATTGCCCTTTTCATTTACAATAAAGGCAAAACACTTTCAAAATCTCGGAAGCTAATTTCATTGGACAATAAATGTTACAACAATGGCTTATTCACATATGCCCCTAAACGGTGTTTTCTCAGATCTCCCACTCCGCGCTTATATCAAAAATGGGTGAGCAAGTGAGAGATGTGATTTTAATCAGATTGAAAAAACTGTGAATGGTACATATAGTTCTACAGTGATTTCCTTAGCCATTCTGTCTGATATAAACAGTGCATTTTTTCATCACTGGAATACAAATTTGCTTTAAAAGCATTTTGGTCAGGTGAGCGATACAGGCTCAGCCGCACTGAGCCTTTGGTTACCTCACCTGACCAAAAGGTCATGTGAGCTTATGGCATAGCGTGGCGTGTGTATGTGCGTGCGTGCGTCGTTAACATCTATTTTCGACATTTCCTCTAAAACTACATGACAAATTTCAATGAAACTTGGTGATAAGTATATATGGGCCGGTCCAATCGGTGCAATTCAGATTTATTTGTGGCGTTGCGATGGCTACCATAACTAGGTCAAGGTGAATTAGGGGTGCAAAAATCTTAAAAAATCTTCTCCGAAAGTATTGGTTGCAGAAAAAACCTGACGTGATACTTGGCTTCTCTAGAGTCTTAAGCCTATAGTTTGTTCATTTTGTGAAATTCGGACAAAAATAGGTTACGCGTTTTTGCATTTAATTTTGAAAAAATCGTAAAATAGATTCAAATTGTTATAACTTGACTATTTGACCAGATAATAACATAGGGTTTTCAGTTTTGACATTTTCTTGTTAGTATCTTCAAAATGAGGTCAAGGTTTATTGTGAAGGTCGTGACCTAATTCTTTAAACCTCTGATTATAATTATTATTTGGAAAACCATAAACTTTTTGTATATGCATGTATATTAGAATGTTAAAGGTATTGATGGAACGATCATTTTGATGTTTGGAAAAATGTCATAGGTTCAAAGGTCAAGGTCACAGATGTGAAACAATACCGAAATAGTTAATAATCTTGAAAACTATCTATTTTTTGTATAGGCATGTATATTAAAATGTTGTAGGTATTGATACAACTGTGATTTTGATGTAAAGAAAAAAGTCATTGCGGTTTTAGTATTTGTTTTCTTAAAACTAGCCATTAGTTATCAGGTGGGCGTATCAGGCCCATAGGAGTCTTGTTTATACATGTATACTTAAAAAAGAACCGATTTTGAATATCCTAGTATCCAAATCTGACCCGAGGGGTAAAACAATTCAATTAGAGACGAGGCTTGCCGAAGTTTTTTTTTTTCAACCCCGTGGGTATAATTTCCCTATCCTACATGAATAAACTCATCATGGATTTTTTTCTCTCATTTTCATATGACATTTTGTCCAATGAGATTATCAATAACTTTGTCATTCAACTAACCTCATCAAATTAATTATGACTATGACTCTACCTAATTTTGGTTTATACAGAATGTTATTCATTCTAAAATCCCAGAATTAACATTTGAAAATAAAAATTTCTAAATTTTGAAGACTTGGATGTCATTTATTCGCAAGATGACGTCGTGTTCCCCACAAAATGACATTTAATTATCTTTGATTATGACGTCACTAAAGTTCACCTAGTCATCGAGATTATAAGAATGCGAACTCATTATGCGTATTTATGTAGGTTAGGGAAATTTCCCCTGAGGGGTTGAAAATTTTAGTCAGAGACGAGGCTTGCCGAGCGACTGACCAGAAACGTTTAACCGCTAGCTTGAGATTTCCCTATCCTACATGGATGAACTCAAAATGGATTTTTTTCTCCAATATTAAAGTCAATGTTTGACTTTAAATTCAATTTACATAGACATCGACGCCTTGATTGTAAATTTTAACTTAAGTATTAAACATTCTTCTTTAGAATGAATATCAACATCGGAAAGAATGTTCATGATTTTTGTTATACAATAAAGAATGGAACAATCTAGAGGATAGTGCCGAATTCATTCGGAACATCCTCTGGATGTGAAATGATAAAGGCGACAACTTTCTCATGTCCAGCCGCGTATTATGGCATCTTGAGGAAGAAGGTGAAGAAAGCCATAGATTTTGCTAAAACTTTCTGAGTTTATGGAGTCTTATGCGATCTAGCTATCTAACTTGGTTAAATTTTGGGGTAAAATATGGATCACACCTAATTTTGGGGTCAAACATGCAAAAATGGATTTTTCACAAAAAAAATCGGTTTGGCGGTTATTTAAACCAATCTTGCTCAATAACCGTTCATTGTATGAAAAAGTCGTCCATTGACCGAAAAAAGTCTAAGATCTTACGAACAAAAACGGTATTTTTATATTTTTTCTATGTTGTACACAAAATACACAATAAGTGTTCAAAGTTTACCCTATCGCTCAAAATAAAAAAATTCCGCGACTTGGCGCGTGCTACTAGATGTAAATTTGTAACACCAAACTTCTGCATAAACAGCTTGTGTTGAAACCCACTTCAGTTATCAAGTTGAAAGTCAGTCATTTGAAATATATGTTTAGGTATTAAGAAAACAAAGGTATTGTTATATTTTGTACAAGATTGACAATTAATGCTTAAATTATGTGTCTCTGTTCGAATAAAGAAAAGAGTGCCGAGTTTTGTTGCAAATTTCTGTATATGCATATCATTATAGTTATCCAATCAGTGATCGACATTGGTAAGGTTAAAAAAGTGTCACCCGCACTGTCGCACCCGCGCGTAGTTCTACACCTTTTGATATATTTCTTTACAAACTTTATTTTTGGAAATACAAAATGTTATCAAAAAAATAAAAAGAATATATTGAAAACATTCATGCCAGAGAATTTTATAAAATTTTATTTTTAAAATATTACCCGAGGCGAGAAATCTTTTATATCATATGAAAAAATTGAGTGAGTGTGGTAGTGCGGATGACACATTTCGAACACAACCATGGGCATCAACATCAAGAAGCCATGTTTGTTGACGGTGCCGGTAGGCGTTATTAGATGTTAATATGGAGTGAAAATGTTTTAACGAACTATTGATGACATCGTAAAAATCCTGGTTTATTGTGTTACCTTCGACTGTAACTCCGCCAAGGAACGGGCGACAGGGTAAGGAAAGGATGGGTTGTTCAGAAAATTCTTTGAGAATGACTTGTGCCAAAATCAACATCAAAATCAAGTGTCAAGCATTTTGAGATGGAGATGTTCAGGTGTTCGTATACAACCCGCTGACTAATGGTGTCGACAGATCTCAACCAAGATCTACATAATTTGGTATTTGAGCAAGTGGACGCTTAAGAGACGGGGCCGGGGTATAACGAAGGAATCCCCGGAGATAGTCCAAAGCTTTCCATAAGAGGCCAAAACTTGAGGTGAGGTTTATTATTTTTAAAATGTGTATTGTTATGTACCCAGGTATCATGACCAATCTAAAATAAACAGTTATTTTTTGCAGATAGAATGAAAATTCACATTCCTCTCACCCACCCCCCCCCCCCCCCCATAATTGTAATTTGAATTATATCCATTTTATGATTTTATAAGTGTGTCGTACCTCTAGAAGGCTCGTCACACTTCATTTAGACCCCATAGCTTTCATCCCCTCCAGTGATATATTACATCTCCAGAGACTGTACTTGACCCCCATTTTATCAATGTCACCAACTAGGTAAGGTTAGCGTTACAAATTTTATACTCTTTGTGGCACTGAAAAACAGCCCCCCTAATAACAGAAATTAAATAAATAAGTAAATTAACCCTCCACTCCCCACCACTGCATAACCTTCTTAGTAAGGCTTACATTGGAATAATGAGGACATGTGTTACAAATTTTATAAATTTACATTGAATTAATATTGACAGGGATACAAAACTTTATCAATCAGTTAATAGTGGAGGAATCCAGAGAGGCTGGAGAAAAACACTGACCTCAGGAAGAAGTGTAAAATTTAACGTGCGATGGTCAAAAGTACTAGAGTATATAAAATTCAAAGAATATGTACTAAAAGCTGATGCCTGTGCCATGGTGTTGTTTAATTTTTGCTCAAAATTGGTATTATAAAAGGGTTTGACAAGAAAAGAAAGGGGGTTAGAAAGAAAAACATAGAGGGAATTGAATATCGGATTTGAAAAAAATGGCCATAAGCTAGATGGTAAAGTTATTTATTAGCATTATAATGAGGTTTTACTGTACAGTTATAGTGGCAGCAAGCATACGTTACCATTAGCATTTGGATGGAGAGACACATAACTATGAGTAATTCTTGTTTTATTGTTTCAGACTAACTTATTGTTCTTATATTTGCTTCTTATCATAACCTTCCAGAAGTCTCCAGTGCTTTTATAAAAGAGGGATGGGATACTAACAAAAAACAAATAATAAAGGAATGGTAAGTGCAGCAATTTTATAACCATTTTTGATATGAACAGTCATTGAACTTTGTCAGTAAATTTTGACTTGGGCCTAAAATTTGAATGTCAGCAAGATCAGCATTTTGTTACAAGTCATGGCAGACTATTGTTTCAATAAAAAATTTTGTTTGTCGTTGGAAATTGATTGTAAAACAGTCTCTGATGGATTGTTACTTTAAACACCTAAATTTGCTTATATTAAGATGTTATCAACTATAAGTGAAATGGAAGGAATATTTACCTTTAGCATTGTTGTGCACTCAGGACAACTTACAGGAAAGGATCTTTTAAAATTGTATTGGGTCTCAGACTGACATACAACTAGAATAATAAGTGTTAAATAACCTTGGTTATAAGAAATGTCAAGGTAGTGGGAAAACATTAAACCCTTGTAGATGTTAGAGACATAAGGTATTTGGCTTTCAAAAGAAAGTTTTAGTTATATCTTATATTATTTTTATTTTTATATTACCATAACCATCATAATAACAGTGGAAGACTGTTTTCTAAAATCTTTAAATTGATTTATAAACATCATATTTAATCTTTATGTGTAAGGGAGACTACCCATTATCTGGCAAACCATGTTTGATGAATTGTCTCCCATAGAACATACACCATGTAAAATAAATAACGGACTATATGTCTGAAACCTAGGTCAATATATTTGCTAATATACATACATGTATATATGATTGTATTATATTTCTTTTTTTCTTTATATCTTACAGAATCTGGGCAGCAGATAGAGGGAATGAAGAAATGGCTGATTACTGGTCTCACCGTCAAATGTTTGGTATGTAGTATTCTTGAACATTTACCACAGCAATAGCTCTAGTTGGTAGAATGTTCATTCCCTATGTGGGAGGTCAGGGTTTTGAAACAATTTACATATACATGACTCAAGGATTTCATGGAGCCTCTGTGACCAAGTTGTCTAAAGCATGTGCTTATGGATCACATCATCATGGTCCAAAATCCACTGGAGACAGATCCTAGTGCAAGAAAGTGCCAGTTCCGTTGCGGGAGGTCAATGATTTCTTATAGGCACTTTGGTTTCCTCCACCATCAATGAACTGACAGTTTTGATATAATTGAAAACAATCTTGACTGCAACTGACATAAACTCCATTTGAAGATTTCTCTACCCCACTACTCCAATATAAAGGTTATAAAGCATCTTTCTTTGACAATAATTATACATTTATGTATGTTTTTAAAAAAAGACAACTATCTCCATGTTTTATTACAAGGTTGTTCATTTTTATTTCAGAAAACAAAGAAAAAAACATGCAACAGAGGGGAAAGAAAGCGTTGTTGGAACTCAAGTTGCAAAAGCTTCAATGCAGTGTTAGTTCAATCTATCTTTGCAAGCAAACACTAATCCAAGTCTGGTTTATCCAGTTAAGAATGCCAGTTTGATGGAAAGTCTGTCACTGTTTCTCCCAGGAAATAGTGCTGTTTTTAACAATTAACGATTATGGTGGTTATTGTTTGAGCTATGCACATTTTATAAATATGTGAAGGCGAAGTATGAATATACATACACATTTAATACATTTGTATCATCAACAGCCCAGTTGGTAGATTGCTCACTCCTTAGGTGGGAGATTGTGGGTTTGAACCTGGTGTCACATTACGTGAGATAGCAAAGTAATTTAGGAACATTATAATAAGGTTATATTTTATACACAATAGAAAGACTTAATCAATGCAAGTAATGAAGTGAAAGAATAGATGACATTTTGTATGTAAGGGTTGTATTTTATTTGTCTTGTTCATTTAAATAAAATGATATAAAACAGCATTATGCAGTTGTATAAATCATTGATTGTTTATGTTGGAAGATTGTTTTTTTTTGTTGCTTGCATGATATTTAACATCCCATCACAAAAGTTTATCTAAGTATTAATACAATAGGTCAACCATGAGCAGGTTCAAATCTGCATTGTTGAGGCCTTGCTAGTTACTAATGCCCAACTACACAGCCATCACTGCCTCTAAATGAATAGAATTAAAGTGTTCTCATTGTCTATTGATGTATTGATAATTGATAGGCACAAAAACCTCTAATGACAGACTCATGCTTCCTTCCCAGTGAAAAGTATTGTTAATTAATCTTATGTGTGGGTAATTACAGTGATACACATGCAGGTTGTTCCTTCAATCAAATATGGTGGTTTTGTTTAAGTACCCTGACATTGGTATGTATTTATGCGATGTTATAAAATAATGTACCATGGTAATTTTAAAGCAAAGTCCTTAAGCATCGGTGGACAATAGCCCATATACAGATCACATTACCTATGCCCATCTAGGTTCCAGCCCCACTCATAATGGATCTTAGTGTGAAAAGGTTTGACAGTTCACTTGCCAAAGGTTGGTGGTATTCTCTACAATCCAGTACCTCCCCTATCCGTGACTTGCCCAATAGAGGTGAAAAAACTTTGACTGGGACATAAATACCCTTACTTAACTCCTTAAGTACAGTATTTAGCCATAACTGGTCAATGTATTTTCTCAAAAATTGTCACTCTCCTCTTAATTCCATCACCTTTGCAAATCATAGTTTTACAATAAAGACTGAACAAAAACTATTCATACAGACATTTTGTGGGTATAGTGGTATTGGTTAGAACTTCTGGTTAAAGTTCTTGGTGGCACCAATGCATTAGCTTGGTGTTAAAATTTCGACAGGACTGTACTAAAAATGGATTTTAACGAAGCAATATTGGAAGTCCTCAAGATTGTTACATTCTTTCCCGCGAAACCCCTGAAGGTGTCGCCATACTAGTATGTCTAATCAAAAACAAACATACTAATCCATGTGTGAATCACAATCCAAAGCAAAGTAAACACTTTGGAACTGACAAGAAGGGTTATACACTTGAACTGCACTAAGGAAGTGAGGCCTGGTGCTCCGGAAGGGTAAGCACCTCCTGTTTAGCTAGCTACAACCGCCATTTGTATAATTAGAATTGTGTGAAAGGAACATGGAACTATGGGACGTCAAATATATCCAAGGCAATCCTGGACACATATACGTCAAACTTATCAACAATACTGTGATGACAGCCATAAACTTTTTTGAGGGCAAAAAAATTACAATACAAAGTTATTCATTCTTAATCTCCAGAATAAATATTTATATGCACTCAAAATGTCTATATTTTAAATACTTAGTTGTTTATTATGACGCCACGTCACTAAAGTTAATTCCAGCGCTAAAAACGAGAGACTTGTTAACAAATATTTGCATCAAATTTTCAGTCTTTCTCCCAAAATTCCTGTCTTTGTAAAATTGCGTTATCAAAATGGGGCCCGGGTTCGCCGCTGTACCAGGTGATACCTTCTAACTTGTCTGTGAAACGCTTGATTCCAATGGACATGGAATCGCACAATATGACGTTTTCCCGGTAAAACGACGTTATACCTGGAATTTGTGACGTTGACGTTTTCCAAAATCCTCCGCACAAACATTAAGAGGTGTTGACAACGTGTAACAGTGGCGAACCCCAATCGCTTATGTTCATGCGTAAAATCATTATGACGTCAACAATTCAGTGTCCGTAAGTGATTGTGTCTCATCCGGAATATCCTTCATTTTTTCATAGAATTAGATTAAAAAGTCAAAGCAATTTATGAGAATTTTTCAAATTCGCTTAAATATATTCAGTGTCCAGAACTTGCTAAAACTCGTTATGGACATGAAAATATTCATCCTCGTTTGAGATATCTATGGTACAATGTTACTGGTGTAAGATTCTATTATTCTACCGTAACTGCTCATAAGATAGGGTTTCTCACATGACCACGTGACCTTCAGCGACGTCACAATTAAAATACAATTACATAATGTCATCATATGCCGAACAAGACTTCTTGTTCGTATTCTTCAAACGTTAAAATTGCATTTTTGGATGAATGACTTTGTTGTTTAGTTTTAACATATTTTATAAACCAAAATCCGAAAAAATCTTTCCGATGGTCCAATTTATTCTAATGTAGTACTCGAATAACAAAGTTAGATTTTACAAATATCGAATCGATGTCTATGTTAATCGTACTTGAAGCTAAATATTGGCACTAAAATGGAAGAAAAATAATTCATTATGAGTTGATCCATGTAGGAATGGGAATTCTCATCCGACGGGTTGAACATTTCAGTTAGAGACAAAGCTTGCCGAGTACCATCCGATACAAAAATATAATTATACATGTTCACAATTTTATTGACATCTTCATATATTTCAAAATGCAATATGTCCATGAATTTGTTGGGCATTGCATTTTTGCTTGAAAAATTGTAATTTGAAACAAACAAATTAAAAACAATCAATTGTAATAATAATTGTTAAAGGGTTAAACAAAACAAAAATATAATTGTTAAAAAAAGGCGTGACCCTTTGTTACCCCAGTTCTACACCGCATTAAGATTTATGAAATGATGAGAAAAGTGAAAATGGTCACACCTAGAAAAATGTATTTTTGCACGTAATACTTCCTGAACTCTTTCAATGTTGGTCTTTCCCGACATTGTTTAAAGTTGATAAATGTCAAAAATTCCGCAACTAATTGGATGGCATAACTGAAAAACGGTTTTTCTAATCTTTTAATTTCAAGGACTATTGACATGGAAGCAGTAACATACTTAGCCTCAAATATTGTAATGTATTTGTCGGTGGAGACTTTTTGCTTTATATATTTTATAGATTTGAACAAATTTTAATTTTCCAAACAAACAATTTTTGTAGACATAAACTTGGTAAATATAAATCGGTTAGGCTAAGGATTTTAAATTTATTCTTTTGAAATTTGAATTAAATTTTTTGACATTGCAATATATAAATTTTTATTTATGCAACTTTGTATCCGACGACAACAGCAAGCAGCGCCACCTGGACAAAGTGAAGTTACTTTGTTTTGTTTGCGGGGGGGGGGGTCTATACTTGGATGTTGGGGGACTATATCTAGGTATTGCCCCGCTGCTATGCGTTGTCAAGGACAGACGATTTCTACATAAAATAGTATTCATGTAGTTATCCAATTATTATTTAACAAATTAACATCTGATGTACTAAATAAATATATTGTTTTTATATTGTGTAGTTCCGCCGTCAGGATTACCGCATATAAATGCAACGAAGTCAAGTGATGGAAAATTGATTTTAACTTGCTTTGAACCTGAATTTAAAGGAATTCCCGAAGTGAAGACACAATTTCAGGTAATATTGCAATATAATTTAGTTTCCCTATTATAAAATAAAGGATCATACATGTACATAGTTATTTAAGAAATGACATACTTTTTTCGTTATCGATGCAAGTATAAATAAGAATGGTCAGTCCAAATTGCATGATGGCGAAGCCGTTCGTGTATTATTGGGAACGGTCACCGTTATTCATACTTGCATCGATAGCGAAAAAAGTCATTTCTTATATCAATATTTCAAACAATTACAAAATACACAGTACTGTGTGTGTATTTTGAAACATTTAATTTTTATTCCGCCTTGACAACCCAGTCGGAAAAATGGCAGTGTCCACATTGATAAATGATAACAAAAATTAGTTCTTTCACTGACAATACGTTTTAATAGTACGCAATAATTTCGTAGTATTATCAGAAATAAACTATAATTGCCTAAATTTCCTGCACGTTAAAATTTGAAATTTCTCAAAAACTAACGTATACTCCCTCATGCAAAGTATTTCCTTAGCCTAATTTGGTAAAATATTTTTTGGTTCTTTGGGTAGCTTTTCAACATCTTCAAACTAATTTTGGTTTCATAATTTTGGTCCAAGCACTACTGATGAGAAATTGTATTCCGAAACGGCCGTCTAGTCCAGTTAACAACTGGTATAAAATGTAATTGGTATCATTTTTTAAAAAAAATCACAATTCATATTAAAATCAAATGTTCATTGGTTGAAGGATGAATTTGCTAACATCTTGATTGAATTGAAACCATTGTATTAGTGACTTCGTGAAGGGCATAGGGCGGATATTATCGATGGTAACACAATAGCGCGGGAAAGTATCAACCGCCGCAGAACTCGAATGTTGGATGATGGAGGTGGATGATTCATTAATTTTACCTTGCGCAGTTTGGAACAGTGCATTGCTCAAAGATTGTTTTGTGCTGAGTTTCACGCTTGAGACAAACTAACTCCTCGCCATTTTTATTATGTTCAAATTGGGAGAGTTTTTATTTAACTGATGATGAAATTCCAAACCTCTACTAATGCAATTAATGGATAAGTTGTACCACACACATAATCGGAATTTGGTTTGGTTTTCACAGGCTTTTTGAAGGAAGGAGACCATCTTTTGAAGGTCAGGCTTTGTGATAATTTCTATGTGTTGTATAGGGACACATTCACCGATTGCAGTTCTTTGTTTTAACAATCCGTTTGATTTACTATTTATCTGTTAATAGCCCCCTAATGCTTATCAAAGAATTTTTATGGTAATCTTTATCATTCTTGGTAGTACTGTCTGGAGACTACTGTGGTTTGGTCCCGCAATCAAATTTGACCACTTTATCGGCGAGTATATATACGTCCACCTCTTTCATATTCAGTTCGCTTCCAAATCTCTCTGCCAGTGTGCAAATATACAAAATGTTGTAAATGACTACAAATTCAATTTGTAAATATCAGATATATTTATGAATTCTAATGCCTACGTTTTACAATATTGTCATTTATTTAAAAAAAATGTATCATCAAAATCGTTCGAGTTCTTGCCCTTTGTACGACATTATTTTAAGTTATAGTTAATTTCGCTCCTGTGTCGTTGTGTTTATTTTATATTTTGAAGCTGCAGCTCATTTCGCTCCAGTTCTTTTTTTTCGTAAAAAATATATATCAATGTTACCTCGTACAATTTTTCCCACTTAGTGTTGCGTTTGGTTGCCTTGCTCTGGTTCATCGATTCATAATTCTTTAAATTGTCATCTGTGCAACTTCTGAATCTTTTCTGGTTTCGTTGATTTGCTGAACTGGAACAAGAGATGCCTGGTGTTTTAAGATCTGGATCTGGATTTTTTTTATAATTTTTAAATTTTTATATATATATATATATTTGACACAGTACAGATAATATTATAATATATAAATTACACATATATATATATCACAAAGAAGTATATGATACATTACAAATTATATATATATATATATATATATATATATATTATATACAGTCAGACCTGTTTATGAAGGGAACTAGCTAAAGTGACCTGACCGACCAGTGGCCCCCATGGTCTAAATAGGATAAACTATAATAATTTGTTCTGGTTTTAACATTATGTACAAGTGCCCTCTCTCTCTCTCTCTATACAACTATATATATATATATATATATATATATATATATATATAATCCAAAAAATTAAAAGACTTCACTAGAATTTAAAAAAAATATGTATCACTTCATTTTACTCAACTAGTTTCATTGACATTCATCAGGAGTATAAAGTTGATTGTTGTTGCTATGCTAAAGTCACATGACGTGATTATGACGTCATAATAGAAAAGGGATGTAATTGTTCTACTGCTTTATTTGCATTTAATTTGGCTCTCAATTTAGTTTTAAAAAAGGACTCTTTGATTTCTCTTTGCCTCTCTGTGGTTTCTTTCATGAATTCGTAGATTGGGAAATGGTAAATTTGGGTGTTTTTTCCTGAGCACATTGTCTTATATGTCCACTAAGAGGTATTTGTTCATATTGTGGTTGATTTATTTGTTGTCTGTGGACTGTGACTCTAAGTCGCAAGCTTGTTCCTGTTTGACCCACGTAATGTTCTCCACAACCCTGACATGTGATGATATAAATCAAGTTATCACTTGCGCAGTTCATTTTTGCTTTGACGTTGAAAACAAAGTCATTAATAAGGCGTTTTGATTGGCCTTCTTCTAAGTGAATACATGTTCCACAATTTGATCTGCCACATCTTTTGACTTCATAGATTTCTTCATTAGAACAGAATCCCGCTTCATCCTGTCATTGTTACGTAATATGGGAGGACTGCTGTAGATGTGTTTAATAATTCAGGGTTTTTTGGATTGAATGTAGATATAAATGGGATGACGTTTTCATTATTCCTTATTCCTTAATAGATCTAGCTTTTGAAATACCATGATTGATTGATTGTTCAGGATACTTTCTTTCTAATAGGAATCCCTTTAATTCCTGTAATCTAATGTTGAGTGTATGGTTTTCTGATACTATTGTGCAGAGTCTCCTAGCTAGATTGTAAGGTATACTATTTTTAATGTGTCGCGGATGACATGATTCAAATGTGAGATATTGTTTTGTGTCCGTAGTTTTGTAGAAGATATCTGTTTGGATTTTTTGTTCACGATCTATTTTTACTAGAACATCTAAGAACGGTAATTGACTGGGATCAGATTCCATTGTGAAAGTAATCGCAGGATGAAGTTCATTTAAGAAAGAATGGAACGAGTTAAGTGAATCTCTGTCTTTTTTCCAAATGATAAAACAGTCATCTAGGAATCTTTTCCAATTTGTTTCAATATAAGTTCGTTCTTCTAGACCGACTATTGATTGTATTTGTTCATACATATTTTCTTCTAAATATGCTAGGGATAGTGTTGCATATGTTGGAGCAACTTTTGTTCCCACTGCTGTTCCCATCTTTTGCTTGTAATGATTATTATCAAAACTATCAATGATATTATCAATATCAGGGTGACTCCCTTAGCCTTTATTTATATAAGAACTAACCCGCAAGGCAGCGGAAGACTCTGCAAGGTAGGGAAGTCCGTCTCCCTAAGGTATATAATATACCCGCATACCTCAGATAAGGCATAAGGCAGGTATAACTGTATATATATATATATATATATATATATATATATATATATATATATATATATATATATATATATATATATATATATATATATATATATATATATATGTGTGTGTTGAGGGATGAGTATGAATAGCTATAAATAAGTTAATTTCCAGATGGATATTTAAGTTCTCCACACTGTCCCTCAACACATAAACATGCATAAGAAACATGGCATTAAGTAGAGATGGGAGATGATCTAAACACCAGCCTTTGAATAAAGCATGGCCTAATATAATCATAATTTTATATATTATTATTACTATACCATCATCATCATTATCACCATTATTATTATAATAATAATAATAATAATAACAATAATAACACTAATAACAATTTACAATGAGTTATATGTAGCTGTTATATCACTATTATATATGACTATTATTGACAAATCTTAGTTTTCATTAAAAAGATCCATCCAAGATTTCCAGTATTTCTCAAAGATTTTCCATTTACAATTTTTGAACATGAGATACTTCTCAATATAGAACTGTTTTTTAAATAATTCTGCAGTTTAAAATATTGACTTCTTTACACTGGGTTTTCATTTTGAAAATAAAGTATTTGGTGTGGAGTATTATAAAATTTGTTACTCTGTTTGCATTAAAAGTGTGGTTTTTCCAAACATATAGAGAAGAAATCAAGATCAAGGTTGATATTTATTTTGTTTTTTATCCAATTTTGTAAGTCATGCCATAAGATTTGTATAGATGGACAGTAAAAAAAACATATGCTCAATAGATTCTTTAACATTTTCACAATTTCTACATTAATATCAGACAGTAATTTCTTTTTGTTAGGTAAGAATTTGTTTCAATAATTCTATGGAGAATTTTAAATTGAAACAACATAGTCTAGTGTTTTGTGAAATGTTGAAGGGTAATTTATAGATAATTGACCATTGTGTTTTGAAAAAGAAATACCTTGGTCTTTCCATCTTAATTGGCTAGTGGGTGTTAGTCTTATTTGTTGTAAAAACTTGATAAATATCACTGCATCCTTTTGGAGATTTTAGTAAAATACTAAGATATTTAGGAATATGACAAAATGATTCTTGTTTGAGTATCATGATAGTTAAATTGATAATTTTAGATAACTTTTTATTGAACTATTAAACCGTTAAACTCTAGAAAATGGTATTTATGTTGAAACTATTTGAAAATGCTTCATAATTATAAAGTACTCCTTCAGTATTAAATGAGTCAGCTATAATTCTAATGCCATTTTTATAATAGTTATTGTAGAAAATAGTGTGGTTTTCACTTTTATGTCTTTGTAATACCAAATCTCTGTAGATAAAATATCATTTGCACTTTTTGGAGAAAAATTATTGCAGTAGTCATAGAATGACTTAAAAACATCTCTCCAGAAATTATTTTTTATAATTTCTGTTAAATTCATAATGTATTCAGATCCCAATTTAAAAAGGTTTTCCAGTTTACATTTACATGTATACAACAAAAGCTTATACCATTTTGAATTTGTAACAAAAATCTTCTGATCCAGGATACCTTCAAAGATTTCATCAATAAAAAGACATTTGTCATTTTCACCCCACCATTTTCATAACTCTGGATCATGATATCTCTTTTAACCCTGTCTATATTTGACTGCCATACAAATTAAAAAAATATGGTGTTGAGAGTGTTTACAAATGTTTCTGGAGGCTTAGGCAAACACAGGAGTAAATAAGTTAATTTTGATATAATTAAGGATTTGAGAATTGTAATTCTTCCTAAGACTGTAAGATTTCTTCTACTCCAAGATTTTAAAATATTTTTTATTCTATAAGTTGCTTATTAAAATTTAATGATTCCATTTCATTGATACTGACTAAAAAAGTAATACCTAAGAGTGTAAACTTATGTGCACCCCAATTTAATTTCCATCTTGAATGATGATAGACATTTTTTAAGAAATTTCTTACTACCAATCCAAATTCCAAATAACATGCGTTTTTGAGAAATTAAGTTTTAGTCCTGATATCTTTGCATAATATTCCAGAACATCAAGTGCTGCATGTAAAGATTTGGCAGATCCATCTAGAATAAGTGAAGTATCATCGATATATGTGATATATTGTACATTTCATTATCAATACAGATACTTTTTATATTCTTATTGTTTCTAATATAAATACCTAGAATTTCTGCACATAGAAGAAAGATGTAAGAACTCAGGCGTTCTCCTTGTCTACAACCTCTATTTAGAGTAAAGAATATTGATAGAAATCCACTTTGTGTGACTGACGATGTAATGTTATTATAGAAAGTACTTATCCAGTGTTTTATGGAGTTGCCAAAGTTAAAAAAATCTAATACTTGTGAGATAAATTTCCAAGAGATTGAGTCAAAAGCTTTTTCAAAGTCAATAAGAAGTAGCATACCTGGTATGTTATTATTATCTGTATAATTCATTATATCATAAATCAAACGAACATTTTCCCCAATATATCTACCTTTTATAAACCCTGTTTGATCAGGATGGATAAGAGTATCTAAAACTGTTTTAATTCTCTCTTCTATACAGCCTGATGCAATTTATATGCAGTATTTAATAGACTTATTGGTCGCCAGTTTTTTAAATATTGTTTGGGTTTATCTCCCTTTGGAATACAATTTATAATACCCCTTTTGTGTAACTGATAATTCACCATGTGTGTAACCATAGTTTATTGATCTAACTAAAAAAATACCTAAATCTTTCAAAAAAAAATGTAAAATTCGTTAGTATAGCCATCAGATCCAGGACTTTTATCATTTTTATTTTTTTTAGGTATGACAAAGCTTCCTCACAGGTTAATTCTCTATTTAAACTTTCTGACTGTTCATTATTCAGTTTTGTGACATTATATTTATCAATACTACTTAACCAATCATTACATAAATCTTCTGAATTGCATAAGTATAAATTATGGTAAAAAAAACCAATCTCAGATAGGAGTTCAAATTGTTCAACAATAATGTTGCCATCCCCTTTATCAATTTTCGGAATTGTCTTGTTTGTGAAATTTCTATTTTCTAAATTGCAGAAATATCTTGATGGTTTTTCTCCTTCATCAATCCATTTTGCCTTAGATCGCAGTATGTGACCTCTCATTTTTTCTTCTCTTAGTTTTTTTAGTTCATTTTTTTTGCTTTCCAATAACTCAGGGTTTGGTAAGAAGTCTTGTGTTTCTAAGAAATCTATTTCATTTATCAAAAGTTCAATTGATGAGTTAGTATTTTTTTTTAATAAACGAAGAGTAGGAAATAGTTTTTCCTCTTATCTCCATTAGTAGTGTTTCAAAAAATAGTTGATCATTTTTTTAAAAATTTTAAGTCCGAATTGGAGATTTGATCAATGTTGTCTAAATTATACACAGGCAGAGCATATTGTTGTTTTACTTTTTTAATGACAGTTTCTTTAGTTTCAATATAGACTTTATCTTTGAGTAGAGAGTTATTCATTTTCCAGAGACCTTTTCCCGGAACAAAGACATTAAATTTTACTGATAAAACTACTGTAGAATGATTTGTCCTATACCATAATTCAATATTACATTGTTTGATACTGGGCATAAAATTTGTAGAAACCAAGAAGAAATCAAGACGGGATTGTTTAATTGGGGTCTTTTTCCTCCAAGTATAACGCTTTAGATTTGGATAAAACACCCTAAATGGATCGGTAAGTGAAAATTCCTCTATTATATCTCTAGCTTTAATGGTAGCCTTAGGATTATTTTGATGCTTATAATTAAAAGCGTCAAGTTCTTGATTGAGTACTAGATTAAAGTCACCACAAATAATGTATGTTTGGTCTCCAAAATGTTAAGGATATTGTGTATTTCATCATAAAATCTTGGGTTATCCTCATTTGGACCATAAATATTAATTAGGGACAAAGGCTTATCATTAATTGTTAATTTCAAAACTAGCATATTTCGAGATTGATTTTTTTTTGGTTCTAAAACTTTATATGCAAAGTCGTTTCTGAATAGGATGGCTACACCACGGAAATTTGATTTAAATGAATTAAAGTAACAGTCAAAGCCCCACTGAGTCCTTACATAGTTCTCTATTTCAAGTAAAAAGTGTGTATCTTGCAGACAACATATGTTGTATTTTTTATAATGTAAATGATTAAAAACATCCCTGCGTTTATTACCATCACCCAAGCCTTGACAATTAATAGTGGCAATTGTTAATTCACCCATGCTTTTTAATTTTAGCACAATCTAATATATACATTAATATGACCGTGTCAACTCTATTTACAAAAAACACACAACACAAAAACACATGGGGACAAGACATATAGAACATATAAACAATGGACTAACGTGGCCGACTTGACTGGTTTGTGAGGTAATAGTTACCTGACCACATTGCAGACTAATGACTCTAGCTGTTTTACTATTTCGGATAAAATCTATAAGAATACTAACATAACTGTCGTACAAACCTCAACATTTTAGATCCGGAAGAAAGTTTTCATATATAAAAAACAAAACAGCAAACGAAACGGATCGGAAAAAATCCGGTATCGTCACGATAAATCCTGACCTGGCGAAAGCTTAACACCAAGCTAACATATAAGAGTCGAGAGCTCTGCCACGGAGCCTAGACATAAATAGCTAGTGAACGAGAGATAGAAATTAACCAAATCTGCACTAATTAGTTTGTTAGCATAGTGTCAAACCTTCGACCGGTCTGTAATTGTCTCAAATGAATGGAGCATTTAATTTGGTAAATAAGTTTCACAGGCATTTTTTTAACCACATGCTTAAATGATTTGCTTAAGAGAACAGTGCCTACAAAAATGCTTTCTTTTGGCCAACTTAAAAGTTTATATGGTGTGAATACGAGGTAGGGATAAAAATATAAACATATAACGAAATTACAACACGAGACATAAAATTTTTTTCATCATATCATGTAAACGTATTTATTTTCACGTGTATTAATTTTCGAGCTATAAGAGATCAAGCCAAACTCCCAAGTTTTTCCAACATGCACTATAACACAGTAAGCACCAAAATTATTTCGCTCTGCATTAATTTTCGCGCATAACCACATAGCCGAGGAACAAGCAAAACTTAGTACGTCGCGAAAAACAAATACGTTCACAGTATATAGTCTCATGATTACAATATAACAGAAATATAATGTTATCTGATCAGATGTAGTCACGTTTTCAATAAACATATAAATGTCATCAACTGTAAGGAGTCAGTATTATTTTTGTGTTTTTAAGTCAATTACATATTAAGGACCAGTTTTTCGACGCTTTTTTCATCAAACTGAATCTTTTCGGACCAATATGGTTACCACTAAACCAACGTGTAATTACAAATGCGGCGTTTGCAATGTCATTTGTCTCAGGGAATTTGAACAATTTCCGACCAGCTCCGAACTCTCCGTCATCTTGGTATCCTTTCTGAATGTTTCCCGCGCTATCCACGTACCTATAAACTAATATTTTATGGTGAGCATCAGTATGACCAGGAGTAGTGACAACTTTTTTGTACACTTTTCTAACGTCATTCAATGATCCCACTTTTGCGGCGTTACGATAAATTTGTTTCCGGCTTTAGACAAACTTATTGAACTCCAAAAATCTGCATAATCTGGCAGCGTGGACCTTGAAGCTTCTACCAGCTGGACAAATTCAGGATATAAATTTAGCAATTCCTGAAATTCTTGTCATCTATGATAAGATTGAAATTTCCGTGTGCTTCCAATTAGAACCAGCCAGGATTCGATTACGCAGACGATAAAAAGTTTTAATTTCGATAATTTACTTTTTTAAATTTTGATTAAGTTTTTAATGTAAAACTTTTTTATTTCTTTTGTTTATTTTTTTTTCACGAAATCACCCGATTGTCATCGTAAATAGCTAAAAACAGAACGGAATGTCAGAAGTTACTTTCCAGAATCTACGTTTGTTACTGTGGTTTATTCCTACGCGGTGATTTGCCGTGCCAAGTAAATGACGTATTAACATGATGGCGTCAATTATTATCTATAACACTATAACATGCAATTGCTCAATATGTGTCATAGAAGGAGAAACAATGACAATTGTAAATATACAAATTTGAAGTAAAGCTTTTCAAGAAAACAAAAACGTACCCCAATAGTAATTCGTTCAATTAAATATTAAACATTTCAGACTCATGTTAGCATAATCGCACAAATACAATACAACAATTGTTAAAAAGAGACATATGCTTATTAGTGCCCTCAAAAAGTTTAATGATCGTCATTATAGTATTGATGATAAATATTATGCCCCTATGTCCAGTGTTGTCCTGGATATGTTTGACGTCCCAAAGATCCATATATCTGTTACGGCAATCTGATAATGATATTAATTTAATTACACTTTTAACGGGAAGACATAACAGTAAATGTAAATATACAACCATGAATAGAATTCTAACGGTGGGCTAAAATGCGGTTTTAATTATATCAAATTTAATATTGTGTCATGCCTCGTTCAATTGTTAATTTAGGAGTATATTTTATTATGCTATGTTATAGGATAGCAACGGCAAGCCTCAAAATGATCTTGTGGTTACAGTGGCCGATAGAATGTATAAATGTTGTCTTCTCGGCGATGCTGTCAGGTGCATGGGCCAACACGATGACGTATGCAGTATTTACATTGTAAAAGATATAGAAAAAGGCAAGTAGTATATATCTCACCTTCTACAGCTCTCTCTTCTGTGGGTGATATATTTCTCGACATATTTGATAAAACAAATACATTTTAAAAACAATGCTTATTTTATTAAACACACTAAAATTACAGAACAAATGCTTGAAATAAACTTTAGTCAAATAAACATGTGTCTGCAAATTTTCCTTGGAATTTTTCAAATATCAAATATTACATAGGCCAACGTGAGAATACATACTTGAGACAAATTAGGCACACCAATTCATATATAGTTAAACTTGTCCCTATAGGCCACCCAAGGGAACCAGTAAAAGAGGCCTTTATGAGCAGGGGGCCTTTATATACAGGTTCAAATACTATGAACAAAGAAGAATTGGAATATAATTTTAATGGTCTTGATAAGCAAGTGATCCTTATATAGAGGTGGCCTTTAATTCAGGTTAGACTGTAGATAACATAATACAGTTATGAGGCAGTTGCAAGTTTATTTTCACATCATTCATCTTAAAGTCTACATGTGTATACTTAATTAATTAATAAATTGAATATAAGAGATCATGTGTCTGCAGATTGCTTCATATTTATATATTAATAATAATATAACCGATAACATATTTAAGAATGGAGAAACACTTCGTTAAGTCCATACGTTTGTTTTAAGATATATTGAAAGTTTATAACATTTTGAAGGATAATGATTTATTTGGTTCTTTGTCTACGGAAGCGTTTGATAAGTTGAGTTAAGTAATGGCGTTTAACATCCCAGTCAATAATATATTACTGATATGAAGACGTCACCAGCAATAGGCGAAATTGTAGAAATTTTGCCTGTGCGAAGCGTTGTTTAAGAGTTGTTTATCGCGAGGAGCTTACTGTAACACGGGACCTCGTTTTGTTTAAATTTCCCACCCTAAAGAAGCGTTACTTTTATTTTGCTATGCCGAGTGCTTTGCAAAAAAACAGCTACTTCCCACTTTCAAGTCTTGAGCTTTCAAAACAGCTTTTGTTAAATATATTATTTATGTACATGTATTGTTGAATGTGACAAATTTATATCTTTAAGGAGAACTAATGTATTTACATTTGGCATATAAGTTAGATTAAACTAATGAAAAACAATCATACCAACTTCACTTAAACGCGTGAACGTCCACCAAGAAATTAAAGTGAACATTAGTGTTCTGTAAGGGTAAGCAGATCCTGTTTACCTACATCCGCAATAAGTGATTCTGGTGATATAAGGGAATCAACTTCTAATTTTAAGCATGTACATGGCAGAAGTCAACAAAAGTTGAATTAAAAAGATTATTTAAAAAACTGCTTTAACAAATGTTAGAATGAATAACAATAACATCAGGGATTTCCACAAGCATTTGATGAATGTTATAATGTGGATGAGATATCAAAACATGAAAACAAATCTTTTAAAAAACATAACATTAAAAGTGATTAATTTGGAACCATCAAATTCAAATATAAGCGTTTGTGCAAGTTTTAGCGCTTCTTGAGATTTTTCTGCGCCAATGTATTTATTTTATTAAAGACATAATACGTTTGTCTTTTTTCAGCTTCTTGTATCAGTTGTTGGATACTTATTTACGTTTCTGGTGTAATACCATGGTTTTCGCTTCTAGTTACACTCCGATTAAAATGTGAGTATAATTGCATTTTTCCACGGCAATGAGGCTAGGTGCTCCGAAATAGTAAACATCAACATACCAGTCCAATTAGTCATATTTTTCCATAGTCTTCTCAGAACAACTGCGACGTTATAGAGCATATATTATTTAAATGTTGTTTTTCTTTAGATCCAAAACATTTCAGTCTTTAAAACTGCAAATTAGCTTAAACACGTGTACTTCTACCAAGGGAAAGAGGTCGGGTGCCCCGGAAAGATAAACACAAATAAAATAATGCTTTGTGTAATATATCATTAGGCTTTAAAAACAATTGCAACGATACATAGCATAAATTTATTGAATGTTGTGAGTCTTGAAAATATTTTAATCAAAAACAAAAATATTAGCAAATGTCCAAACCACAATCCCAAACTAAAGTGAAAACGTTGAAGATAGAAATTAACTCAAACGCTTGAACTTCAAGCAAGGAAGTAAGTACGGGGGTCCTCCGGAAGAGTTCACACCTTTTGTTTAGCTAGTTACATCCGCCACGTAATAAAAGTTTGAAATAAATTAACAAGGAACTATAGGAAGTCAAATAATATTAGAGATATGAGTTTTATAAACAACGTGATAAATATATCTGTGATATTCTACATGGTCTTGGATTTATATATGTATAACGACAGGTACTGGTTATCACCGATAACATGTTTATTGTCTTCGTATAATTACCTGCACACCCATGCTGAGTACGTGCATTGGCTTTTTCACCCATACGTATTTTTTATTTTTTTTTTAATTTTGTGCCTTTTCTTTTAGGCATCTGTACAAAAGCAAAAAAGCCAAGTAGAGAAAATGGTGAAGGAGAATCAATGCCATTAACGAGTATGTAAAAGACGTCGTAATATATCTCGTGAAAGGAAATCCTTAATTTTGTTTTTATTATTTTTAATTTGTTTTACTCGTGTTCAGTTTTCTTAATTATGTAAACCATGTAATATTTCCTTTCAAAAACAGCAGCTTACTCAGGTAATAATGAATATAATCTTGCACCCCAAAAATTATGTAATTATTGATTGTTACTCTTATAACACTTTAGTTTGATTTATTTACGATACTGACATTTAAAGTAAACGAGTTTTTTTAAGGTTTTGCTTCATATCTGGACCTATCTCATACCACATGATGCCAATAAACGACTACTTGCAAAACGTTATTCTTTTACTTTTTCTATTGTCAACAATCCACTTCTATGCAGGAATTTACTAGTATGACGACACCTTAAGGGGTTTCGCAGGAAAGAATGGAACAATCTAGAGGATTCCTATTGTATTGCAATACACATGCCTGTAATAAAAAGTTTTCCAGATAATTAGCAATTTCAGTATACTTTCGCATCTGTGACCTTGACATTTCAAACAATGACCTTCATCTTCACAGCAAAATGACCGTTGTATTAGTACCTACTATATTGCAATATACATGCCTATATAAAAGTTTAAAGTTTTCTAGATAATTACCAATTTACATATTTTTGTATCTATGACATTGCCTTATGAACTTATGACCTTCATTTACATCTCAAAATGAATGTTGTACAAATACCTAAGACAATCCAATATCCATGCCTATATACAAATTTATGTATAAAAAATTGAGATAGTTAACCATTTGGATTTACTGTTGTATCTATGACCGTGACCTATGAACTCGTGAACTTCATATACATATCATAATGACACATTGTCTACAAGGGGTGTCCAGGTTAGGTTTGTACTCGTATCTACAGTGCTTGCCTTTCTAAACTGACAAATGTTTAAAACAGACCTGGTGACATATTGATATAAGTGAAATATTCTGGACTAGGAAAAAACTCATTCAATCAATAGATTAAGGTGTTGGGGACTGTGCTTAACAGGTGACCTGGTAGCTCAATGGCAAAGCATTCTTTTAGTATGGGAAGTTCCCATATTCAAAGTACATGTAAAGGTTTTCTATGTGCATTTGTCTCGGAGTCTAGCATTCTGTTACATAGGTATCAACTACTGAGCGACCATTACCTCATTGAGGCCACGTTGGTTTCATAGATCTTAGTGTGAGAAAGATTGTTGGTTTGCTTTTAAAGGTCTATGATTTTCTCTTGGCACTCCAGTTTCCTCTACCATTCACGAAATAACTGCCTTGACATAAGTGAAAACACTCTTGACACTCAATACTGGCATGTTAGTCAGGGGGCAGATCTTAAAAAGGAGCCTCTTTATTGACCCCCCTTAACTTTTTTGTTAAAAGCAGGACACATGGTGGATGTTATTGCCCTATATGTACTGACTCAGGCTAGGTATGTTTCCACCTTGACCGTTTAATGAAAATATGGCTGCCAATCCAAGATGGCCGCCAAAAAAGATAATTTAAGAAAAAAAATTCAATATCAAATCAACCACTAAACCTTTTAAGTTGAAATTTGGTATTTTATCACTTAAATATTTATACTAAATTTCCATGAATAAAAAATGGTTGTAAAATTAAATATGGCCGCCATTTTCAAGAAATAAAAAATCTGATTAAGTATATAAATAAGTACATAACAATTTAAAAACTCGCCAGTGATAAACATGATCAAATAGATGAATAAATTAATGCAATACATGCAAACAGATTTAAAATAATTGTATATTCTGAATGAGTGGAGATGCAAAACTGTTTATGTTTAAGAATGTATTGATTTAAATATGATATTTTTGGACAGCAGTTGCTGTTGAAAATTTATCTTTTCTTTAGATAGTACAATTTACATGTTGATTTTACATGTACAGTCAATCCTGTCTTGAAGGTCACTTCTATATATGGATCACCTACTTTTAAAGGCCAGTAAAATTGTATCTCAAATTGCTCTTTATTCATGTTATTTTAACCATAAAGACCATTTTTACCGATTCCTCTGGGTGGCCTTTATAGACAAGATTGGCTGTTCATTTAAAATCAACATCTATAATAAAGGAAAGCTTAATAGTTTTGGTAACCATGCTGTATTAAGTTGATATATATAAACAAAGATGATAGTAATACTGGGCACTGAGTGCTATTGAGTGATTCATTTAATTGTTTATTTACAAACAGTCAAGAATATTTCTTTTATATTGAGACATAAACCAGCTAATGGTGAACTGGCAGACATTTTTGATGTTCTCAGGGCAAGGTGTGGTGAAATTTTTTCATGTATCATACCTGCACCGGCCATTAGTTTTAAGGCCTCGTTGTTTCTAAATGCTGAATTCTTGTTAATATAACAGTCAGTACCTATTTTTAAGTGGCTGGGATTCGAACCCACAACCTCCCACATATGATGCAAGTAATCTAATTATTCAGCTACTGCAGTGGTTTCTTAATGAGCGGAGTAACGCTGTACAATACCCCACTCAAGATTCTTATCGTAAAAAAAAGAGGTAAATTCTGAAGGTTTCAATTCTGAGGGTGGAGGAAATTAGAATACCTGAAAAAAAACTATTGAACTGACAATGTAATTTTTATACTGTAAACCCAAGCTTCTTGATGATTAAGTTGTCTCAATGGATAAAACACAAGCCAACTGTTATAGATCAGTGTCTCTCAATACCTAGGTTAGAATGTCACTTCTGAGTGGGAGATGGACATAGCTCAGTAGCTAATAGAATGTTTCACAAGGGCCAGTTTTTGGAAGGTCCATCAAGAATACATTAAAAATAAGGGGGAAACACATGTTGGGCTACTGATTATAGTAACACTGTCACTGAACACCAAAAGGTGTTGAAAGTTGCGTATTGACACTGTGATGGCAGTTGGCCATTTTTGTTTCAATTACCATGCCATTAATGGAATTATAAAGATTCAGAAAATTTTCAGAAAATTCTGAAAATAATCAGGTACTCCACCGACCTGGCGTTAATTTTATTTACATTTTTGTCATTTATTTTTATTATCGATTTATTTTAAAAATTCCTTGAACTTAAAGCCTCGTCATTATCGAATGAGCTGTCTCATTGTGGAAAAGTCAAAGTACCGAGGGACCAAATGAATTGCTGAGTTGTCCAAGGAACAACTGCTGATGAGGGGCAGAGAGTTGGGCAGCTCAGTGTTTAACTTTTGACATACCTGAACATAAATTATTTGTCCGACAGGTAGCTTCTGCTTGCTGTCGATCTCGGACTCTAATCAGATAATAACTTCGTGTAATCACTTTGTCGGTTTTCACAAAGTTAACAAATAATAAAAAACATGGTCTAACAATATCCAAGGCTTACCTGATAATAATCATCGTGGTGAATGTCCTGAAGCACTCAAAATTTTTCGTTGGCGGCTTGCACTGTATATTCCACCTATTGACAGGAGAACTAACGTAGCTATTCTAAGAGCACCTTTACAGACTATATTATGTCCGTGTATCCGTAAATCTAAATGGACACTTGAATAGGCGTCATGTTTGATCTATGAACAGAATGGCTTCTTTGGTAGGTATCTCGAGATACCGATCACTGATTGGAGAAGTGATGAACTTTGACCTTTGTCAATGAAATCGTACGATTGTTACGTGCAATTTGGCGGACTTTTCTGTATTGGAAGAAAGGATTGAATTTAAAACATTTAATATAGATTTTGTATATAAAATAGAAAAAATAAAAAAACTGTTATTTTTTTAATACTTTAAAATATATTTTTAACGACTTTCAAGTTGATACTCAAAGTGGCGATTTCACAAAAGCTGTTTGAAGAGTCTGATTGCAGAAATTTCAGACGTGGAAAATTTCCGTCAAACCGCATGTACTTAAAACCGGAATTTTTTATTTGGAGCGATAGGGCCAACCTTGAACACTTGTTGTGAATATTGTGTTCAAGATAATAAAAACATAAAAATACCGTTTTTTTCGTAAGATCTTTTTTAGGTCAATGGACGACTTTTTCGTACAAAGAACGGTTATTGAGTAGGAAGCGGTTAAACAAATATCAAACAGATTTTTTTGGAAAAATCCATTTTTTGCATGTTTGACCCAAAAATTAAGCGTGATTAATATTTTACCTAAAAATTTAACCAAGTTAGATAGCTAGATCGCATTAGACTTCATAAACTCAGAAAGTTTTAGCAAAATTTATAGCTTCCGCTGAAAATGAGAAAGTTGTCGCCTTTATCATTTCACATCCAGAGGATGTTCCGAATGAATTCGTCACTATCCTCTAGATTGTTCCATTCTTTATGAACTATAGTAGTGTTTATTCCCACTGTGGAACCTGTTTACAAAAAAATCTTCTGTCAATAATTTATGGAAGCTGGGATATTGCATGCCTAGGATTTTCAATGCTCTGAATTTTTTCTCAAAATGTTGAAATGTCGCAATTAAATTATTCTTAATGCATGATGTCTCTATATCCAAAAACCAAAAAATATTTTTGACACCAGATCGTTTTATTTCCTCATATTTTCAATTTATAAATAAATTGTGACGTGTATAGCTAGCTTAACACTAAGAGTTTACAGATTCAGATTCAGGGCTGATACTTGCAATATGTATGTGTCAACCGTTTAATTTTAAACAGTTTATGACGATATCGGAACAAGCTCTATCAGACCTTATTATTTCTTGCTTAAAAATACAATGTTAACGATACACAAATTAAAGTCATCACGTTTTTTTCAAACAATTTCATATGTATCTTTACTTTAACGTCATTATTGAGAACTATATATGAAACAAATTTTTAACAATCAGTGGTATCTTTTATTTCAAACTAAATAGAATGGATTGTCATAATCTTCTAATTGGGGATTATTTATTGAAGCAATGGTAATATTGAGCTTAGATTTGTTTCTTATTTTTGTTTTTAGTTTTCATTTATTTATTATATTTTCTGTTTTTTAACCATAATATGTTCTCAGTTGCAGATAATGGAACTTCAAATGAGACTGCTGGCGTAAATACGAATCAGACTATTCGTAAACGTACGTTATCTTTTATTTAATATACCTTTAATTGACAATAATGCTAAATTTTTTCGTTCATAAATATTCAAACTTCTAGTATGAATCAAGTTTGTGGCATGATGTTTATACCGGATACAATTCAAACATAACTTCACACTAAGAAAAAAATGCCCAGCATTTTAAAATTTCACAAACTTTGTTGTTTTTAAATTACTTTTAAATATTTTATTGTTGTTGTCTTCAAATGTAAAATAAATCAAGGCATTAACTATTTTCAACAGAAAGAGTTATGAACCAATTTAAAAATCGAAACAATAATCAAAACACTGATTTATATAAAAACCCATCTGTATTTTGTTCTTGTTCCCTTCTTGTTTGGAACTTCTTAATGAAGTAAATTTTTGTGCATGAAATTTTATCTCATTAATTAAATTACGAGAAGTAAGAAGATGAAATGATATGATTTATGTTTTACAAAACTAAATAATGTTTTTAATATGATCCTAAACTTTTTTATTGAGTATATATCGTCTGCAGGCGATCTATTTACGCCATTTTTATTTGGATTAGAAAGCCATGATTTTGTATTTGCTGCTAGTCGAAATCTAGAATTCCTCGAAAAGAACAGTTAATACTTTTATGCAAAGTATTTCCTTATCTAAATTTGAATAATATATATTTTGGTACTGTGAATATTTTTCAACATCTTGCAAAAATGGTTTCACAATTTTGATCCACGCACTACTGGCTAGGAATTGTATTCCGAAAAGGCCGTGTATTACCATTAAGTTAAAACTGGTACAATATGTAAAATTTATATTTTGTAGCAAATATTGTCTTGAGCAAAATTTGAGAATGGAACAACCTAGAGGGTTTTTTTATTTGCTTCTATGTAAATTAAATAGAACTTCCCAACAGAATTTGCCTCTTAAAAACTGATAAAACGACAGACGTCATTGTTAGAGGATTAGAGGGAATTCAGACGTAGGATACTTTTGTTCACATAGTTGGGTTGCATAAGAATTCGTCAGCTGTTACAAATCATAAAGAACTCTAGCAGTTGGTTTTATTTCCTCAGTGAAAATCAATTCTTTCTTATTCAAAAAGTTTTGTTTTTGTTTTTATGTGTAAAAACAATCTATTCAGTTACTTACGGCAGATAATACAACAATATAACGTCTCATAACGCCACATGCTTACAGCAAGTGTCATCTAACATAACTTTTTGAATTGAAGTCATCTCGATTGAGTAATCATCCGTTTACTAATTTGATAATTATAATGTTTTGCACTCGTCACACGTGAAGTTTTTCAAATTAATTTTACCGCAAGGGTTTTGTTATTTTGTTTACCAACAATTGTTCCCGGTATATATCATGAAAATAATCAGATATTGTCGTTTTTGAAAATGAGTATCAATACATTCCAATGTTTCAATAATAATTCAAATGGTTATCAGGTCGATTATTATAATATCTTTAATTCCATAATAAAATTGCAAAACAAGCAAATTTTCGACTTCAATCTTCAATCGAGAAGTGTTAAAAAGGACTTGTACTAGTCTTTTGAGACTTATTAAAATATCTTCGTATAATACTCTATATAGACTAAGATAAGGTAATTCTTTATAAATGAATTCATTCAGTATATGATGAATTTATTGTTGCAGGAACTATAGTATTGTCTATGTTTTTACTAGTTTAAATTTAAAATTCCTCAACAACTAAGGTATACTGCCTTATTGAAAGTACTTCCTTAGCTTATTTCGATAAAATATGTTTTGATCCTTTGGGTATCTTTTCAACATCTTGAAAAGATTAGGTTTTATTATTTTTGTCCATGATCTACTGATGAAGATTAGTGTTCTGAAACATTTTCTAACGTTGTAAGGTATAATGTGTAATAAATGTATATTTGTACTGGCATGATTTATACATTTACATGGGTCCCTGAAAGAGTGATTTTTTTATAATAATTGCAGCTGTTTTTTACGTTGATTGCAGGTTGTAAAAGACTATATGAGCATATGTTCAAGACAATAATGATGTTAATAGCAAATTCGGCACTAGTGATAATATTATCGGTATATTTTTGCCGGGAGACGGACGGTAAGCTATATTGAAAAAAATTGATGACGAAAACAATTTGATTAGTAGTAAGCTGACTCTCTTGAAAAGAATGCTTTAGTTACCTCTATGTAACTTTACCTGTGTAGTTAGGTTTATTTTTGTGTGATATTGTTGAGTTTTTCTTGCATTTTTTAAAAACAATCTCTCATTGAGTGGATGTTTATTCAATTTTGTGTATTGTTTTCTTTACCCATGTTAAAACTGGGTTATTTGGTTATTCTATGAATGTTGGATATACTCAATACTAACTAAATTTCTTCAATTTAAGGTACCAGTAAGAGTTTTAGTCTTCAAAGTCAGTTTGTCTTACGACTATGTGTTTGATATCGGTTTTGTTAAATGTGTTTCTGCTTTGTATGCCTCAGGCATTTACCATTTGTTTTGGTTGTAGTATACTGATGTTCTGTCATGTGAACATGACACATTTTGGGCGAGTGAAAAAATCTCTAATATGCGCACGTATACAAAATAAATTATAATTACATGGCGAAACTGCTCTCAGTTTCATTCGTGAAATTTGGAAGACATATATTCTTGTAACAAATAGCTAAAACTACTGAAATACATCATATTTATTAAAAATACTGTGATCCAAAAAAACCAAGAATTTGAATATCCTTCTATCACTAACTTTTTTGTAAACAGCTTGCATCGTTGTAAAATGTTACATTATGTTATACATTTTTAGATTGTCTCAGTGTATCACTTCTTGTAACCTTTCCGGGATTTGGCACCTCATTTGCAATCGTAGGATTTTTGGTTATACTAAAAAAGTTGTCAGGTAAGACAAAAAAGTCCCGTATCTCTGTTTGACCGAAACCAAGTTTGAGGAGTGTTTTGTACTTCTTAATCAAAATTAAAATCAAACATAATTGTCCATGTCCTTATCATAATCCAGAAACAAGTAAAATCTTTATTACTGACAACATAGGATAAATACCTGAACTTCACTATGGAGGTGAGAGGGGGTCCTCCGGAAGGGTAAGCATCCCCTACCTAGCTAGCTACGTCCGAAATAAGTGATATCAAAATCGATTGAAAGAAATATTGAGCTTTGGGATGTCAAATCTTTCAATGACAATCCTGAACACAGAGACATCAAACTTATCAACAATACTCTGATGGCGGCCATATAACGTTTTGAGGGTTCCGATTAGTCTAGGCGTGCAATATCCTTGTGTCACGAATTTTTGTAAGCAGCTTGCTTCTTTGTATAAAGTCCTGGTAGATAAAATAAGCTGTATCAGAGCGCATTAAGTGTGAAACAAATACATTATTAGCAGGAAAGACAGGTAACTTACTGCAAAAGGAAAATTGAAAATGGAAACAATTCAACAAATAAAGAAACAAATCAGCATACAATGGTGCGCAGTTTGTTCCCATTCGATTGTTTGCTGGAAACGTACAGTACCTATCACAACAAAATGTTGTCTATCAAAATTATCAACAATTTATTGATAATATCATCATGATATTTTGTTTGGAAAACAAAAAACTGAAAAACCGGAAGGCCGGCAAAGCTTAAATGTTTTAATATTTCAATAATTTAAATATCCCCCTTTTGATGGAAAAATTGTTATTAAAACATTCAAATAATTCATGGTTTTTCATCATATAAAATTCTCAATAATTATCAGGTATACTATAATTATTTTTTTTCAGAGATTAAACGTATTCAAAAAGACATTTTAAATAAATTGTGTAAGTATTTGTCTATTTATTTTTTCTTTTAATTTCAATTAAGTATTAATTTTATTGAATTTAAATTTGTAAATAAATAATTTTTGACTATTGTTGCTGTATTAATCTTTCATCCATCAAGCGAGTTATTAGTGATAAAAACCATGTTGTTGGTCAAGAGTCGACATACTTTAAGTCCTAATTGAAATACAATTTTGAGGCCATTATCATTTTAAACATTCTTATAAAATCATGTGGGTTTTTTGTTACTTTCACTTGTAGATTATATGTATAATACAAACTTTAACTATGACATACTATTTTCTCTAAGTAAAAAATGGTAAAGAATGAACCGCCATTAAAATTTAAAGTTTTGTAAAGCATAATTTATAAGTTTTTACATATCAAAATATTATTTCAAAACGATATGTCACGCATTTGATGTTAGGAAATAAGAAATATAAATTACAACATGTAATTCTTTTTAATTCGTAATTTTTAAGCATATGTGCAAAATTTGTAAGCCATTATTGAAAAAAAACTATTCTTCTTTATTTCAAAATCAACAGTAGAAAAGTCTTATATTGCAATAAGAAATATCAAATTTTAAAATAAGATCTACAACATGGGTCACTGTGGAGTATAGTAGAATTTCCGGTTGTTGTCATTGTTTATTTTAAGAATCGAGTAAAACTTGTAAGTTATTTTATTACATATACAATAATACATTGTGGAATCCAAATTATATATCATATCTCACCAAGACTCCAATGTCAGATCGAAGGCTTTTGCTTGATGTGGTATATGGATTTCAAACGTTTATTTTGTGTATAATATGCTTAATCTTTCACCAAGTAGGTCTAATACATGCATTAGAAATATTTGTGTTAAAATTCAATCAAAAAAAAAAACATACTAATCTATGTTCAAGTCACGATACAGAAGCAAAGTCAACACTTTGGAACTGACAAGTTAGGTTAGACACGTAAACTTCAAACAAAGAAGTGAGCCCGGGTGCTCCGGAAGGGTAAGTACCTCCTGTTTAGCTGCTAGCTACACCCGTCAAGTGTGTAATCAAAATTGTGTGAACTATGGGACGTCGAATATATCAAGGACAATCCTGGACACAGAGACGTCAAATTTATCAACAATACTATGATGACGGCCATAAAATTTTTTGAGGGTCTTGATAAGTATGGGCTTGCAATATATCTGAGTCAAGAAATTAGACAAAATTAGATCCCTCCAAAAAATTTTACTCACAACGTTCGCGAAATGTTTCTCCAAATGCGGACTGTTGTAAGGACTAATGCTGTCGATATAGGATATTCTAATTGATAAAATGATTAGCGATTTTAATAGCAACTGATCATAATGCACTATGAGCATAATTCAAAAGGTTTGACATTTATAGTGACTGTGAACGTCATCAATAAAGTTGAATTGGTTAACAAAATAATAAAAGAACAAGACGTGTTCGCCGATAAACAATTTTCTCTGATAATTGCAAAAACGTCTATAACATTTGTACGTCAACTGATTTTATATTATCGATGCCTAAAAATAAAAAAGTGTAGAAAATGTCATTTATAATAAATCATTGACAGAATAGCAACATTTTAGAATAGTATTTTATGTTATTTAACTCATTTTTGCAGTAAAGGAAACTGTAGAAAGTAGCGACGAAAGGAAACCAGGTAATGTAGAAGTTTTAGTTAACTGCAAATGATAATATAAATAAAAAAGATTTGAGAAATTAATAGAGCATAATGAAGAGGGCCATAATAACTTAATTTATTGTAATTACAAAGCTTTTCCAAAAGTAAACATGCTCTTTTATCAGTAACAACTATTTATAGATAGGGTAAAATTGGAGTTTTGATAAGTGTATTTAACGATTATATTCTATATAACGTCCATTTCCGACTGCAGAAATATATATTTCATAGTGTCACTTGACGTAGAAAAAATGATATGTTTAAGAACATATGCTTTGTTCTAAGTATCTGAATTCATTCAACGACAGGATTTTTTGTGTCTTAAATGTGTAAAGGGAGATAACTGTGTCTTTTGCAATTTTGTTGCATCAAATGTACTGCTAAATCTAGTGGAATGTCAATTGTAGTCAACTATTTATCGATTTTTTTTATAAAACATGTCAACATTTTTATAGCAAACAAACCTCTGTCTAGGTATTAACCACTTTGATAGATGTTCCGAACTTTCTGGACGGATTTGTATATTACTTACATGTAATTAATTTTGTACATTAGAAGCCTGTTTCGGAATACAATTCCTTATGAGTAGTGCTTTGATAAAAAGTTTGAATCCCATTTTTTCAAAGGTTGAACAATATCGAAATTTTCAAAATATATGTAACATACTTTATCTATGGGAATAATACAATTTGGGGGTATGCTTTATTGTTTGAAGCGGTAAATTTAAACTATAGTATATTCGAGAAGTATTTTCTGTTAAATTTATGGAATCCTTTGAATTGCTTAGTCTACCAGCAGAGATATCGACCGATAGAAATTTAAATTTACCAGAAACATTCAAATTTTAAAAAATGTTATGTTCTTGTTCCCAAGTCTACTGATAATGTGTATCACTATATCATTTAAAATCTTTGACATTTTAGGCAAAACATTTCTCTGGTCTTTTATACAAAATGGAACTTGTTAAATAGATAATTATTTGATCATCGTCCTATAATTTTTCAGAATGTTTAGCCAATTCCTTTTAAGTGTTTTTGTGTTGTAACTTTTCGCCAAATAATTGACTTAATACAAGACTGAAACAGAATTCAAAAATAAAACATTTAGGCTAGTTTATTTCTTTTATTTTTCAGATGATGAAGATTCCATTAAAAGCAACGGTAGTGAAACAGGATAGTCGGGTGTTAATAGAATCAAAAATAAACATGCTAATCCATGTCCGAATCACAATCCAGAGGCAAAGTAAAAACTTTGGAACTGACAAGTTAGGTTAGACACGTGAAGATCCACTAGTGAAGTGAGGCCGGGTGCTCCGGAAGGGTAAGCACCTCCTGTTTAGCTAGCTACACCCGCCACGTGTGTAATCAAAATTGTGTAAAAGGAACATGGAACTATGAGACGTCATATATATCCAGGGCAATCCTGGACACAGAGACATCAAACTTATCAACAATACTGTGATGATGGCCATAAAACTTTTTGCGGGCCTCGATAAGCCTAGAACTATTATATAAAACTTACACATAGGCATTGATACGTATCATATAAAATTTATACATAGGCATTTAAATTTAAAAGCATACATATGATTCGAATTTGATGTTTAGCTATTTGTGTCAAAATTGTCTAAAATATATATGACATTTTCGGTTTTACCGACCAAATCATTGAATATCTTAAATTCAGATGAAAAGTTCAAAGTTATCGAAACACGTATTATTATCCTCAGGACTAAAACAATGTTGAAAGCATCGTCTTTAAATTTTTATGTCAATGTTGTTTCAAATATGTGATGCAAGACAAGTTTAGGACAGATATCGTAACATTTCTGACAAGTTTAATTATTTTTAGCAGGGGCAGAAAGTTTGGATAAAAAACGTAAAGGGGACACAGGAACAATACCACCAGAAACTTGTAAGTAAAGGCAGCATTTTGATTATTCTTTTGAATTATAACCACAAATTTTGTCATTGGAATCATGAGCAATGTGTTCAAATGTTGTGGAAGGATGGGAACTAACTGTCGGTCATGTCAGATGTGGAACCGGTAGTGTGTTTTTGAAATAACACAATTTTTAATTGCAAAGACAAACCCAAGACTTTTTAGGAATTTAAAGTACCAGCAACTCATCCACTTACAACATGAATGTTTTTATGTAAAATTCTTAAGGAATAAATAAACCGACGTTTAGAATTCGGTATATTATCAATGATGTATTGAATATATATTGAATGTAATTGGTTAGAATGATAATTATACAAAGCAATTAAAGAACACGCATGTGATCTTCAATACATGAGATACTTAACCGATTCATTATTAAAATCATCTTTAATCCATAGAACATTATAATCACAAACGTATGTTATCATCAAAAACAATCACACTTATCCATGTCTGAATCACGATCCAGAAAAAAAATCAAAAACTTTGAAATTTACAAGTTAGGTTAAACACATGAAATCAAACCACGGAAGTGAGGCCGGATGGTCCGAAAATGTAAGCACCTCTTAATTAGCTAGATTCATGGGCAACGTGTGTAATCTAAATTGATTGAATCAAACAGTTGTAAGTCAACTGGTTTTATTGTTAAAACAAAGGAACATTGAATCATACGTCAATGATATACAAAGAAAAATTCATTTCTTTCCTATTATACAAATCAAATAAATTCATTTGGGAGGTTATAAACTGCCATTTATTTTTGATTATTGATAGTAAAGTTACATTGAAGACTACATTAAATATGTTATTTTCCTTTTTATGCAGCCAAGAAAACTGAAGAAAATTACGGCGCACGGACAACAGGCACATCAGCAGCTGGTAAATACAATCTATATTTGTATTCATAAATGTATCCATTGCTGTTTACAAAATATCTGTTATTGCAAATATTTAACTAGATTTTTAACTAAACATTCAAATTTACAATTAACAAACATCAGTTCACCTAATCTTGCAAGCTTTTTATATGTTACGGTATAACTAGCTAAACATGAGGTGATTACCTTTCTGGATCACCAAGCCTAACTTCCCTGGTGGAAGTTCACATGTCTAAACTATCTTGTTAGTTCCAAGGTTTTTACTTTGCTTCTGGATTGGAATTGTGACATGGACACAGACTGAGATAAAAAAAATTCAAAGGGATTAAAACGGGATTTTCAGTTCTCAGATATGTGGCTATGTAGAGTACTAAGAAAAAAATTCAGTATTAAATTCTTTATTTCATTGCTGTCTCTGCGATGCAAGATAGTTTTTTCACCGATATCATAACGTTTCTGACTATTTTTCCTTTTTACCAGAGACAGAAAATGAAGATGGGACACATGTGCATGGTCAAGATAAGATGGTACCCAGTAAGTTTAGTTTTTTTAAAATATTTTATCGTGTCATAACCGCATAAAGCATCTTTGCAAAGATTAACAGTGTTTTATTGACTGTAGGTGGTAAAATTATATTTATACAGATTACACTATTATACTAGTTTAATTTTACAGCATTATACGACCGTTTCGGAATGAAATAAATCATTAGTAATGCTTCTATAAAAACTTTGAAACCAAAAATGTTTTTCAAAAATGCTTAAAAGATATACAATGGAATCTAATATATTTTACCAGATTTAGCTAAGAAAATTCTTTACATAAGAGAGTACACCTTCGTTTCTCAGGAATTTCATACTTCACGTAGCAGCAAATTTAGACAATAGCATATTACTGACAGTAATACACAATTGTTTTGTTGATTAAGTTTCTGATACAAATAATTAAAGAGCACGCCTTTATCTTATATTACTCATAGTCTCATACGATTGACTGAATCAATATTAAATCTTCTTTCATTATAATTTCAAAAGTTTGTACATTATTTGTAAGTCAACTATTTTTGTATCATTGATGTATAAAATCACAAACGCAAAAACAATGTAATTGTGAACGTCGAATAAAGAGATATATATAACAAAATTTAGCTAAAAATATTTTGCATACACATCGTTCAAAACTGATGATGTTAAGCTAACTTTAATTATATTTTAGCAGAGGAAGAATGTATGGAAGATGTCTTTAAAGGAGACTCTTTATTAGCAAGTTCTGATAATAGCAACAGAAGAGAAATACAACCACAAGAACCTTGTAAGCCAAAGCAGCATTTTTATTATTTAATTGGATCATAACCACATAAATCAAAATTAGTAATTGCAAAGACAAATCTAAGATTTTGTTTCTGATTTAAAATACAAGCAACTCACCCATTAACAAAATGAATGTTTTTATATCAAATTCTTAAGGTTTTAAAAACCGGCGTTTAGAATTCATAGAACATTTTAATAACAACCGTATGTTGTCACCAAAAACAAACGTACAAATCCATGTCTGAATCACCATCCACAAGAAAAAAAATTAAATTAAAAATATGAACTCCGACCAGGGAAGTGAGGCCGGGTGGTCCGAAAAGATAAGCACCTCATGTTTAGCTAGCTTCATCGAAAACGTATTTAATCTTAATTGAGTGAATCAAACAGTTGTAAGTCAACTGGTTTTATATCATTGGCGTATGATTTAGTTAATATTTGTTAAAACCATTTTGATTGGTCAGATTTTTCTGTGACGTTTGCATGAATAGATTGGCTCTCAATGACGTATCATTATGAATGAGGTACAGATACGTAATAGCGTTGCCATATTTACTTGCTACGGCTACATTATTGATTACATTGTTGTTTTGTTTTTGATTTTTTTAAAAAATTATTTCTTGAAAAATGAAATTATTTTTTCATTTTGTTATGGAAGTATGAAAAATTCGAAAAGATGCACAATTTAAAAAATTCGCTACGCGGATTACACTTCAAAATGTCCAATTATTTCATACTTCGATAACAAAAAGAAAAATTTCGTTCATTCGTGTAATACTAATCGAAAAAATAATTTGTAACCTTATTTATTTTTGATTATTGGCCTGATAGAAACATTGAAGACTAAACAAATTATATTATTTTATTTTTTTATGCAGCAATGAAAACTGAAGAAAGTAGCGGCGAACGGAAAACAGGCACATCAGATGCTGGTAAATACAAATTTTATTTGTATACGTAAATGTATCCATCGCTGCTTACAAAATATCTGTTATTGCAAATATTGAACCAGATTTTAAACTAAACATTGAACTTTACAATTTATAAACACCTGTTCTTTTAATAATGCAATGTTATTTTACATGTTATAGTGTAGCTAGCTTATCACAAGGTGATTACCCTTCTGGAGCTCCAAGCCTCACTTCCCTGGTGGAAATTCACGTATCTAAACTATCTTCTTAAATTCAAGGTCTTTTCTTTGTTTTTGGATTGGAATTCTGACATGGATTAGTATATTTGTTTTTTTTTTCAAATTATATATACCTTCGGACAAACATGTCATTTAGAATTAATTTTTATGGGGGAATTATGATTTTACAATATTCTTAGACTTTCTGTTTAGTGTATCAGCTACAGATCTATATATATCATTTCTGCATCATTGACCAGTATATTTTCAAAATAGTGTGATTGAATTTTTCTGTTTCTTTATTTGCAGAGAGACTTGGTTTAACTTCTTCCGGAGGAATACATGTATCTGGCAAGTTCATTCATTAATTTAATAAGTATATCTCGCGCTTAACATAATAAAGCAGAGGTTTTCACATAAACATTTACATATACCAACATTAAATTGTTGTTAACTTGTAATTTTGTAATTTATTAAGGTTTTTTATAAAATCAAACACACAAAACAGTCATAATTAATCAATTTGTAAAACATACAATCTATTACTGAAGACCCAGATTGGCACCAAATAAAGTTCTTCATGAATATTTTTTTCAAAAAAAAAAAACTTTAACCTGGACTTTTTTATCTCCAGTTAGATCATGCCTGTGCCATTATTTTTTATTTTGAAACGTTTTAGTGAATAAAAACAACAAAGGTTTTATACGACAAGCAGTTATGATAATTATTGAAAATAAATTTACCTTATCTTAGCATAAACATTTTCTAATTGTTTTGTTCTGTCGTGGTTCCAAAGAGTGTCTACATTTGTTTCAATACCTCCAATCAAAATACAAAATGTATCACTTTTTGAAAATATGATTTTGTTTGGAAAACATAAAAATATGCAAAATGATGAATACGTTTCAGTCTTTAATAGCTCATGGAACTGACTATTGATCACTATCACAGACTCAGATAAGAAAAATTCAAAGCGATTAAAACGGGATTTTCAGTTCTCAGATATGTGGCTATGTAGAGTACTAATAAAAATTTCAGTATTAAAGTCTTTATTTCATTGTTGTCTCTGCGATGGAAGATAGTTTTTTGACCGATGTCATAACGTTTTTTACTATTTTTTCCTTTTTACCAGAGACAGACAATGAAGATAGGACACATGTGCATGGTCAAGATAAAATGGTACCTAGTAAGTTCAAGTTTTTGAAAATAACCGCTTAAAGCATCTTTGCAAAGATTGACAGTGTTTTATTGGCATTTTTATATAACGGCAACTGACCACCGCACAAAATGAATGCTGTAATGTTATCAACTACATGATTTAGATATCAGTGTAACACGTATCGCCAATGTATTCAATATACAGCTATTGAAAATTGACTGTTAGTGGTAAAAATTATATCTATACAGATTACACTATTATACTAGTTTAATTTTACAGCACTATACGACCGTTTCGGAATGAAATAAATCATTAGTAATGCTTCGATAAAAACTTAGGAACCAAAAATGTTTTTCCAAAATGTTTAAAAGATATACAATGGATCATATTATATTTTACCAGGTTAGCTAAGAAAATTCTTTGCATGAGGGAGTACACCTTCGTTTCTCAGGAATTTCATATTTCACGTAGCAGCAAATTTAGACAATAACATATTACTGACAGCAGTACACAATTATTTTTGTTGACTTAGTTTCTGATACAAATAATTAAAGAGCACGCCTTTATCCTATATTACTCATAGTCTCATACGATTTATTGAATCAATATTAAATTTTCTTTCATTATAATTTCAAAAGTTTGTACAACATTTGTAAGTCATCTATTTTTGTATCATTGATGTATAAAATCACAAACGCAAAAACAATGTAATTGTGAACGTCGAATAAAGATATATATATAACAAAATGTAGCTAAAAATACTTTGCATACACATCGTTCAAAACTGATGATGTTAAGCTAATTTTAATTATGTTTTTAGCAGAGGAAGAATGTATGGAAGATGTCTTTGAAGGAGACTTTTTATTAGCAAGTCCTGTTAAAAGCAACAGAAGAGAAATGCAACCACAAGAACCTTGTAAGCCAAAGCAGCATTTTCATTATGTAATTGGATCATAACCACATAAATCAAAATTAGTAATTGCAAAGACAAATCTAAGTTTTTTCTGATTTAAAATACAAGCAACTCACCCACTTACAAAATGAATGATTTAATGTCAAATTCTTCAGGTTTTAAAAACCGGCGTTTAGAAGTCATAGAACATTTTAATAACAACCGTATGTTGTCATCAAATACAAACGTACTAATCCATGTCTGAATCACCATCCAGAAGAAAAAAAACCTAAATTCAACACATGATCTCCGACCAGGGAAGTGACACCGGGTGGTCCGAAAGGATAAGCACCTCATAATTAGCTAACTCCTTTGGCAACGTGTTTAATCTTAATTGAGTAAATCAAACAGTTGTAAGCCAACTGGTTTTATATCATTGGCGTATGAATTAGTTAATATTTGTTAAAACCATTTTGATTGGTCAGATTTTTCTGTGACGTTTGCATGAATAGATTGGCTCTCAATGACGTTTCATTATGAATGAGGTACAGATACGTAATAGCGTTGCCATTTTTTACTTGCTACGGCTATATTATTGATTACATTGTTGTTTTGTTTTTCAATTTTTTTTTAAAAAAACTTATTCTTGAAAAATATAATTATTTTTTCATTTTGTTATAGAAGTGTGAAAAATTGGAAAATTTGCACAAATTTAATTTATTCGCTACGCGAACTACACTGTGCAAAATGTCCAATTATTCATACTTCCATAAGAAAAAGAAAAATTCAATTTATTCCTACAATACATATCGAATAAATCATTTTGGAATCTTATTTATTTTTGATTATTGGCCTGATAGAAACATTGAAGACTACATGAATTATGTGATTTTACTTTTTTATGCAGCGATGAAAATTGAAGAAAGTAGCGGCGAACGGAAAACAGGCACATCAGATGCTGGTAAATGCAAATTTTATTTGTATACGTATATGTATCCATCGCTGCTTACAAAATATCTGTTATTGCAAATATTTAACCAGATTTTAAACTAAACATTGAACTTTACAATTTATAAACATCTGTTCTCTTAATGTTTCAATGTTATGTTTACATGTTATAGTGTAGCTAGCTTATCACAAGGTGATTACCTTTATGGAGCTCCAAGCCTCACTTCCCTGGTTGAAATTCAGGTGTCTGAACTATCTTGTTAGTTCCAATGTCTCTTCTCTGTTTTTGGATTGGAATTCTGAGATGGATTAGTAACTTTGTTTTTTTAAATTAAATATACTTTTGAACAACCATGTCATTTAGAATTAATTTTTATAGAGGAATTATGATTTTACAAATTTCTTAAACTTTCTGTTTAGTGTATCAGCTACAGTTCTATATATATCATTTTTGCATCATTGAACAGTAAATTTCCATGATTGTGTGATTGAATTTTTCTGTTTCTTTATTTGCAGAGAGACTTGGTTTAGCTTCTTCTGGAGGGATACCTGTATCTGGCAAGTTCATGCATAAATTTAATAAGTATATCTCGCGCTTAACATAATAAAGCAGAGGTTTTCACAAACATTTACATATACCAACATTAAATTGTTGTTAAGTTGTAATTTTGTACTTTATTAAGGTTTTTTATAAAATCAAACACACAAAACAGTCATAATTTATCAATTTGTAAAACATACTATCTATTACTGAAGACCCTTATTGGCACCAAATAAAGTTCTTCATGAATATTTTTTTCCAAAAAAAAAGAAAATTTAACCTGAAATATATATATCTCCAGTTAGATCAAGGCTGTGCCACCATTTTTTTATTATAAAACGTTTTAGCGAATGAATAAAAACAACAAAGGTTTTATACGACAAGCAGTTATGATAATTATTAAAAAAAATTACCTAATCTTAACATAAACATTTTCTATTTGTTTTCTTCTGTCGTGGTTCCAAAGAGTGTCTACATTTGTTTCAATAACTCCAATCAAAATACAAAATGTATCAATTTTTTAATAATACAATTATGTTTGGAAAATTAAAAAAAAATATGCAAAATGATGAATACGTTTCAGTCTTTAATATCTTATGGAACTGACTATTGATCACTATCACAGACTCAGATAAGAAAAATTCAAAGCGATTAAAACGGAATTTTCAGTTCTCAGATATGTGGCTATGTAGAGTACTAATAAAAATTTCAGTATTAAAGTTTTTATTTCATTGTTGTCTCTGCGATGGAAGATAGTTTTTTGACCGATATCATAACGTTTTTTTCTATTTTTTCCTTTTTACCAGAGACAGACAATGAAGATAGGACACATGTGCATGGTCAAGATAAGATGGTACCTAGTAAGTTCAAGTTTTTGAAAATAACCGCTTAAAGCATCTTTGCAAAGATTGACAGTGTTTTATTGGCATTTTTATATAACGGCAACTGACCAGGAATTAAAACGGGATTTTCAGTTCTCAGATATGTGGCTATGTAGAGTACTAATAAAAAATGTCAGTATTAAATTCTTTATTTCATTGTTGTCTCTGCGATGCAAGATAATTTTTTGACCGATATCATAACGTTTCGAAAGGATAAGCACCTCATAATTAGCTAACTTCTTTGGCAACGTGTTTAATCTTAATTGAGTGAATCAAACAGTTGTAAGCCAACTGGTTTTATATCATTGGCGTATGAATTAGTTAATATTTGTTAAAACCATTTTGATTGGTCAGATTTTTCTGTGACGTTTGCATGAATAGATTGGCTCTCAATGACGTTTCATTATGAATGAGGTACAGATACGTAATAGCGTTGCCTTTTTTTACTTGCTACGGCTATATTATTGATTACATTGTTGTTTTGTTTTTCAATTTTTTAAAAAAAAACTGATTCTTGAAAAATAAAATTATTTTTTCATTTTGTTATAGAAGTGTGAAAAATTGGAAAATTTGCACAAGTTTAATTTATTCGCTACGCGAACTACACTGTGCAAAATGTCCAATTATTCATACTTTCATAACAAAAAGAAAAATTCAATTTATTCCTACAATACATATCGAATAAATCATTTGGAATCTTATTTATTTTTTATTATTGGCCTAATAGAAACATTGAAGACTACATGAATTATGTTATTTTACTTTTTTATGCAGCGATGAAAACTGAAGAAAGTAGCGGCGAACGGAAAACAGGCACATCAGATGCTGGTAAATACAAATTTTATTTGTATACGTATATGTATCCATCGCTGCTTACAAAATATCTGTTATTGCAAATATTTAACCAGATTTTAAACTAAACATTGAAATTTACAATTTATAAACATCTGTTCTCTTAATGTTTCAATGTTATGTTTACATGTTATAGTGTAGCTAGCTTATCACAAGGTGATTACCCTTTCTGGAGCTCCAAGCCTCTCTTCTTTGGTTGAAATTCAGGTGTTTAAACTATCTTGTTAGTTCCAATGTCTTTTCTTTGTTTTTGGATTGGAATTCTGACATTCTGACATATCCGACCGATATCATAACGTTTTATACCATTTTTTTTCCTTTTTACCAGAGACAGACAATGAAGATAGGACACATGTGCATGGTCAAGATAAGATGGTACCTAGTAAGTTTAGGTTTTTGAAAATAACCGCTTAAAGCATCTTTGCAAAGATTAATATTGTTTTATTGGCATTTTCATATAACGGCAACTGACCACCGCACAAAGTGAATGCTGTAATGTTATCAACTACATGATTTAGAATTCAGTGTAACACGTATCTCCAATGTATTCAATATACAGCTATTGAAAATTGACTGTAAGTGGTAAAAATTACATCTATACAGATTACACTATTATACTAGTTTAATTTTACAGCACTATATGACCGTTTCGGAATGAAATAAATCATTAGTAATGCTTCGTTAAAAACTTTGAAACCAAAAATGTTTTTCCAAAATGTTTAAAAGATATACAATGGATCATAATATATTTTACCAGGTTAGCTAAGAAAATTCTTTGCATGAGGGAGTACACCTTCGTTTCTCAGGAATTTCATATTTCACGTAGCAGCAAATTTAGACAATAACATGTTACTGACAGCAGTACACAATTATTTTTGTTGACTTAGTTTCTGATACAAATAATTAAAGAGCACGCCTTTATCTTATATTACTCATAATCTCATACGATTGATTGAATCAATATTAAATTTTCTTTCATTATAATTTCAAAAGTTTGTACAACATTTGTAAGTCAACTATTTTTGTATCATTGATGTATAAAATCACAAACGCAAAAACAATGTAATTGTGAACGTCGAATAAAGATATTTATATAACAAAATTTAGCTAAAAATAATTTGCATACACATCGTTCAAAACTGATGATGTTAAGCTAATTTTAATTATGTTTTTTAGCAGAGGAAGAATGTATGGAAGATGTCTTTGAAGGAGACTTTTTATTAGCAAGTCCTGTTAAAAGCAACAGAGGAGAAATGCAACCACCAGAACCTTGTAAGCCAAAGCAGCATTTTCATTATGTAATTGGATCATAACCACATAAATCAAAATTAGTAATTGCAAAGACAAATCTAAGTTTTTTTCTGATTTAAAATACAAGCAACTCACCCACTTACAAAATGAATGTTTTTAAGTCAAATTCTTAAGGTTTTGAAAACCGGCGTTTAGAATTCATAGAAATATTTTAATAACAGCCGTATGTTATCATCAAATACAGACGTACTTATCCATGTCTGAATCACCATCCATAATTAAAAAACCTAAATTTAACACATGAACTCCGACCAGGGAAGTAAGGCCGGGTGGTCCGAAAGGATAAGCACCTCATAATTAGCTAACTTCTTTGGCAACGTGTTTAATCTTAATTGAGTGAATCAAACAGTTGTAAGCCAACTGGTTTTATATCATTGGCGTATAATTTAGTTTATATTTGTTAAAACCATTTTGATTGGTCAGATTTTTCTGTGACGTATACATGAATAGATTGGCTCTCAATGACGTTTCATTATGAATGAGGTACAGATACGTAATAGCGTTTCTATTTTTTACTTGCTACGGCTATATTATTAATTACATTGTTGTTTTGTTTTTCAATTTTTTTAAAAAAAACTTATTCTTGAAAATGAAATTATTTTTTCATTTTGTTATAAAAGTGTGAAAAATTGGAAAATTTGCACAAGTTTAATTTATTCGCTACGCGAACTACACTGTGCAAAATGTCCAAGTATTCATACTTTCATAACAAAAAGAAAACTTCAATTTATTCCTACAATACATATCGAATAAATCATTTGGAATCTTATTTATTTTTGATTATTTGCCTGATAGAAACATTGAAGACTACATGAATTATGTTATTTTACTTTTTATGCAGCGATGAAAACTGAAGAAAGTAGCGGCAAACGGAAAACAGGCACATCAGATGCTGGTAAATACAAACTTAATTTGTATACGTAAATGTATCCATCGCTGCTTACAAAATATCTGTTATTGCAAATATTGAACCAGATTTTAAACTAAACATTGAAATTTACAATTTATAAACACCTGTTTTCTTAATGTTTCAATGTTATGTTTACATGTTATAGTGTAGCTAGCTTATCACAAGGTGATTACCTTTCTGGAGCTCCAAGCCTCACTTCCCTGGTTGAAAGTCAGGTGTCTAAACTATCTTGTTAGTTCCAATGTCTTTTCTTTTTTTGGATTGGAATTCTGACATGGATTAGTAAATTTGTTTTTTTAAATTAAATATACTTTTGAACAACATATAATTTAGAATTAATTTTTATAGAGGAATTATGATTTTACCATATTTTTAGACATTCTGTTTAGTGTATTAGCTACAGTTCTATATATATCATTTTTGCATCATTGAACAGTAAATTTCCATGATTGTGTGATTAAATTTTTCTGTTTCTTTATTTGCAGAGAGACTTGGTTTAACTTCTTCTGGAGGGATACCTGTATCTGGCAAGTTCATGCATAAATTTAATAAGTATATCTCGCGCTTAACATAATAAAGCAGAGGTTTTCACATAAACATTTACATATACCAACATTAAATTGTTGTTAAGTTGTAATTTTGTACTTTATTTAGGTTTTTTTTTTATAAAATCAAACACACAAAACAGTCATAATTTATCAATTTGTAAAACATACAATCTATTACTGAAGACCCAGATTGGCACCAAATAAAGTTCTTCGTGTATAATTTTTTCCAAAAAAAAGAAACTTTAACCTGAAATATATTGATCTCCAGTTAGATCAAGGCTGTGCCACCATTTTTTTTGTTTTAAAACGTTTTAGCGAATGAACAAAAACAACAAGGATTTTATACGACAAGCAGTTATGAAAATTATTAAAAATAAATTTACCTTATCTTAGCATAAACATTTTCTAATTGTTTTCTTCTGTCGTGGTTCCCAAGAGTGTCTACATTTGTTTCAATAACTCCAATCAAAATACAAAATGTATCACTTTTTTAATAATACAATTATGTTTGGAAAACTAAAAAAAATATGCAAAATGATGAATACGTTTCAGTCTTTAATAGCTCATGGAACTGACTATTGATCACCATCACAGACTCAGATAAGAACAATTCAAAGGAATTAAAACGGGATTTTCAGTTCTCAGACATGTGGCTATGTAGAGTACTAATAAAAAATTTCAGTATTAAATTCTTTATTTCATTGTTGTCATAACATTTTTTACTATTTTTTCCTTTTTACAGACAATGAAGATAGGACACATGTGCATGGTCAAGATAAGATGGTACCTAGTAAGTTTAGGTTTTTGAAAATATTTTATCGTGTCATAACCGCATAAAGCATCTTTGCAAAGATTAATATTGTTTTATTGGCATTTTCATATAACGGCAACTGACCACCGCACAAAATGAATGCTGTAATGTTATCAACTACATGATTTAGAATTCAGTGTAACACGTAGCTCCAATGTATTCAATATACAGCTATTGCAAATTGACTGTAAGTGGTAAAAATTATATCTATACAGATTACACTATTATACTAGTTTAATTTTACAGCACTATACGACCGTTTCGGAATGAAATAAATCATTAGTAATGCTTCGATAAAAACTTAGGAACCAAAAATGTTTTTTCAAAATGTTTAAAAGATATACAATGGATCATAATATATATTTTACCAGATTTAGCTAAGAAAATTCTTTGCATAAGGGACCTTCGTTTCTCAGGACTTTCATATTTCACGTAGCAGCAAATTTAGACAATAGCATATTACTGACAGTAATACACAAGTTTCTGATACAAATAATTAAAGAGCACGCCTTTACCTTATTTTACTCATAGTCTCATACGATTGACTGAATCAATATTAAATCTTCTTTCATTATAATTTCAAACGTTTGTACAGCATTTGTAAGTCAACTATTTTAGTATCGTTGATGTATAAAAATCACAAATGCAAAAACAATTTTATTATAAGCCATGCATTTGACATTTATCGTATTGGCAGAATAGAAACATTTGTGAATAATTTTTTTGTGATATTTTACTTATTTTTGCAGCTCAGGAAAGTAGCGGCGCAGTGACAGCCCCTGACGAAGTTGGCAAGTACAGGCTATATATTATATATTTTGCCACAATTTCAATAAAGCATGCCAATATACAAGCAGCATTTCTACTTGTACAGTTAATGTTGTAGTGTCCTTTTGTCAACAGTTCTAATGATTTTAATTAATATATTACCATAATTATATTCTGAGATACACATTTTAATGCATCGGCAATAGTTTAAAATATACACTAAATTCTAAAATTGCTACTTTTAAAGTGTTCTTTGCTTCGCGACTGTAATTTAGACATAGATTGTTATGTTATAATTATTATTATTATTATTATTATATAAACTCATGCTGTCATGTTTTTTCTGAAAACTTTCAAAACGTTCATTCATCAAATTAAAAAAAAATAATAGCCACAAAACAATAATTGAATACGCCCTGATATGTATTACTAAACCCTTTTTTCAATTTTGCAGCACTATCAGGTTATTTAGGAACACAAGTTCTTATCAGTTCAAGAAATTGAAAAAGTATCCAATGTCCAATATACATCCTCGTGTGTCCTAACTTTGTGGAAGCGTCAAGTTCGTGACATTTTGTTAATACCGGATATCAATCATATGAAGCACATTACTGCACAAAGTTAAACGGGTTAAAGTAAAAAAGTCGCCATAAGTGTTCCACTTGCCATTTTTGTTAGAAAATTTTTAAAATATTTTTAAAAATTACAAATATATCTATAAAATATCGGAAATTTTAGTTTTTAGACGGATTTTACTATTCCCAAATTATTCTTAAACTATCTCATTATTTTTTCGACACATGTAAATTAAATCAAGACGTAAACTATGTCGTCTAAAAAATGGAGTCTCTGAATTATTTATCCGATCCTGGTTTAAAACATTTAGTAGCAGATCAATATAGTTTTTAATGAAATAAAAAAAGTGTGACACTTACGCCATTTTAAGTAGAATATATGCATTTTTCACTATATAATATGACGTAAAAACGAGTGTGAAACCAGTCCAATTGCTCATGTGTATGATTGATTTTTCTTGTGATGAAATTTATTTTTAACAAATTATGTTGTTAATGTAACCTAGATAACTTAAAGTACTTCTTTTAGATAAAATCAGTTTTTTAGAAATTCATCACGTGAAATCACGCGATCCTGGAGACCTCCTACGAACATTCCACACATTCTTAAAAATAGCATCTAACTCGAGGGTATTGTTTACAAACGATGTTTACCGGTATAAAACGAAAATATCCGAGGTTATTTCTGAGTTTGAAAGTAAAGTGACAAGAAATTTGAAGTAAGACTCGAATGTTAATTGTTTGCTGACAATTGCCCATAATTTTTTTGACACAAACTGTTAATACCAAAAACTTAGGACACACGAGGATATATATATATATATATATATATATATATATATATATATATATATATACCAAAGTTTAGTTAAACAATACTTTGCATAAGGGTGTATACCTAAGTGGTTGAGGATTTCCAGATTTTACCTAGCATTATGTTTATACATTAGTATATTTCTGACAATTCAAAATTATTGCCGAGTTTTTGTTATCCTTTTTGGATGCTTAGTTTACCAGCAAAGTTCGATCCATAGATATTTCAAAGTACCAGCTGAAATTACAATTTTATTGGATACATTGTTTTTGTTCTTAAGGCTGCTTCTAGGCCTCAGAACTATTTCAGTGATATAGAATACAAATGTGGATCACCAAATTATTAAAAATCTTTGAACTTATCAGAAAAAATATAAAAATATATAAAACCAATAAAACCCGTCTTTATAGCAAATGGAACTGGTTAAATTTTAATTTTATACAGTTATGCAAAATCTAGTACCCAAATGATATATCAATTCTTAGCCTTATTCAGCTTTGTAACTAAATTACACTCGCTAGATGCTGTAATTGAAACTGTATGACACACATGATGTCTTTGGTTTTTGTTCCTTTTTGTTTTTTAATTTGTATAGTTTTTGATTTTATATTTCAGATTTGCAAATCGGGAAAAAGGAGGTTAGTGATGCACCAAACGAAGTAAGAACATTTTACATAAAAACCCTTAGGTTTATTTTCATCTTTTAAGTCTAACCGTTTGATTTTGACGTCTCGTAGTTCGATGTTCCTTTCACACAATTTTGATTACACACGTGGCGGATGTAGCTAGCTAAACAAGAGGTGCTTACCCTTCCGGAGCACCAGGCCTAACTTCCCTGGTGGAAGTTCACGTGTATAACCTAACTTGTCAGTTTCAAAGCTTTTACTTTGCTTCTGGATTGTGATTCGGACATGGATTAGTATGTTTGTTTTTATCATAACACTCTTTGAGAGCATACAGAAACTTAGGCTTGCATAAAAGCTGTGGTTATATCCTGGTGACAAACCCTACTCATTACAAGTATTCACAATCTTCATGACTTACAAATGAATAAGATCTTAAAGTACCATAGTTAAAGTCTTCAAATATGTCAGTTTCAATAGACTGTATGAACGTAATGAACTTAAATACATGTCTTGATTTTAAAATATTTTAAAGCTTAAAAATGCTGAATGATGCAAAGTTTTAAACGATTAATCCCCTATTGAGCCTCTTATTTCCACATTTTGTTTTATTGCAGGCGGAACCTTTTCAAGACGATAAACAAAACTTCTTGATTGCGCCAAAACTGAAACCAAGTGACGAGGCGGGTTACGAATTAAGGAAACGCCTTCAACCTACAACGTCATTTTCAAGTATTCTTCGAACATAACTAGCCAAAGATAAAACAATTTAAAAACCGATAGCAAGAAAACTTGAACGCCAGATGACCAAAAGATTTATTATATGGGATTAAATATCTGTTAGTGTTGTAATTAATTAGTATAACGGAATATCCAAACTATACAGTTTTAATAAAACAATAATATAACATATTTTGGAACTTTCTCTGTTTGTCAGTTCATTTCAACCGGAATGTTCATTCATTTAGGTGAAGTCATACACCATGCACTAAGAATTACTTTTCATTCGTGCTTTCAATTCTATGATGTAGTAGATAGCGCCTTAGTTCTTAGTGACTTTATATTACCGCTTTTACTTTTGTAGCTTTCAATGAATTTTACTTTTGATGTTATTACTTTTATATAACGGTAACTAATAGAAAAACACTGCTACATAGCAGAAAGTGGAATGGTGTACGCACATGTGTGTTGTTAATGGTACATGTGTTATGTATAAAACACAGACCAATAACGTTATACAGTCATTGTGTCTCATAAAAAATGAATGGAAACCGAACGTTCGGAATAACACCTCTATATTTTTTCGTAAAAAATATTGCTATTATAGGCTTTCCATTTTTATAAAAAGAAAGTGGCAAACAGAAACCAAAAAGGCTTATTATACATTCATGTAAATATGTGTTAAAATGAAAAACAATCACAATTTTGTTTATATATATATATATATATATATATTAATATATATATAATATATATATATATATAATGTTTATAAGTGCTTATCTAAGTATATATTGCCATTTTATCGGATTAACAATATAATACAATATAATAGTGTGGGATAGCTTTTCTTTTGGACCATAATACGTTTTTCTAATTTGTTTTTATGTCTATAACAAATAAAACACACTAACCTATACCAAGTGAATTATTTAATTTATTATTTCCTACCTTTTCCGTTGCAGTAGATAAAACAGAAAATCGGTTTCATTCTTGTCTATTTTGCAACGCATATTGTTTACAAAAACTTGAGTAACAGAGGCGTTTTGTAAACTCTTTCTTTGTTTCATATTCTCTTGTCTATTTTATGAGTTTTTCACCGTTACATGTACAATTTTGGTGTAGTTTTTTTTAAATAATTAGAAAATTAAGTTTTGTTATTGTTTATAAATATTTATTTCAAATTTAATTTCTAAAATTGCAATAAACTATATAATCATGCTTTACACAGCTGTTAAAAATTGACCATGTTTGTCACCTTATTTTTCTTGACTATAATAAGTCGGACAGTATTTTCAAAACTGCTGGAAGCAACTACAACCAATCTTTAACCGTTTATCATTGCAAATGTAAATTGACCAAGGTCTTCTTACACGTCTCTGTGGTATTCATTTTATCTGACTTATATCGTCGTTATTTAACATAATTTAATAAAATCTCCAATTGATTGATCTTCCAGATGTCAAAACATTAGTACATCTACAGAAATAGCATCCATGTCGACGAATATTGTTGGTTGTTTATTCTGATAGATATTCTCTGTATTCGACCAACTCCCATGTTTATCTTTGTAAAATTTACATTATTGACTTTAAAAGTTTTTTTTTCTTTATACGTTCTTGTGTCGTCTGTACAAACCGATTTTACCACGCTATTGTGGCTGCAGACTCCTTGTTAATATAGGTTACAGGATATGTTACCGCTACTGACCGAAATAATTTTGGTAAGGGAGACAATCACTATGGTTTAATATAACCTCATCTTAGGTTACTTATTGATATAGGATTTTTATCTCAGCTGGAATAATTTAGCACATTGAGAAGACAATTTTAACAATCTTTATTTTTGAACAAGAGTTTGAAATGATGCTCAACTTGCAAATATATATATATATTTAATATTATTTAATGAATTTTTATTTGTGATGTGTTGGATTTAATTTGCTATTGGTGTACATCATATTGTTGTAGATTGATCGCATCTTTTTTAAATATTTAAGTGAAGCAAAATGAAAATGAAATAAAATATACAGCATAGAGGTCAATAAATTGATAAATTAGTACCAATCTTGGCATGATGAACTACATGTAAAACGTTTGATAACATAATGTAATTTCTTGACATATAGATAATACCATGTAATTGTTAGACATATATAAAAAAATAAGAAATATTAATTTTTTTATTACAAACTGTCAAGAACATTTTTGATTTTTAGAAAAAATGAACAATTTAGAAAAATTGTGTTTATTACAACATATGTGTCACTCTGCGGAATTTAAATATATAGCACTTGATAGAATAAATCGTTTTAATTTACATTATTGGTTCAATTTTATTGATTTATTATTTTACATCATTTTGAAAACTTCATTGATGATTTTCATTTGTTATTGTAAATGAATGTGTTTCTGAACACCAATTGCAATAACATTATTTTAATCTAACAAGCCATAAAACCGTATCTGTTAATAAACATTTTACTAGTATTGTGAGTCCTAATTCAACTATCACTTTATCTATATAAGTATCTCTATTTTTATCGAACATCAAAAACAAACAGACTTATCTATGTCTAAATCATAATCCAGAAGCAAAGTAAAAACTTTGAAAATATGTAATAACTAGTGATCTCAATATAATTGAGAACACCTAATTAAGACTTTTACTTTCAAAAGGTCCTAAATATAGAGAAGCTCAACCTTTTACTTGGGGACAGAATTTTCGACTTATCATGGATTCTGTTGAAGAGTACGCCAGACGTTGGGCTAAATTAGAAGATGCTGAGCTTGATACCTTATCCGACTGGATAAAGGTTGTGAGATCTTTCGTTAAAACTAGGATTGCCAAACTTAAAGGGTCTATGAGTACTAAACCTTTTTCAGTACTCAAGGATCCAGAAATCAAGGCAATTCTAACAGACATACACAACAAATATGTTGTTGTCCCAGCTGATAAGGCTTCCAACAACATTATTCTCGTTTGTAAGAGGTTCTACCTTGAATGTCTTATTAAGGAGCTTGGTTTAGATAGTATATCAAATAACCCTGCATATACTAGAACTAATTTTACCAAAGATGAAGTTCTTTCCAACCATAGGGGAGTTCTCGAGTCTTTTGGTATCAATCTTAAAGAGGAAGATCTTGATCTTCCTTACTTGTATTGGATTCCTAAACTCCATAAAAATCCATACAAGGAAAAATATATAGCAGGCTCATCTAAATGTACTACTAAATCATTATCGGTAACACAAATTTTGACAATCGTCAAAGATGGTCTTCAGTCTTATTCAGAAAAAGTATATTCTACATCTGGAATCAACCAAATGTGGATCCTAAAAAATTCTAAAGAATTACTTGAACATCTTGCTTCTAATACCTTATCTCATGTAAAAAGTATTAAAACATTTGATTTTTCTACACTATACACCACAATCCCTCATTCTAAATTAAAAGAACGTCTTAAAGAAATTATTCACTTGTCTTTCTTCTACAAAAACGGTAAGCCTAGATACAAATAGCTGGTGCTGAATAGGGATTCTGGTTATTTTGTCAAGCACCATACGGATTCCAAACAAAAATATACTGAAGATACCATCAACAAAATGTTGGAGTTTTTGATAGATAACATATTTGTTGTGTTTGGTAATATAGTTTTCCAGTAAACAATCGGTATACCAATGGGTACAAACTGTGCACCATTGCTTGCTGATTTGTTTCTTTATTCTTACGAAGCAGAATTTATGCAGAACCTTGTTAAATCTGGAGAGAAAACTGTCGCCAAATCATTCAACTCAACATACAGATATATAGATGACGTTCTGTCTCTTAACAATCCTAAATTCGGAGACTATGTAAATGTCATCTATCCTAGTGAGCTTGAAATAAAAGACACGACTGATTCCTCAAGTTCTGCTTCATATTTAGACTTATACCTGAATTATGACGCACAGGAAAGGCTACATTTGAAACTTTATGACAAACGTGATGACTTCAATTTTTCTATTGTCAACTTTCCTTTTTTATGCAGCAATATACGTGCTTCTCCTGCTTATGGTGTATTTGTTTCCCAATTAATACGCTATGGTAGAGCTTGTTCCCACTACGGGGACTTTGTACAACGAAGTAGGCTGCTTGCAAATAAATTGTTGACTCAGGGATATTGCAAGCCTAGGCTTATTAAGGCCCCCAAAAAGTTTTATGGCCGTCATCACAGTATTGTTGATAAGTTTGATGTCTCTGTGTCCAGGATTGCCTTGGATATATTTGACGTCTCATAGTTCCATGTTCCTTTCACATAATTTTGATTACACACGTGGCGGGTGTAGCTAGCTAAACAGGAGGTGCTTACCCTTCCGGAGCACCCGGCCTCACTTCCCTGGTGGAAGTTCACGTGTCTAACCTAACTTGTCAGTTCCAAAGTTTTTACTTTGCTTCTGGATTGTGATTCGGAAATGGATAAGTATGTTTGTTTTTGATTTAAACACGTGAACTTCCACCAAATATTGGAGATTTCGAATGTAGTGAAATAAACAATGATCAATAGGACATCATCCCGGGTAACTTTTGATACAGAGACATCATACTTATCAACAACTTGTTTCTTTACAAGTGCCTTGATAAGCCAAGGTCAGAAATACCTTTGCTTCAAGAATAGAATTATGATGCAGAACCTAAAGAATCAGTTGTATTATTTATTTCAAGTTCAATATCAAAATCAGAATGTCTAAGTAATTCAGTATTGTCAATACAGAATAGATTGTAACTGACTAAACTGTATGCTTGTTTCGAAAGCGCTTGGTATTTACATGGAACTACATTTAACTGCCGCCATTTTCCTATATTTTCCTTTTAGACATTTAGTCCATATTTCAAGAGAAATGGTTTTATTACTTAAGTTAAACTAAATTTAACCATTTATATAAATACATGTTATTTTTTATTTGAAAAAAAAACAAATCCTATATAGCATATACAAATTGACAAAATAATAATACAAAAACAAATAATAAGTCAAAATAAATAAAAAAGTTCTAAGACCGTCAAAACTGCTATTTTACAGAGTTTATATAAGGGAACTTTCGGTTTTTCGGTTTGGACCTTACAGTATTGAATGTTTGTTTATGTGATCACAGTGATTTATTAATCGTTGGATGTTAATGGATATAAACCCTGAAATTAAAACAAAAAAGACATTTTCATATTTATATCATGACGTTTAAGTCTTAGCCTACATATGATGTGATAATGTTCAGGTTTCTGTTGTAAAAACAAATCTTTTCTAAACTAGTTCAGCAACTAGACTGCCATTTATATTGTGGAAATTAAAAATATTTAAGGATATTGAAGTCAGAAAATAGAAGAATCAAAATGTAGTTTTTTAACCAAATTCACATAAGGCAATACGTGAAAAATGCGCATTCCTTGGCTTTTGTGTAATTTGTTTAAAACAATGTTTATCTGAGAATATTATGGGTTTTCACCTGATTTGCAAATATGGTCGAGAACGCTTATTACCGTTTTAATATGTTGAAGTTTTTATTTTTATTAGCGTATCTATCAATACAGTGTTTAAGATTCCCATGCAATAGCGCACGTTAATCGTGTTTATAAATAAATAAAGCCTCATCGTTTTATGGCATTAACACCAAATACTAGTATTAGCTACAATTACCCAGCGTAATCATTGCAAAAGAAAATTAATTGAATTGGTTTTTACTCCCCAGTGATAAATATAACTTAGAGACGTTACAAGATAAAGGTGTAGTGGCAGAAATATTATCCTGTGGTCTGCGCATGAACAATATAGAAGGGAGAGGTTTTGCCACGCCTTCGTGAAAATGAGTATCTGGTTTTTAGTTCTCTTCCGAAAATAGTGACATTCATCTCTAAATACAGTGCCTGGCAAATAATTACTCTGCACTTATTTGCAAGTCTTGATCAGACTCAAACCCTTGACTCCATACGAACAAGCACTTCACCATCTATTTAAGCTACTGGAATAAGTGAATGCACATGGTTGTTAGTTAATGTAACCTTGTTGTACTGTGACTGTTCATTCCGACATATTCTCAGCCGATCAAAAACAAACATGCCAATTTATCCCCAAATCCCAATCTACAATCAGAGTAAAAATTATAAACTCACAAATTAAACAAGTGATTTAATCTAATTTAAATAAAACTTTATTTCCTTATCTCCTCACATTGACCGTTGACCTTTCAATATATTAATTAGATGACATTCATAAATTCATCAGGTTTCATATAATGCTTGACCGGTATAGTAGCAAAATGTTACTCTTACTAACATTTATAATGTTAAAGGCAACAAGTACCTGCTTTGGTTTGTCTCCTTCAAACGGTAAGAATCTCTCTCTCCTCTCTCTCTCTCTCTCTCTCTCTCTCTCTCTCTCTCTCTGTGATTGTTTGTGTGTGAAACTTTCTTCTCTTGTTATGTCTCAGTATTTGTTAAAGACATTTCCCTTTACTTATCTCATTACTTACCTCGCGTTAGAAAATAAAACCGTAGTCGGAGGACTGAGCATTTACAATAATTTGTTTTTGAGTTAGCTCCTTAAACTAGCCTTGGGAGTGTCGCTAGTACACACATTGATGATTGCTACAATGATTAGTCGGGCCATTACTGCAATGTCTGTTTATTTATTCATTTATTGCTATCTCAATCAATTGAATTTGTTAAATTAATTTTACAGTAGATGATATATCTACTTTTTCGTGGTAATTTTCAACCCGTTCCATAAAAATATGTTTCCCAAATAATAAATTCCGTACATATGAGATTATTATATTTTTATTATTTGATACAGAAAAGTAGTTTTCAAAACAAGTCATTTTAAATATGAAGTAAATTTATTTATTTCATTTTTTTTCAATAGTAGTCTCTTCTAGATCTATTTTTGAAGGTCACGGTGGCCTAATAGATAAGATGTCACTCTACAAATCCAGGGCCTCTCACCGTTGTGAGTCTCGCTCAGACCACATGTAAGAAAGTGAATTTTCCTGGCCCTTGACATTTACTGGTTCACCCGGCTTCAGAATAATGTAACTTGGGGAGTGGTATTCTTTCTTGTCGGAGATGAACTGACTCGGTGATCTAACACCCTAAATTAGATTTAATTAGACCCTAGATTAATAAATTTTCGTCGCAAATACCTGAAAATTGCTTATAGTACGTTAAACAACATTCAACCAACTGACCTTCTATTTTGGTATAAACACGAGTAATGTATTACCGGGCCAAATTACACATTTGTTTCTTTTCTTCAAAATACATGTACAATCAAGACTGTCTATAAAGGCCACACAAGGGAACCACTAAAAGTGACCTCTATGGTCAGGTGGCCTTAATATACCGCTTTAAATAGAACGAATAAAGATCAATTGGGGTACAATTCTACTGGCTTTTATAAGCAGGTGGCTCTTATATATATAAGTGGCATTTAAATCAGGTTGGACTCCTAATATAAATTTTTGGTTTTTGATTTCAATACATTCGCATATTTTATGCCTATTTTATAACACTGAAATACCACATTGATACATCAAGTATCAGATACATTGTATTCTTTCACATCAGTAAATGTTGGATCAATTTAAGTTTAACGTAATACATAAGTTTTGGAGAAATTTATTATATGAATATAACATGTCATGTTGTATATCTTTTGGTTATCTGATGTCATTCAGATTATGCTATGCCATTCAGATTAAAAACAATAAACATAGAAATCCATGTCTGAATCATAATCCAAACGAAAGTCCAATACGACAAATGAGATCGTGTACTTCGGAAGGAAAATAACCTAATTTCCTACGTGTATAATCAAAATTGAGCATGAAAGAAACCTGTCACTATGAGAGCTGAAATATATCTAGTCAAAAATGTTTGATATAGAAACATCAATCTTATCCCAAATAACGTAGAGACAGTCAAAATTTTAAAGAATTAGCATTGGTTTAAACACTTTTATAGTTACATTTTTTCTATCCCCCCCGCCACCAGTGGTGAGGTGGGATATAGTAATACACTGTGTTTGTGTGTGCGTGGGTCCGTCACAGTTGGTTTTTTGTTTATTTAAAAGAAAACTGTATATCCGATTGAGCTAAAACTTGGTCAGTTGATTTGTTATGATAGTGATTGGTGCGGAATTGATCGATAGCATAATCGCGCATCCAAGATGTCCGTCGTTACTTAAAATAAACTTTTTCAAACAATTCATGGTTTCCATGCATTTACAAGAAAACCATGCATCCGATTGAGCTGAAACTTGGTCAGTTGATTTGTTATGGTAGTGATTGGCGTGATATGCCTTAACAGCTTCATTGCGTATCCAACATGGGCACCGTTGCTATAAATAGCAAAAAACCTATATATGGCAATTACAGCCTTATTTATGTACCCCGTTCCAGTTGATTCCTGTGCATTTTAAAGAATACCGTACATCCCATTGAGCTGAAGCTTTATCAGTTGATTCATTATGATAGTGATTGGTGTAGGATTGCCCGACAGTATATCCAAGATGGCGCCGTTACTGTAAATAGCAAAAACCTATAAATGGCCATTACAGCCTTATTCATGTACCAATTTTGTTGAAATTTCAAACATAGAAAATTAAACTCGGGATGTTAAACATATTTAACAGATTTTTCTGTAAAAAATTTAGTTTCAAAATATAGTGTATATAAGATGGCCACTGTTACTATAAATAGCAAAACTGACAAATGACCATTACATCCATATTTATTTACCAATTCCGTCAGAATTTTGAATATAGAAAATACAACTCATGTTTAGAGGTTGATAAATCATTATGTCTACCGATTCGAAAGTCAACAATTGTTTTATTATTTGACCAATAATTTTTATCACCATATTATTATGTTTTAGATTACAAAACGTAAAAAGTGTCCTTTTTCAATGTTACATCACATAACGTCGCATGCCTTTTTGCACGGTGGATAGTGCCTATTGTTACGTCACATAACGTCGCGTGAGTTTTTGCGCGGTGAACATTGCCTATTGTTACGTGATATTAATGTCGCGTGCGTTATTGCACATGAAAATATCGATTTATTGGGCTCACAAACGCCATCTAAGCCAATCAGAAAAGGGCTAAGTCATTGATAGTGTAATCATCCTTTTTAGTGTATAAGGGTATACGCACAATTATGGTTATATCAAAGAGACGCTACAACTATATATAACTCAGGTTTAACTACTGTCAAACGTTTTAACTATTTTATTCAATATTTCAGTTTGTTCGAATTCAGATTGAATCTAAAGAGAGTAAATTTACTTATTCTAATTGCAGGTATGATAATAGTAAAACCAGGACAAGATGCACATTTTAATTGGAATCTGGAAACTAAACCTGAAATCAATGATATTATTCATATCAAGAGAAACAACATAAAAACAATCATGGTTTTGTCTGTGTCCCACTCAACAGTCACGAAAAGTTTCGAAAATCGGGTGACTTTTTCTGGAAGTTTTTATGAAGGCATAATTAAATTTACTCTAAAATACATCCAGACGGCAGATGTTGGATCGTATACCACTAAATACAACAGGCATACATACAGAGGCCAGGATTTAGTTATTTTAGGTAAGTTAATTTTAGTTAAACTTCATAAAATCGTAGTTTTTGTTGAATTGTGTATAAAAATTATTAGGAATGTTTGACAAATATAATTTAACTTTAACTTTAAAACAAATACTAATCCATATCCGAATCACAATCAAGAAACAGTAAAAACCTTGGAACTGAACAGTCCGGTTAGACACATCCACCAGGGAAGTGAGACCAGGTGCTCCGGAAGGGTAAGCACCTCCTGTTTAGTTAGCTACATCAATTAATAGTATAAACTTTAAAAAGAAAACGGGAAAATATTTTTGATGTTGTGGTTGAAATTCAATTTATCATGTATAAGATTCAGTTTAAGAAAGCTGATTGTAATATTTGCAATAGTCCTTCAACCGAAACGACTTAAAGGAAATAAACTAAGAAATGACATTTGTTTACACCAGTCAAGTAAAAAATATCACATGAAATTCCACTACTGTATTAGTTCATGTTTACTTTTTCAATTTCTTTGTTACTTTCATAATTAAACAATGTCAGCGTATCACATGATCAATGCCCCTTAGCGTTTGTGCAGAACATTTTGGATTTTTTACGCCGTAGTTCAGTTCACCGGAGTATTGGCATTTTTACGGGAAAATGTGAACTAAAGCGATTCCATATCAAATAGAGTTAACTGTTTCGTAGAAACGTTATAGAGCATCATATGGTACACTTGCAAACCCAATAATAATATAATTATACTAATCTAACAGTTTTTTACAGTTCTTATCAATCTTATGCAAGAGGTACTCGTATTAGATTTATAAATGCTAAATTATGTCTCTGCATGAATTTTACAGCATATATAACGTAAATGTAAACTTTTTAGAATATAACGATGTAATATCAAATGTTAGACAAATGTTGAAAAAGACAAACAATTTAATTAATTTATCAAAGGTTGAATGTCTATTCCATCCGCCCTAACAATATTCTAAAATTTTTTATAATATACTAAAAGAAAATAACTATATTCCGGTTTCAAGAGAAAAAAGGGTCTTTAATGATGTATCAACGAAACTTTCTTTAAGTTCATTATGTTATGTTTGGTGTCTATATCATGAAAAATGTATTGCTGCAAAGAAAAGATGTTTGAATAGTGATTTTTATGTATTAAATTAAATAAAAATTAGAATACCAAATATATATATCAAAAACAATTATACTAACCCACGTCCGAATATACGAGGGGAGGTCAAAAAGTTCATAGAACAGGGCTTATATTACCGCAACAAACCATACATTTTATTATTATTATTCAATATAGTCCCCATTCACCCCAATGCACTTAGCCCACTTTTCTTTCAGACTATCTATACTTTTGAAATGGAAGTCTTTGTTTTGGTCCTGAAACCATGCCCCTGTAGCAGCCTTATGTCCGTCATCATCAGGAAATTTGATTCCCTGTAAATAGGATTTTGAATATCTAAATAGGAAATAATCACTGGGTGCCAAATCAGGACTAGGGTTGGTGATTAAGTTGTCCGAACTTGCATTCACGAATCGGTGCTTGCGCAATCCTTGACTTGTGCACTGGAGCATTGTCGTGAAGAAGCAATATTCCTCGGCTCAACTTTGCCATCATTTTTAATTTAATAGCAGCTTTCAGCTGCTTCGTTAGATCAGCATAGTACGCCCCAATGATAGAGATTCCAGTTGGTTTATAATTGATTGACAGAACACCCTTAGAATCCAAAAACACAGTGGCCATCACTTTGCCAGCTGATGGCTGGGTTTTAAATTTCTTTGATGGGGGTGAGCCAGGGTGCTTACATTGCACAAACATGTTGTGACAAATAAACTTGATATGTTTTAATCGGCGGAATGTTGTGTAGATAAGTAAAGAAAATGTTTGTTACGCTTGGCTGAATATGCTGTTCTATGAACTTTCTGACTTCCCTCATATATATATAATTAAATATATATATATATATATATATATATATATATATATATATATATATATATATATATATATATATAATTTATCAAATATTTGCATACTAATAGCTTCGGAAATAGTACTTGAGTCTGGTACAAAAAATCATTTGTCAATAATGAGCGTTTCCTATTTGATAGTAAATAATGCATTTTTATTATCCATTTATATTGAAATAACTTCCTCTGTTGATATAACAGAGTCTACAACAAATCACGAACTAATAATGTTATCACAAGTTACATGGAGGCACTATTATATCTTCCTGTTTTGACAAATCTGATTTTTTAAATATTTTTATTACTCTATATATTTTACAGAACAAAATTATCAGGCATTATTAAAACATTTTATACATTCATCCATTACTATAACAACATATTAAACCAATTATCTTTTAACAAATCCCCAAGTGTTTCTAATATTGTGTGCCCTTGTCGTGGAATAATGATATATAGAATACATTTCGATCTGTTTGAAGATCCGTATTTTCCCTAATTGCAATATTATATTTTAAAAATGTACATATTACAGATTTAATATAGTGTTTCATCATTATATTAATCTGATTTTTTTCAACATGTACATTTTTAATTTGTTAAAGAGCAAAATTGAAATTCAAACCAATTTAACATTTTGTGCACATCGTATACAGTTTTTAGATTAAATCTAATTTGCAAAGAAAATTATTTAATTCGTTTATTTATCAGTGTACTATTAATTGTTTAAGATCAAGATGTGAATCAGTTTGATTGGTCGTCATTATATGAATAATAGGGAAATACGCTCTGAAATAATCAAAACTAAAAGAAATTTTCTTTAAATAATTAACTGCCCACGTATCATAACATTTTTCATGCGTTGTCAATGCTAGTTTTTAAACTTACTTTACAACTAAGTCGGTAACGCTCTTTCACATTTCACGTTGAGTAAGTATAATACAGAAAAAACTTCGAAAGCCTGCAAATTTGGATTAAATTTGATTAACCACGTGAACTTTTACCAGAGTACATAAAAAAATATTGTGACATTGAAAACGTTCATCAAGTCAGTAACAATGATTTAATTATTTCATATTTTAAGTTAAATATTTGTTATGCAGTAATGGTCATTGTTGTTAAAGACGTTCTAAGTAATGTTGTTTTGTCCAATAATATTTTCCATTACAATAAGTTCAACGAATTTGAGCACATAAATATGAGGAACAATCTTGTTTGCATATATATTTTTTGCCATGTTATCTTTATACACAAATAAATGACGTTAATGGTCTTCAGATTTTGTATATTAAATAAAGTTTCCTATTTGACCAAGCTTCCTAATTGTTGACTATATGTAATGATGATGTTTTATGTTCTTTGCCTTGTTTATTCCTTTTCTTTCTGCGTTTCTTATTTTTTCCTTCTCATGTTTTATTCTTGTTTTTAGTCTAAATACGTACTTTCAGGTAAACCTGAAAAACCGGTAGTTAAAGTAACTACCAAATTACTGGAGACAGAAAATTTGGTGCTTAATTGTTCAACAGAGTCTAAAAGCGTTCAAAGAGGAAACCTACTTAAGATGAAATATCACTGGTATATTGATGGATCAAGTTCATTCAGAAGTAATAGTCGATTTATAGAAGAGACCTCAACTTTACAAATACAACAGATCACAAGGAAAGACAGCGGTATAGTTATCCAATGCAAAGCATTCGAGCATGAAGATGAGATGTCAGAGATGAGTGAACAGCTTGTTTTAGATGTTAAATGTAGGTTACGTTTAAACATACGCTTCTATCTATATATTATCATGCACATTTAAAACTGATCCTGTCAGTACAAACTGGAAATCTTCAAAAAAGAATTTGTTCAAAACACCAAAATTAGTTTAAAGCTGGGTAGGTTTTTTTAGATAAAAAAGTGTTTTTATCTTGAATAATATTTTTCAAAAATTTGATATTTTTCCCCAAAAATTTAAAATATTTTTATTTCAAGAGAAACAATTTTTGTTGTTTAGTCATTAGGGAAATAACACATTTGATGCACAAGAAAAACTTACATAAAAGATACATTTTGTGACATACATTTTGTGACTATTTTCTTAGAGCCAAGGATCATTTAGGCTATCTTAATGAGGTACAAGTGGCAAAATAAAGTTGAATGTGTTCTTTGACTGAGGTATTACATTGCTTATATATCATTCGAATACAGCTGAAGAAATACATAAGAAGGTTATTTATATTGTGGGTATGAGGCACTTCACCGTTTCTGCTCTCTGCCCTGACGAAGAACCCTGGAACAATAGTGTGATCAATTATAAATGAACAGGAATTTCTGAATTCTTTAGCCAATGTGTTAATTAATCTTATTTGTGCTTTTTTTACATTAAAGTGAGTTATATCATTGATTTTGCAATTTCGATCAATTTTGCAATGTAATTTTATTCTAACATTTACAAGGATTTGAGAGAGTTTTATGAATCACAAACAATTTTCATATTTAATGAATACTTTTTCATGTCCGTGTGCCTCTTTTTATGCAAATGAAACTGTATTAATGCGAGAATTCGTATTCATTGATAATAAACAAAACTGTAAATTACTTTCAGATCCACCATCGCATCTTTTCATAAAACCTAATCATCTGAAATACCGTTTACCAGAAGGGAATAACTTACCGGATATAACATGTAATTCAGACTGTAACCCAACATGCAGCTACAAATGGATGAAACGTAAAAATGATCAACAGAATAATATTACTGGAGAAACACTGAAACTCAGAAACGTTTCAACATTTGATTCTGGAAGCTATATGTGCATCGCGTCAAATGAGTTCGGACGTAGACAATCAGAGGAAATACTTATAGACGTTGCAAGTAAATATATATGCACTCCCGGTCTTGTCTCTTCTGGCTTTCTATCAATCAAAAAGAAATATACTAATCCATGTCTGAATTACAATGATCCAGAAGCAAAGTAAAACTTTGGAACTGACAAGTTAGGTTAGACACTTGAACCTTCACCAGGGAAGTGAGGCCGGGTGCTTTGGGAAGGTAAGCGCCTTCTGTTTGGCTAGCTACACCCGCTACATGGGTAATCAAAATTGTGTGAGAGGAACATGGAATTATTAGACGTCAAATATATCAAGGGCAATCCTGGACACAGAGACATCATAATTTCGTTTATTACAATAGGGTAAAATTTGTGAACAGGCTGTAACATTTATAGTGGTACAAGCTACTTACATATTAATTAATGATACCCCAGCGATGTTGTAAGCCAAAGTCTATCTAGACACTCCAAAAGTGTTATGAAATATTAATATATATATATTGACGTCACTTAGTTTACTGAGCATTTCATCTTGTATTTTTGTTTCAAACGTTACTTTGCAAAATTAAGATAAATGCAATCATAAAAATCAAACCGTTGGGAATAACCTTTAGCTTATTTTGTCAAGCACCAAATGGATTATAAGAAAAAATATTTAAAAGATTCCGTTAACATAATGATAGGTTTTTAATAAACAACATATTTGTTGCGTTTGGTGATATAATTTTCCAACAAACAATAGGGTGCGAAATGTGCACCGTTGCTTGCTGATGTTATGAAGCAGAATTTATGCAGAGCCTTGTTGGGAAGATTGTCGCTATTCAACTCCACATACAGATAAATAGATTACGCCCTATTTTATAACCCTATATTAAAAGGTTATATGAATTTTATCTAACATAGCCAGCTAAAACAAAGAATGAAACGTTTTAAATCATGTAACACGTTTGTTCTTCTTTTTAAGATGAACCAACCAGACCAGCTATTATTGAATTTGAGCCACCACTAGAAGGACAGAATTTGAAGTTAATGTGTTCCAGCAATGAATCCTTGACTTACATGGTAGATCAAATAATTTGGAACACAAGTAGACAAGATGGACTGCAAAATAAGAGATATGAAAAACATGGAAATATATTTAAACTTAAGAATATAAGAGTTATTGATAATGGAACGAAGATAACTTGTAAAATATCAACTTCCCATGCCATGTCGCCCGTTAGTTACCCGTATGAAGTAGTCACTCTTTGTAAGTTTTATTATTTTACCCCATGAATTAGGTTTGCCATTCAAAATAATTATATGCTAAAATGGATCTTATCTGTAACATTACAGTCGAACCTCTCAAAAGACCAACCTGCTTTTAAAGGCCAGTAAATTATTATCAAAATTGATTTTTATTTATCTATCATCATGTTATTTGAGTTTGTATATAAAGACCGCTAGTTGTTCAATTGGACGCTTTTTATACATAGATCTGACTGTTTTATCATGAAGACCTGAAGTAATTTTTAAATTTGCAACATACCTTAGAGGTTTCAAATGACCAACTCGTGCAAGTAAGATGATATATGAAGATTAAATTCGAGATTTGCAAAACAATTTAGTTATATATGTGGGATAGTAGTGGTAGAATGAATTGATAACAATTAATACTTCAAGTGATATTTGCATGTGCATCTTATTATAGTTGGACCACGAGGTGTTTCATTGTCGACAAATATCACAAGATTCACTGTTGGACCAAGAGATGCTATATCTGACATCAATTGTAAAACTCAATGTAGTCCTGAATGCAACCTCATTTGGTACAAGGACGTATATAGTAAAGTATCAAATGGAAATATACTTTCTCTTGGCCAATTGGACATGAATAAAACAGGAAAGTACAACTGCGTTGCAGAGAATCTATATGGTAGGACAATATCAGACACAATCTACATTGATATGTATGGTAAGATTGTTTAAATTCCATTTGAATAGTTTAAGGCAAACAATGTCTGACTTTAGAAAATTATTATGGATGAGTCTTTAGCGTTACAGTCCTCGTTAGCGATTGCTGGACATCTCGTACATAATACAACTCGCACGCAGGACAACTCGAACCCATTATGAGACAACTAGAACCCAAGACACCTCGTACCCAAACCGAGACAAGCCATACCCAAGAAAACAATTTACAATTTACAATTTAATCAAACGTGTTAACATGAGATTGTATCATATTGTCATGATCTATATAATAGGTTATAAACGAATAGTTCATTGATATTGCATCATGTTACAATACTTTTTATAAAATAAAGAAATCCGTTTAAGTTGTCAATAATAATAAATTGGAATACTTTTATAATTTAGAATTTTTCCGTTTAGTTAATCATCAGTCGCTTACCAGAATAATAATGCCTCTTAATTTCTACAAACCATTTTATCCCTACAACCGCCACTTATCAAATCCACAGATAAATATAAGCAGAAACATCATAAACAAAGCTTGTACATTCAAAGCAAACATATAAATCCATGCTCAAACCACCTATTCCAAAGCAGAGTAAAAACTTTAAAACTGTCAAATTAAGTTAAACACGTGTCCTTCCATTAGTGAAATGGCGCTAAATGAAAAAAAATCACATTATCATATCTTAAGTCAATGATACTCTTTAACATTTTGGAAATCTTTGTTTCATTCTGGAAGTTCAAGTTTAACCTATTCTATCAGTTTCAATGTTTTTACTTTGCTTTGAGGTTATTATTTGGACACTCAATAGTATGTTCTTCTTTTTATTAATTATTTTCAGATTTACATCTGGAACATAATTTGACTTGCTTGGAAGGAAAAAGCGTTGTCTCCGTATGCAATGTGGTAACCAACAAGAAACATGTTTTGTTTTTACCATGGTTACATAGTGTTAATGACATCGTACTTAAAAGTGCACCGGGTTCTACTCATAAAAGCCAAAATACACTGATGATACCTAGTTGCAAAATGGAAGATATAGGACAATACTCTTGCAGAATTCAGATAAACAAGGATGATCAGACTTACAAAAGTGTTTCTACTGACCTTAATTTTCTAGGTGGTTATTTTGAATTATTACTAAATTACATATTATACCAGTGTTTAATTTACAGCAATAGACGGTAGTTTCGGAATGATGTTCTTCACCAGTAGTTTTTGAAGCAAAATTGATAAACCGAATTTATTCAAGGGATTGAATAAAACATAAAAAAACAAAATCTATTCAACCAAAATTAGTCTAACAAATATTTTGAATAAGGAAGCGAACCTTATCTAACTATAACTTGTAAGTTCCAAAGTTCTATAATTTGCTTCTGGATTGTTAATCGGACATGGATTTTTGTGTTTGTTTGTTTTTTTTTTTTTTTTTTTTTTTATTTTTTTTAGATAAATAATTACATTAAATAATAAGTTAATAATGGTTACATTTGATATACTCACTCATCCAAAGTATTTTTTAAGCTAAATTTGGTAACATATATTTTGTCTTTTGGGGTATCTTTTAAACATCTTGTAAAACATTTTAGTTTCACAATTTTAGTCCAAGCACTACTGATAAAGAATTGCATTCCGAAACGGTCGTCTTGATCTGTTAAATTTAAACTGGTTTAATATGTTATACAAATATATCAAAAAAAAGTATATAAACTCGGGTTAAAATTGTACGTTAAATACAGTGAAATAGATCAAATTCAAGATTTGAATAATACGTTTTAAAGTAAACCTTAATTCAGTTGTAATACAAACTTTTGATAGTGGTTTTAAAAACGCGGATGTAGATATATAAATATAAGTCATTGTTTTTGTATAACGAATCGTCGTTAATTTATATTTTAAATTTTAAGTTTAGTTTACCTACAAGAAAGAAACCAACACGAAATATACTAATTGAATTCGAAACCATTAATAAATTAATTATAATTTACATGTAATGGCAATATATTAATACAGAAATAATGATTCTATACTCAGGAAAACCAAGAATTTTGAGACAAAAATCAACTGCTTCCTGGGATACAACTTTTGCATCAGTTCTTGTTCAATTTTATTCTGTACCACCTCCTGAAAACGTAACTTGGTTACAAAATTCAAGAATTCTTCATGAAAGTGAAAAATTCCATTTTGTATGTAACCCTGGAAGAGTGCAGACAATTATTGTTGGCAAACCAGTATATTTTGACGGATTCCATGCACAAATGACTATTTCGAATGCTAGCTATGAAGATTATGGATATTACATTCTTGAAATTACCAACGAATTTGGACAGGCCAAAAGAAAAATATACTTACACCCGTCAGGTATGTTAGTTTTTTTGCACTAAAATATAGAGATATTAAAAATCATAATAAATGTAAAATTAACACTTTAAGGCAACTACAGCATGACAGAAATACAGACAAGACAAATTATTACTAAACTTGTTTTCATTTTGAAAAATTAAACTGACGGTTTATAATGTTATAACTATTTACTGAGAAAAATGTACATAATGACTCTCATTAAGTTGTAACCAGGAATTTTACTTTTTGTCAACCTTTCTGCCATTCGAATATTCGAAACAGATGATAAAAACACAACCAAAACTGGATTTTTATGAGAAATATATATAAAGCACTATGGTTTTGTCTTAAAAGATTACATGTACTGCTTGTTTTTTACTCTAAAATTAAGTTTTGTAACATAAACAGTTCTAGGAAGTTGTATAATCTATAACAAATTGTAATATTTTTTGCATCAAAAATAAGAGTAACCGTGAAAACTGACAAATCAAAAACGTTTATTATTTTTCTGACTAAAAGTATATATAAACGCTGTGTGTATACCTTCCATGTTAGATTTTTTATTAATAATTTTATTTTATTTCTATTTAGAATCTATTTCTATTCCTCTGCTCTGGATAATTTTAGCCTGTGGAATTGGTGGAACAATTATTCTAATAATTTCTATTGTGATTTTTGTTGTAAGACGACATCGACGAAGGAAGAAGCAGTTGAAAATCAAAGTAGCATGCAAGTTATTTTATGAAGTAATTTTATCGTAAATAATTGCAGGACTACTAATGACAGTGAGAATATCCATAGAAGTCTTCATATGCCTTATTATAATTTTGGATTTTAACAGAGTAGTAAAATATTTTTAACTATTAGGATTTTAGAATTTGTTACCAAACAAACCAACTGTTCTCGTGCAGTTTCAATTTGAAAACGTGTCGTTTTGCCTAAAGTATTTTATATAATTCGAAATAAAATTTAATTATTATTATTTACTATTAAATTTGGTTTCAACAAAAGTAAAGATTCTTTTTCCAGACAAAAGTAATTTTTTATTTTACTTTTTAACAGTGGAACGAATCAGACAAAGATTGGCAGCTAAAGATAATATTGTCTCACGGTGAGTAATTTTTGTTAATCTTTTACTGCATTGGGAAAATAAATGAAAACCTTATGTATTTAATTTGTAGTTCATTTATTGTTTTAATTATTCCGTTATTTCAAGAAAGGAAACACTTTTTAGCACTTTATAACATGTCATCCATGTAATTCAAGACCAAATGCATTTTTTTGTGAATTTATAGACAAATCTTTTTTAAAATATTTATTTACATTCAAACCTGTCTATAAACGCCACAAAAGGGAACCAGTAAAGTAGCCTTTATGAGTATGCGGCCTTTATATATAGGCTCAAATAAAATTATATGAATAAAGAACAATTGGATACAATTCTTCTGGCCTTTATAGGCAGGTGGTTCTTATATAGAGATGACCTTTAAGGCAGGTTGGACAGTATTTTGTTTTAATTGCAGGTTTGGTGATGTTGATGAAAGGAATCCTGTTGCTGATGAAAACATAGGTAAAACACTTCATACAAAAATGATACATATACAGGTTTTATAATGAATAGTAAATTTAAAACTATTTTTAATTGAACGTCTTCTTGATTCAAATAGAAAATCATCTCTAATGCCTTACACATTTAAATTACAATTTATATTAATGTTAATTTGTACATAACAAGACAGTTATTTCGAAAAACAATTCATCGTCTGTAGTGCTAAGCCAAAATTGTGACACCAAAATGTTTTTCATAGGGGTTGAAGAAATATCAAAGGAAAAAAAACATTTATTAATAACCAAATTTAGCAAAAGAACAACATGAGAGTGTATACCATATTATACCAGTTTTAAATTTTACAACACTAGACGGCCGTTACGGAATACAATTCCTCATCAGTAGTGCTTGGACCAAAATTATGAAACCAAAATTATTTTGAAGATGTTGAAAACTTGCCCAAAGGACCAAAATATATTTTACCAAATTAAGCTAAGGAAATACTTTGCATGAGGGAGTATACCTTAGTTTTTGAGAATGCTCATTTTTAATTAGAAGTATATTCAGACAATATACTCTACCGTCCGTGATTCGAGACTCTAATAGAAAACGAACTAAATTTGCTAACGCAACAAGAATTTGAGCTGAAAAATGATTTTTCCGGATAGTTTCACAGTAAATACCTAAATTTTGTCTTTAATGCATGAAATCGTCACTGCAGAGACGATACTCGCGTATAATAACTGAAAACAAAAATGGCCTCGAATCTTAGGACGCTCTCGATTTTAGGACGGTCGACGATAGTATATTTGGCATGCGTAGTGAGTTTGTAGATTATTTATCTAAATGGTGATAAATACTATATGGAAAAATTGCAGTATTCTGCTGAGTCCTTGGTATGATATAACTCCTAACGATATTAGAAATTTAAAGGTCCATTTCTATATTTTTAAGAATACTTAATTAACTGACTATTTGCCACAATATTACGTGTTGGTGAATAATAAATGTCTAACACAAAATGAAGCTTGAGTCTTATTTTTCTGAAACAATCATATTATGGTATAAAATTAACACTGGTGTAACGTGTAAAGCTATATAGGGCACTTACAACTAAACCACAGAAGTCTTCTGATTTTGTTCTAATTTTAGTTTATATTTTTTTTGTTTTGTTCTTTATTGCACTTGTAAAATAAATAGGATGTTTTTAATAACACCAGATCGTATTTTGTAAATGTTTTGACAGAGAAGGTGTTCTGGACATTTTGTGTATCTGGTTGTATGTTCAATATGTTCGATATTATAATGTTTAGTATTAGCAGGCTTACATCGTTCATTGAATGTGCAAGAGATATTTAAAAACACAAAAATATAACAATAAAAACAATATATACATATTTTTCAGAAATGGGGAATGTCTCTGAGCAATATATGTGAGTATATGAACACCGGATATATAGATTGAATTTTTGAAAAAAAAAGCAAAATACATGCGCACTAGTTTTAGATGGTTAACCTATTCAAGTTTTTAATTGACGAACAAACCACCAAGACATGGATTAGAATGTTCTTATATCAGGCATATCTATTTTAATTTTGAATTTAAAATAATGTTAACATATAATGATTAACATATTGAACCAAACACAAACTTGATCTTTCTCGTGATGGCAATTCATCACGACTGATTAAGTATATACTAAAACTGAATCCTCGTGTTGTTAAAAGAATTTTTTCATCAGTGACCCGCGTACGGGTCTATCATGGTCTATCCGCGAATTTTATCAAACGACTTAATTTGATTATATAAAAAAGACAGAACTAATATACTGAGATATAGTATTGAACAGAATGGTATATTTGTACCAAAAATTATTATGTATATATTTCATGGCCTATAGTTTTATTTTATTGTCATTTGATTACACACTGGCGTGTATAGCTGGCTAAACAGGAAGTGTTTATCTTTTTACCTTCTGTGAGCATTCGTCCTGGCTAAACAGGAAGTGTTTATCTTTTTACCTTCTGTGAGCATTCGTCCTGGCTAAACAGGAAGTGTTTAGTTTTTTACCTTCTGTGAGCATTCGTCCTCAGTGTTTAACTTAATTTGATAGTTTCTAAAAGTTTACTTATTTTTGAATTGTGATTTGGACATGAGTTATGATATCTTTTTATATATAACTCACTGATTGGTGTACCTAGCAAAACAATTGGTAATTACACTTCCGGAGCACCTAGACGTATTTAACTTTTAACTTGATTTGGATTTTTTAAGTTTCTGCTTTGTTTTAAATTCCATTTAAACATAGACTGGTATATTTGATATGTTAATGTTGGGTGTCATTGTATTTATAACTTATTTATTGTCTTTTTATTGTTGAATCTAGATCATCAGTGTCAAGTGCGAGTGATTCATTTGAATACGATTATCCTCAACAAAGCACAACTGGTATTAGAATATATTATATTTATTAACATTTAATTACATTTCGATAACACATTTCATGAATTACAATTACAACTAACCTTTATTTTATATGTGTATTTTTGTGATAAAGTTTCATAGTAGGCAGACCCAGTCTTATCAAACTCCTCATAATATTTATGGAGGACAACATTATATTTTTTGTTGTTATAAGAATTTTTCTTTGTTGTATTTGGCGTCTCCATAATCACATATTTCTCTTCTCATTTACATATCACTAATAAATCTATGTTAACAAGATTCCCCTTTTTAAATTTTATCCTTAAAGTAAGTTTTCGAATATGTTTATTGAGATATTATTCCTTATTTGCATCTTTGATATAAATTCATACTCACTTACTTATGTCTGTGGTACAAGGGAGGTACATAGGCTTCTGACAACACTCCTCCATCTGTTTCTATTCTGTGCTAATCTGCCCAGGTCTTGCAATTTGTATCCCTCTCTATCCATTTCTGATTGCAGGTTTCTCCGCAAAGTGTTTCTTGGCCTTCCAACTTTTCTTGTTCCTAGAGGATTCCACTGCAGTGCTTGTCTTGTAATTGAATTTGTTGGCTTTCGCAGTGTGTGTCCTATCCATCGTCATTTCTTTTTATAGCTCCATCTCTATAGGTTGTTGTTTGGTCTTCTTCCATAACTCACAGTTGGTGATTTTCTCTGGCCATTCTTATAAATTCATAATTACAGTTAATTTTATCTGCTTTTAAGTTTTTGTTTTTATTAAAATGTATTCTTTAAACTATAGTTTTGCAATTTATGCAGCTATGTATACATGGTTGATGAATATTTGTCTTTTCCATAAAATAATTAGCCCACCGATATCTTTTAATATTTTTCAACTGTATACAACTATTTTTGTATAGTTCACGTTGCGTGTTTAAACGGCTCTATGTCTTTGCATTTATCTCTTTTAATTTTTGTTTTAGACCGGAAAGAAATTGTTCAACACGGGTAAATACCAATAATTTTATAAACTATATTAAATGTTATCCGTTTATCATTATTGATGAGTTATTAGAGGCATTTTTTCAGCATATATAAAATTCATATGGACACCAATACTGAAAATATGATGTACAAATAAATCAATATGTTTCCAGTCTGTTAAGTCTATTTTCCTCAACCAGAGCATTTAATTTACCGCTATCGCGGATTCTCTATAATGACACTAAAATGTACAGTATACCATTTATTAGTTCAACTTACCAGTTTCGCTCCTTTCTGGAGCACCCGGCCTCACTTCCCTTGTGGAAGTGTTTCGCCCAAGTTTTCAGTTTCAAAGTTTTTGCTTTGCTTCTTGATTGTGATTCAGACATGGATTAGTATGTGTTTATGATTTCTCAGATTTTATTTGTGTTTGCGATTGACATTTCTATACGGATTGTGTAAATTATGTAGAAAGTAGTTACCTATACAAATGATTTATTTATAGTTCTTTCTAACATATTTCAGTGTCAAAATGCTTGTAAAATCGTTCGTCGAAGGTTTGTGGTTATCTCCAAGCACTCTATTTGCCTAAACCGTCCATGACTGACACTCTTAATATAGTGAAATAATCTTGAATCGGGCTTAAAACTTAATAAAGTTCACTCGCACAACTCTTCCTGAAAATGAAAAGGCATGTTGGTTTAATTTACAAGCAAGATATTCATTCAGTTAAGTTCATAAATTGCTACTTAGTAATTTACCTGAATTTGACAATGGTAAAAAAACAATTGATATTTGAAATACTAAGTATTGGATTGATTAAATGTATTTCGATTCCTGTTGTTTTGAAGTTCGTAATTTCAGCAATTTTATTTATCATCAGCACGTTTGTTTTTTATTGATTACAAAGTCCTTATGAAGATATTAAAAGTGAAAGAGATTCGTCTTTATATGACAAGATTGAAGAATACGGTAGGTTTAACATTCATAGGTGTATAAATAGATTATGGTTATCTGTCAAACAATAAACTTGTATTAATTATACTGAAAATAAATAATAAAACATAGTGTGTCAACTTTGACATGTTTGTTTGACTTTCTTAAATTTGAATATTAAAACAGACGTACCCATTGTTTAATTAAGAGGCAAGAAAATGTTTATATATAAAGGTAGATAATAGTAATACTTGATACCCGATGTAATGAAACATGTTGTCTTGACCAAATCACATAGTCTATTGGCTCAATCTAATATTAAAAACAGGTAAAAAATCATGTCAAATTTGAAGCACTACACAATAAACTTTTTTTATAACTAACATAACAAAAGACATCCCGGTACTTACTCGATAATTGAGATATAATACATATAATTAATCACTAACCTAGCGATTCATTATTTTACAGCTCATTCCACAAAGTAACCCCCCCCCTTAATTTTGACAATTCTGGGTATTAACAACCATTGCTTATGGTTCTAATTAAATCATTTCTAAATGAAGTGCATTTTGCTGTATCTGTTTGTTTGTTCTTACTATTATTACATTACGATTACGTTTATCTGTAGAAATTAGGAAGTGGTGTTTCTTTGTGGAATACGCTGGAGATGTATCCAAAATATATTTCATTTCTTTCCATGTTTATTTCGATTATACACCTGACGAATGTAGCCAGCTAAACTAGAGTGCTAACCCTTCCAAAGCACCCGGCCTCTTTTTCCTTATCAAAGTAAAAGTGTTTAACTTAATTTGTCAATTTCAAACTGTTTACTTTGCTTTTGGAATGTGATTTATACATAGCCTCCTAACGTTGCGATAGTAGATAGCTGAACAGAGGATGAGCTTTCAGCGTCACTCCCCTAGGTTTTATCCTTATTTGCAAGCTCAAAGTTTTCATTTTGTTTTGGGATTGTGATCTAGTGTTTATCCTTATTTGCAAGCTCAAAGTTTTCATTTTGTTTTGGGATTGTGATTATATAAATTTATATGTTTGTTTGTTTTGGTATGTTTTTTCCGTAAGTAGAAAAGGTTTATTTACTAAAGTAAAATTTTCAATAACGATTAGTAATTTGGTATTATTACTGTTATGAGGAATGAAATATATAAATGGTTTTTGACTTTGCAGACGATATGGCTGTGCCGGCATTGCATGATTCATCAGATATGTCCGTGACGGGCCCAGATATGGACCCGACAAATCATTCATACACCAATATACCTGGGGCACTAAATCACCCATCTATACAGAGAACAGATCGTCATTCTAAGGCTTCATCAATAAATCACCCACCGACTGATACAGCTCTGCTGGAAGATTGCCAAGCAGCAGATCGGTATTTGCAAGCCGCATCGATACATAACCCAGAGGTTGATACAGCTCTGCTAGAAGATCACAAATCAATAGATTGTCATTCTTCGGCTTCATCGATTCATCAACTACCGACTGACACAGCTTTGTTAAAAGATCACCAAACAACAGATAGTCATTCTTATTCTTGAACAGCTGCATCGATAAATCAACTACCGACTGACATGGCTTTGCTAGACGATCACCAAACAAATCTTCAACTGCATCGATAAATCAACTACCGACTTATAAAGCTTTGCTGGAAGATTGCCAAGCAACAGATTGTTATTTGACAGCTTCCCAAGCAACAAATCGTATTTGACATTTTCATGGATAAATAACCCACAGACCGATACATTTTTGCTAGACGATCACCAAACAACAGATTGTCATTCTTTGGCTGCATCGATGAATCTACTACCGACTGACACATCTTTGTTAGAAGATCACCAAACAACAGATTGTCATTCATATTCTCCGGTTGCATTGATGAATCAACCACCGACTGACACATCTTTGCTAGAGGATCACCAAACAACAGATTGTCATTCTATGGCTGCATCGATGAATCAACCACCGAATGACACATTTTTTGTTAGAAGATCACCAAACAACAGATTGTCATTGTTCGGCTGTATTGATAAATAATCCCCCGTCGATATCTCCAGCAACATCGAGATGTCCTCAGTCTTATATGACAAGGTAGCACATAATTATTATCGCAAAATCCTTAGATTTGATTGGGTTTTTTTAAGTATGATTTTAAAGAAACTTATAGTATATGAATTTTCACATATACGTTGATATTAGTAACTTCATCGATTGAGTTGCTTTAGAATTAATTTCCAACACATTGAATTATTGTCGTCATCACAGTATTGTTGATAAGTATGATGTCCAAGTATTCACATGTTCTTTCCCTCAATATGAATTTCTTACTTAAAAGTGGCATACTGCTGAAGTCTTTGATACATGCGTGATCCAGGCGTTAATATGAACATGGGTTTTTTAAAACGGGCGTTTTAATATTTGACAACTGATAGTGTTTGTAAATATGTTGATTATTTCTCAATGTACAACATACAATGAATTAGTTTTAGATGGATTTTTAATTGTTGTTAATTTTGTATTTTTTTTATTTTTTACACACCCACATTTTTGTTATGCCAAAAGCAAATGATAACAATGTTAAGGGTTGTCTTTTAGTATAAACGACGAACACTAGTGTTAAGTCAATTTAATTTGCCTTTATATTGCAGAAAAACAACGTAACGTCTGCGTTGTAGAAAACTTTGATGTATTTGATACTATAGTGCAGTGTTCTTACTACAAATAGCGTCGATTTGTGTCGGTTTTTTTACAGAGAAAAAAACTAAGAACTTTGGTGTGTAAAATACTTAACAAATACCGAAAGCTGTAAATAGAAAATAGCTAGCTGTCCAATAATTTTTGAAATGTCTTAAATTTCCAATATGCATTACACGGTGACGGATGTTGCTGGTGGAACATGTTGTGTTTATCCTTCTGGAGCACCCGGCCAAATTCCCCTTGTAAAAGCGCATGTCTTTAAAGGAATTCGCGGGCTTCAAAGTGTTCACTATGTTTTGGGGTTCTCGATTGTTGAAACATGGTTTTGTATGTTTATTTTGGAAACATAGTTTTGTATGTTTATTTTTAAATCGTTATTCCAATTTAAGTGTGTCAAATTGTTGCCACATAAGTTTTAAGAAAAGAGTATTAATAAATTAAAAGTAATTGACTACTTTCAACTATATATTATATTTATGAATATCAAAAACTCATGTTAAAATCACAATGCCAAAGCAATGTACTTTGAAACTGAAAAATTCATTTCAAGATTTATTAAGCTTTTAACACACGAATATAGAAAAAAATTAAGCAAGCAATGGTGCACAGATTTTGCTCATTGGTATACCGATTGTTTATTTGAATTACATATTATACCAGTTTTTATTTCTACAGCACTAGACGGCCGTTTCGGAATGCAATTCCTCATCAGTAGTGCTTGGGCCAAAATTATGAAACCAAAATTATTTTGAAGATGTTGAAAACTTGCCCAAAGGACCAAAATATATTTTACCAAATTAAGCTAAGGAAATACTTTACATGATGGAGTATACCTTAGTTTTTGAGAAATTGCAAATTTTAACTTGCAGGAAATTTAGACAATTATAGTATATTTCTGACAATAATCCGAAATTATTGCCTTCTGAGTTTGTGATATACTTGGGGCCCCAGCCACCGGCTTATATATTTAGAAGCACAAAAAATGTGTTATATATCAAAAACCCCAACAGACAAGTATAAATGATATGATACCTGACTCGAGTTATCGTTCTTTAACTGTTGTTTTTATTTTGGTTAGTAATGCCTTAAGTAAATGCCAACTCGAAGATATATTTGTAAAGATGTCACATACAATATTTTGTTATTTCAATGGTTTCAGACAGTTTCTTATTATTACAAGCTTTTATATTACTTGTCTTTGGAATCTGAAGATTGAGTTTTAGTTTGGTGAATTAATTTAAGTTTATTTTATTGTACAGTAATTATTCTTGTCACATTTAAAAAGATAACTCGCTATGACTTGAACACAGAAACAGCATTCGTTTTTTTGGTTCAGTCCATCTTCAAGGTTCTACACACCACAACAGATAAAAAAATCATGGTGACCGTTTACCTTTTATTAAATGAATAGTCTTTGCTGTAATGTACCAAACTATAATAAGCCCACAAATGAATGCATCACTTCATCTAGTAGGTTTATTAAACATTGGTAATGAAATTTAATTTATGTGGACCATAACCAGTGTAACCGACTTATGATGCGAAATGAAGGTGTGTTATTAAGAATTTCACCAATGAATTCAAATCTCTGTCACATGGTGAAATGTGTGTATGCTTTAGTGTGTAATTGTATATTTGTTGTTGTGGGTGTTTATCAATAAATATTATAGATGAAATTGTTATTTTTTAAATTTCATTAAAAATAATTTTCCTAATTGACGAAAGCACACATTTATTAGCAAACTGGAAACATAACACGAAGAGGTAAAAGAAGCCTTAGTACCCGAAAAACCATTGGACTGCTGACGTCTCTTATTTGAGTGAGTGAGTGAGTGAGTGAGTAATGGTGTTTAACATCCCAGTCAAGAATATTTCACTTTCGAGACGTCGCCAGCTATAGGCGAAGGTGCAGAAATTTTGGCTGTGCGTTGCGCTGATGGCATTATACAGCAGGGTTCTTTAGCGTGCCAAGCCCACCGTGACACGGGACCTCGTTTATTTTAAGTTCCCATCCGAAAGAACTGTGACTTTTTTTTCGTAATGCCGAGTGCTTGGCGAAAGAACAGTCACTACCCACTTTCAAGTCTTGGGTCAGACCCGTCCGGGGATCGAACCAACGATCCCCCACTTACGAAGCGAGCACTCTGCCAACTGAGCTACCGCAGTGGTAGATCAGTTACATATAAGGCTTTTAAGTAAGAGTCTTATTTGAAATAAAAAAAACCACATGCATAAAGGGTCATTCTGTTCCTTTGTGTCGCTAATAGCTAATGAAGCAGCTGTAACTTACTATGTCTAGTTAGATGAACAATTGAAAACTGTGTTGTATGACAATAGGAAAAAATATCAAATTTCAGAGAGAAAAAATCAAATCAAATCATTGGTTAATTAATTGTTTTATTAATTATTTATATAATAGTAAACTAGAAAAACTGTAAGCTACAGGATCACAAAAAATACTCCCTTCTCCCCCACATAAAAAAACATCGGATCAAATTTTTAAATAGGAAGTGCACATCTACATAATATCACAAAGATTGTGTGAAAGTTTCATGAAAATCCATGGAAGGGTTTAGGAGGAGTTGCGGATAATAGATAGGTACCCTAACCTGTAACGGAAGGACGGACGGACGGACGGACACACGGACGGACACCACTATCACTAATACCCCCCATTTTTTAAGCGGGGGTATAAAAAATAAAATGAGTTACGCTAATCAAGACCCCTCAAAAAGTTTTAGGGTCGTCATCACTATATTGTTGATACTTTTAATGTCCAGGATTGCCCTGGATATATTTGACGTCCAATAGCTCCATGTTCCTATCACACAATTTTGATTACACACGCGGCGGGTATAGTTGCTAAACAGAACATGCCTATCCTTCCGAAACACCCAGTCTCACTCACCTGGTGGAAGTTCACGTGTATAGCCTAACTTGTCAGTTTCAAAGTTTTTACTTTGCTTGCTTGTAGATTGTTTTTCGGACACGGATTAGTATGTGTTTTTATTATTATTTTTTTTTATTATTTTATTTTTTTTTTTTATTTTTATTTTTTTTTTTTATTTTTTTTTTTTTTTTTTTTGCTTCAGATACATCAAACAATTTCATAAGAGACATAAAACAAAAGAAAACACGCCTATGGCAAGTTAAGGCCCTTTCCCTTCCCTGTGGTCGGCTGAAGATGAACCTACGACAATGAACCTAGGGTTGAAACGCTAAAGGCTGAACCACCCGACCACAATGACCTAGAATCCATTAAAGCACCACATATAATACATAAAATAATTCTGCATTTACCACATGGTCACTGCATGAAAAATGTCACAGAACAAACTTGTTACAATATTATTTGTCTCTGTAGTATGAGACAACCGTCATTCAATAAAATAGTATTATCGTTATATCTGTAGAAAATAAGTCAGTTACGGTCCCAAGTGAATCTATATTCTCAGACTATGTAAAATTAAATTTGCAATAATAACGGTAACTGTATGCATTTACTTACGTCGATCAGCGACAAAAAGAGATAAAAACAGTTTCTAAAAAGATGATTGCCAGCAATTTTTAGATTATAATTTACGTATATTTGTATTTTTAAATACACAGTGAAAGTTGTCTACAAAGGTCATCCAAGGAAAAAAAAGTAATTTTTGGATTTGCAATAATAATGGCATGCTTTTACGTCTTTTAGCGACAAAAGAAATAAAAACTGTTTGTAAAATGAGGAATGGTGATGATTTTTATTAGATAATCATTTTCGTTTTTATGTATTTTTAAATCTACAGTCAAATCTGTCTATAAACACCAGCCAATGAAAAATAAATAAAAGTGGCCTCTATTGGCAGGTGGTCTTTGTATATAGATGCAAATAACATGAATAAAAAACAATTGGGGGAAATATTTAAAAGCAGACATTTAAAAGCGGGCGACCTTAATAAAGACCTGGCCTTTGAGGAAGTTTCGACGGAATACTTATGATTTTTTTTTCTAAAAATTGAAAATTAATGGCTTACCACATGGAAACAGAATCTATATTAAATAAAAGGTACACAAGTAAATAGATCTGTGGCATTCGTTAAATTATTTTATAAATGACAATTATTGTATTAGAATTTTGTTTTTTTTAGTTATTAGAAACATTTTTTCTCAAAAATCCTTGATCATGTCTATCGAGACGTCACAAGGCGAATTAGCATCACATTTTACCTCTGCAGTACTGTGACGCCGACGGCAAGGTGACTACCGACTACCGCTACACGCAGTACCGTGACGCGGACGGCAAGGTGACTACCGACTACCGCTACACGCAGTACTGTGACGCCGACGTCAAGGTGACTACCGACTACCGCTACACGCAGTACTATGACGCCGACGGCAAGGTGACTACCGACTACCGCTACACGCAGTACCGTGACGCCGAAGGCAAGGTGACTACCGACTACCGCTACAAGCAGTACTGTGACGCCGACGGCAAGGTGACTACCGATTACCACATGGAATTGTTGTTGTTTTTTTTTAGTTTTCCGCAAGAAGACATTTTATCTAAATTCAAAGTGTTAGGCGAAGAAACAGCCGCGTTTTTTTCAAGTCTTAGTCAAACCCGACTGGGGTTCAAACCCCTACCTGTCAAATACGGATCAATTACTCTACCTACTAGTCTTTCCTAACGGACATGCACAGAAAAAAACAAACATGTTTAAAATACAATCCCAAAGCAATGTAAAGACCCCGAAATTGCCAAACCGGGTTGAATATGAATTTCCTCCAAGGACGTGGGGGCGGGTGCTCAAGCAGGGTAAGCATCTCCTGTTCAGCTATCCACACATGTGCAAACTAAAAAATGGAAATAAAAGGAACAGCGGGTCGCCAGATACGAATGTGAGAAACAAACAATAAAAATAGAATCTGTAAAAAAGGTGCCTGCCACTGTAACATTTTTATTACGAAAAAAGTTCTCTTTTCGAACGTGAATAGCGGATTAGCATCCGTGACATTGTGATTTTGGAGAACATGGACTTTCACACGCCTTTTTATTGACCAAATCAAATTTCCTTACACAACAAAGTAATGTCGCACATTTCCAAAAATAAATTCAAAATAATCGAGTCCCTGTGTTACTATAGGCGTGACACGATCACGAACCCTGCTGTATAATGCCAACATCAAAACGCACGGGCAAAAGGATAAAATTAGACAATCGAATGATCAGCTATAAGAAATGACATCGGGGAACACGCGAAGGCGGACATGACCGAGTGATTCTGTCTTCTCCTTTCAAAGTCGAGAGTTGTGCGTTCGAATCTCACTCGAGACTTGATACTTTCTGAGGTAATATCCATCTCCTGTTAATTTTAGAATAGTCGACTCAAAACCAAGGTACCGTTCCGATTAAGAGTACGAAAAAGAGTAGGTCACATGTAGCCGCTGCAGATGACGCTTACAACCAAAAGCTATTGAAATGGACCAAACAAGATATGCTAAGATAAGTTGAGACGCCGTATAAACAACCAAAAGCTATTGAAATGGACCAAACAAGATATGCTAAGATAAGTTGAGACGCCGTATAAACAACCAAAAGCTATTGAAATGGACCAAACAAGATATGCTAAGATAAGTTGAGACGCCGTATAAACAACCAAAAGCTATTGAAATGGACCAAACAAGATATGCTAAGATAAGTTGAGAAGCCGTATGTACACAACAATCAATTTAAACGAATGTGAAAAGAGTTTGCCAATTGTTGCCGTTGCAGATGACGCTTAAAACTAAAAGCTATTGAAATGGACCAAACAAGATATGCTAAGATAAGTTGAGAAGTCATATAAACAGCAATTAATTAAAACGAAAGTGAAAAGAGTTGGCCATTTGTTGCCGTTGCAGATGACGCTTACAACTAAAAGCTAGTGAAACAGACCAAACCGGATATAAGCTTAAAAGACATAAGAAACAACAAGCAATTAAAAATAAAATGAAAATGTCGTTATCGGCTGTCATACTTGACCTGTTCTGGCAATATCTCTATAATATAAATCAAATAAAACAGTAGAAAAGTCATAGAGGGGTCGATATCTCTGAAGGGTCTCTTCTCAATGAGCGTATTGTGCCCAATTCAGTATCATTAACAAAAATTAAGATCCGTAATTAATGGCTATTAAAATACATAGAATCCAGGTTATTGGATTAAATAATCCTTTCGATGTCAATAACGAAAATTTAAAATATATAATGACCAGTAAATTGAAAGGTTAACTACATCTTACACGCTAGAGACTTATCAACAGTCATTACCGTCAGTGTGACATGGTCGTAATGTCATTAGTACACAAGTTAGGAGTCAGTTTGCTGCATTAAATCAGTAATGTCCTATACCTAATGTATAGTCCTTTCGTAAATTTAACAATAAGCTAAAGAATAACCTCATCTTGTTCCCTCATTATCGTGACAGCTTTTCGGTACTCTCTCTCTCTCTCTCTCTCTCTCTCTCTCTCTCTCCGGCTTTTCGGGCATTAACTATTCATATATATCTTACCCACTCGTTAACCGAATTTCGATTTCTTTCCATTATGTAAGTTTTTAGCTTTAAACAGGTCTACATCGTACAGTACATACCTGTCGAAAGTTTAACACTAAACTAACGAAAAGGAGCCGAAGCTCAGCTGTCGAATGGCCGAGATATGGATAGTTAGAAGCTGAAAAGCTACAGAGAGATAGATAGAAGCTGTCGAGAAGCTGTCTTGATATAGCTAACGAAGACAGAGATGAGCTGCCGATTCGGTAGTAATTCGTTAGATTAATGCTATACATGTTCCTTCGAAAGGCCTGTTCTGTAATTTCCTTTTAGTGCAATCCAGTTTTACAATTTATTATACCCCCCCCCCCCGCTTAAAAGGTGGGGGTATATAGTGATAGAGGTGTCCGTCCGTCCGTCCTTCTGTTACACCTTAGGGTACCTATCTCTTATCCGCAACCAATCCTCCTAAACCCTTCAATGGATTTTTCATGAAACTTTTACACAATCTTTGTGATATAATGTAGATGTGCACCTCCTATTTAAAAATTTGATCCGATTTTATATGGGGGGAGCGGGGGGTTATTTTTTGTGAGCTTGTGGCTCACGGTTTTTCTAGTCTTTAACATATAATTTCGGTACATTTTGGCTTGGGCAATATTTTGAGGCATTACAAGCCGTATACATGTTAACAGAATAAATTAAATATGACCATCACAACTTAACATTGGTCTTCAAAAAGGGCATCTTGGCCGCTTAAATGTATTGAAAACTTACAAAACTACTTACAACTCCTTGTCAAAATTTAACATAAGTAAACATTTTGATTAATGGATGATTTTTAAACAAGAACTATTCATTTTTAAGATCAGGAACAAGCATACCAAATCTAGTCCAAGCTGAAATCCCAAAGAAAAGTACACGCTCAAGTTTCTTAAATTATGTTTTTTCAAGGTCCTATAAAAATAAAGAAGAAGAATAAGAAGATGATGATGATGTTGGTGTTGGTGGTGGTGGTGGTGGTGATGATGTTGTTGTTGTTGGTGGTGGTGGTGATGATTGTTGTTGTTGTTGGTGGTGGTGGTGATGATGTTGTTGGTGTTGGTGGTGGTGGTGATGATGTTGTTGGTGTTGGTGGTGGTGGTGGTGATGATGTTGTTGTTGTTGGTGGTGGTGGTGATGATGTTGTTGTTGTGGTGGTGGTGGTGATGATGATGTTGTTGTTGGTGGTGGTGGTGATGATGTTGTTGTTGGTGGTGGTGGTGATGATGTTGTTGTTGTTGTTGGTGGTGGTGGTGATGATGTTGTTGGTGTTGGTGGTGGTGGTGGTGATGATGTTGTTGTTGTTGTTGGTGGTGGTGATGATGTTGTTGTTGTGGTGGTGGTGGTGATGATGTTGTTGTTGTTGGTGGTGGTGGTGATGATGTTGTTGTTGTTGTTGGTGGTGGTGGTGATGATGATGATGTTGTTGTTGTTGGTGGTGGTGATGATGTTGTTGTTGTTGTTGGTGGTGGTGGTGGTGATGATGATGTTGTTGGTGGTGGTGGTGGTGATGATGATGTTGGTGTTGGTGGGTGGTGGTGGTGGTGATGTTGTTGTTGTTGGTGGTGGTGGTGGTGATGATGTTGTTGTTGGTGGTGGTGGTGGTGATGATGTTGTTGTTGTTGGTGGTGGTGGTGATGATGTTGTTGTTGTTGGTGGTGGTGGTGATGATGTTGTTGTTGTTGTTGTTGGGGGTGGTGGTGGTGGTGGTGATGATGATGTTGGTGGTGGTGGTGGTGGTGATGATGTTGATGAAATGTCGGTGCAGAAACTCTATTGTGTACATGTATATATCAATAAAAAACAAACATACCATCCATGTCTAAATCAAAATCCCAATGCAAAGTAAAACCATTGAAGCTGTCAAATTAAGTTAAACACGTAAACATCTATAAGAAAAGTGAGGCCGGATGATTCGAAAGGATACGCATCTCTTGTTTTGGCTAGCTAAAAGAAGTTTTCCTGCTTATTCAGTGTATTGCGGCTTTACTATCGATTGTTTAGTAATCAATAACAGACGCATCTATTCATATACAAATTATAACCCAAAAACAAAAAAATGAATAAATTTAATTAATAAACAAACAAGCAAGAACATAAATAAAATAACTGGCAACATAAGTTAAATCTCGCCTGCGACATGTAGACACGCATGGTCGGGTGCTTTATGGAAGGGTAAGCACTTTTTGTTTAGCTATATGCATCCGCCACCTGTGAAATAATAATTCTAACATTATTAAATGCGTGTATTGGCCAATGAACCACATTTTATATGAAAATGGTTTTCTCGGAGTATTTTGGTATCTTTAAATTTCCAAGAACTGGCCATTGATGTTATACAAATAGTCATGACTGGACATATAACAACATTCCAGCTATTCACCTTTTAATACTTAAAAAAAAATCAGATTACTCCTAATTTAACAGGTACGTGTTGATTCCTGCTATTTGGAAGATTATTAAAACTCTGTACAAAACAGGTTTGTCAAAAGCTTAACATTGAATGAACAAAAAGAGTCAAACCTCAGATGCCGAGCAGCAGAGTTACGGACGGACAGTTAGTGGACCAAAATATATCTAGAGAATATTTGGGAATTTTTTTTTTCAATTTAATTTATATTGGATTTTTTTTCCCAAAAAAAGTACAATTTTCCAACGGACAAATGGTTTTGGATTTTTTATCCAAAAATATTTAATTTTACAAAAATATATATATATTTCTTAAAAACTAACCAAATTTCTTTTGATTTTTTTTTTTTTTTTTTTTTTTTTTTTATTCAAGGTACTTTAATGTTATTAACGTTACATAATAATTTTCTCCATCAGAAGTCTCCTGGGGTGGCACAATTATGGAAAAAATCATTCCATAGTTGTCCGATCGCATGTTAAAGAGCTGCCGACAACCTGTCGAAATAAATCAGTATCTAACAAAGGGCTGAGCATAAGGTAAACTGTCGATTCACTACTTGGTGTTTAATATACCAACAGACCTGTACTGTCCATGCTTATATTGACGACGCAGATTTGCTTATTCATCCTGATATCATAACCGGGCATTATTATTTAGAATAAAATACCAATCGTTAATTATTGCATTACCCATTCGACAACAAATACGGTTGATCACTTTTTTGTACTAATGCATACAGTACACGCCTGTCGAATGTTTGACACTAAGCTAACAAATTAGTGCAGTTCGGAAGCTCCGCTATTGGCTACATATCTCAATAGCTCGTTAATTCATTACCCCATTACCCATTCGACAACCAATACGGTTCTTCACTTTTTTTGTACTGATGCATACAGTACGGGCCTGTCGAATGTTTAACAATAAGCTAACGAATTAGTGCAGAATCGGCATCGACAACTCCGTCTCGATAGCTGCTTCATATCTCTCGACAACTTTTAGGTCATTAGCTAGTTATATCTTGGTCAGTCGGCAGTCGAGCTTCGACCCTTTTCGCTCGTTCAGGGTTAAGCTTCTTTGTTTGCATACTATTAGACAGTGTCATATACCATTTTTTTAATGTATTTTATGATTAAATTAAAAAAATGGTATATGACAACAGCATAGTGTTAGTGAACATGATTAGAGGCGATGCCTAGTTTATGATTTAATGACGAAATGAAACATTGCACTTAAGCAAAAAATTGTATATCTGTGAGAATAAAACCATGTACATTGTATGCTTTTCAGAAGGACCATTTTGAAAACAAAACAATTCTCTAAAATGCCCATTATACAAATGTTTCTGCAAAAGTGGCCTACTAAGGCTTAAACATTGGGTTCATTTGCCAGAAATATGGTCAATCTTAAAATAAACACTTGTACAGTACAATGATCTCTGTAACCAGTAAACACTTGTACAGTACACTGATCTCTGTAACCAGTAAACACACATAGAGATATTATAATATTAATATACAAATTGATAATAAAAATGAACTTAGTTTATCTTGGAAAAATCCGGAAAGTCAATGTATTATTATTATTATTATTATTATTATTATTATTATTATTATTATTATTAAGGGAAAACGATTATATTATTTTTATTGGTGAAAAAAAGAAAAACGTCGTCTTATTATTATTATTATTATTATTATCATCACCATAAGACTTTATTAGAACACGTACCACGCTATTTTAGATCTAGAGTTTTTTTGTTTGTTTTTTTAAAGTCGAATTTGCGCGGTATACACATATGTTCATTAAAAAAACAAAAACAAAAAACCAACTTACTACGCTTTATTTTAATTTTAATTTTTAAAGTCTATTTACTATTTACGCGGTCTACACATATCTACAATTTTAAATAAAACCTACCACGCTTTTTTAGAGTTTTAATTTAAGCCGATTTACGCGTTATACCAATTTCTACTACGTTATACGGGGGTTGATCTTTGTGAAGAAAACAGATTTGAATAATCGCTCCTTCATTTTTTTCCTTTGTTTTAATCAAAAAGAAATCTATTCTGTCAATTGAGTTATCATAAAAATCCCCTAAGAAAATCAAATAATTCTTCTTACAGATTAGAATCAATATTTTACCCTAAACAATACTTTAAGAAATTTCTTTTTACACGTAATTTCATAAAATCGGTTCCCTAGGTACCGTGTTCTCATCAACAACCGACGCTTCTAACTTAGAATTTCTGAGAAGATGGTTCATATAAAAAGGTAAAGCATCGTGGCGACAGTCTAACATACAAATTAAATAAAATAAGGATTGTACGCATCTCAAAATGACTTTAACTGTGATATGACCATGAAACGGAACCCTTGTTGAAACAATAAGCTTCGAGGCGTATGACTTAACACAAGCTAACAAAGAATTCAGAAAACAATTTTGTGTCCAACAATATTTGACAACCATCTTAAAAGTATTCGTATTAAAGGTAAGTTCAACAGTACAGACCTGTCTAAAGTTTAACATAAGTGACGAAACAGAAGCTCATAATTACCTCAACCTCTAGTTGAAGCTATATCCTGCCAGTTGTTTGGAAGTTGCTATACGAATTTGGAGCACTTTAATCAGTAGCTATCCATATCTTAGCATCAAAGCAGTCTAGCATCGACTCCTTTTTGTTAGCAAAGTGTTAAACTGTCGACAGGTCTGTATTGTAATTGAGTTCTTTCTTTTTGATTTTAGAAAATTTTGAAATTTTAAATTGCTTTGGTGAAAATATTTCGCTTACACATTTATGAATCCAAAAATTTCAAAATCTACCCACAATTATTTGTAGTACTTAAGTATGTTTTCATTGGATCTTTTCTGGCTTCATCAATGCATTGTTAATAATACACAGCGTATTTCTTTTGTATATTTTATTCGTTTTCTTTTGGTGTAATCGTATATTGTTCAATAATCTTCCAAAAGGGGCCTTTCGTGCCCAAGTTATCTAAAGCGCGAACTTACACGGAACAATTATGTGAATCAAATGTAAAAACAAAACATACATTTAACTTTTTTTTATTAAAATTAGTTGTAAAAAAAACTTGAACTACACATGCGAATAAGAATTATCAGTAGGATAGCCAAGTCCAAATTGTGCGTTGGTTTTAAAATTTGAGACCTTCCGCGGTAAATAAAAAGGGATTACTTTTTGGCAAGTGTCTGAACCCGAAAAAAATTCGCCATTTTCAGAATCGTTTTTATACCATAAAATTAACATTTCTAGCTACGAATATGATAAGCGTGTGAGGAATTACTTAAACTTTCTACATGTATCAAAAAGCCCGAGAGATAAAACGCCACATTTACTTAAAATTACTGATATCCCGACGATAACCGATTTCTCTTGAAAATCAACAGAAATTTCTTCTCCATTTTTGAAACTGGTACGTTTTTTGTGTAAAGAATACTTTTCCTAGAAATATTAATACAATGCCAGAAAATTATTATAGTTTACGCCTGTAAATTATCGTACCTGGTGCACGAGGGTTAAATATGCGAAAATTGCAAAAATCCAACAGCATGATTTCAGTACGTCTTGTTGTCAATGAAAACAAATATGGCCGCGACCTTGATAAGCATTGTTCCAACGTAATGACGTAAACAACGTTTCTCCTGTCAAATATATAGGTCAACTGTCTACTGTATACACAGTACACGCAATGTACAGTACAGACCTGTCGAAAGTTTAACACTAAGAAGTCAAAGCTCGACTGCCGAGTGCCTAAGGTATGGAAAGGTAGCGGTCGAAAAGCTGCTGAGAGATAGATGGCACTAATTCGTTATCTGGATGCTAAACTTTGTACAGGTCTGTACTGTATTTATCGATTTTTTTGCAACAGGCATCCTCATCTGGCACACATCATATGACGTGTTTGTTGATGGAGATACTTTAGGACCCCAACAGGAATAAATAAATAGGGCCTACATTAAAAAAAATAAATGATAAATAAATAAATAAATAAATAAATAAGAAATTCTACAGAGAAATAAGTTAGAGCTGGGACACAGTATGTTGAGCAGGTTACAAAAAATAAATAAATAAATAACTCAGAAATTGTTCAGAGAAATAAGTTAGAACTGGGACACAATATGTCAGCAGTTAATAAATAAATAAATAAATAAATAAATAAATAAATAAATAAATAAATAAATAAATAAATAAGTAATTCTACAGAGAAATAAGTTAGAGCTGGGACACAATATGTCAGCAGTTAATAAATAAATAAATAAATAAATAAATAAATCTATAGAGAAATAAGTTAGAGCTGGGACACAATATGTCAGCAGTTAATAAAAAAATAAATAAATAAATAAATAAATAAATAATTCTATAGAGAAATAAGTTAGAGCTGGGACACAATATGTCAGCAGTTAATAAATAAATAAATAAATAAGAAATTCTACAGAGAAATAAGTTAATGCTGGGACACAGTATGTTGAGCAGGTTACAAAATGTCTAGCAGGTTAGAGATGATAATAAATGAAAATAAATAAATAAATAAATAAATAAATAAATCAGACATTCTACAGAGAAATAAGTTAGAGCTGGGACACAGTATTTTGAGCATGTTAGTGATGATAAATAGGGTAAATACATAAAAAAGAGATCCAAATAAGTTGCATTTTGTCTTTCCTCAAGGTACTAACATGAAATGTGGCATGGCTACCATGGAAAGTAACCTCAGATATTTTTTGGAAAAATAAAACAAATATTTTTATATGAACAAAATTAACATTTAAAAAATAAAAGATATTGAATTACTAAAAAGTTAAAAAAAAATATGAACAGGCAGATAGTTAGAAATTTTGTCATACTGTTGTTTGTTAAATGAATGACAAGTGGGCCATAATAGCATTTAAAAGGACTAAAATTGTCTAAATTGTCAAATTTAATTTAGAAACTACACAAACAGGTGATATATATGGGGGGGGGGGCAGGTACTTTCTAGTTGTTCTGGCTGTGATAAATAGATAAATCATTTACAAATAAATCAATGGGATCATATGGCAGTGTTCATTCTAGAAAGGGGCTGTTGATCCTTTATTTTGCCAAATGGCACCATTGTAAAGGCCATAGTGGGCCACATTGGAAATTAGATTTCAAATGCAAGTTCAAAATATTTGATAACATTGTCATATATGAAAGCTACATTATATGAAACTTTTAAATACTTCATTACAAAAGCTTTTACATCAGCCTAAAAGACTACAAGTCACATCAAACATTAGATGTATGCAAAATTATGGATGTTAATCAACTTATTAGAGGAATTTTATTAGAAATGAACCCATCTGAAAAAATCCTAGAATGAACACTCATGGTTATTACTGTTTACACAAAGTGGAACATTTTTCAAAGAAAAATGCATTATGTGTGACTAAACCAACTTTGTAAATTGTAATCATGTTGAATGTCTCATTTTATGTAAAATTAAAACATAACATTTATGAATGTTTCATTTTATATAGAATTAAAAAATCAACAAAATATCAATATCCTTAACATACTGGGAATTTTATACCATAACACATATATGAATTGAATGCTTCTCTTGATACTGAATACCTCTTTTTTCACCACATGAAATGCTTTTCATGCACCCTTATCTGAAGTGTAGCATACAGGTAACAGCATAGGTTAAAATCTTACTATGTAAGAAAGTTTGCCAGTTCTCTTGTTGAGGGGTGTAGCCTAACTATTTTGAGTTTGGGGCCAGCTCACTTCATAAAAGAATTTGTAACAGTAATAAATGGCTTAAATGTGTAAACATTAAGTGACCCACACTCGATTTAGAAGCCATTGGCTACTGGGCCCCTGCAAATCTTCATCCCTGTACCTAGTTTCCCCCCCTTAATCTCATTTACCTGATTATAATTGAAATACTAGTAATCTTGAATGGAGTGTGTATACCAACCAATCAATTCTAAAGTTAACTGATAAATCAATAAATCTGGAATAGGCCTAGTGTATTACAATTATTTTGAATTCTTTCAAACTAATAATGCCCATTTGGATACATTGGTCAAGAATTTCACTGCATTTGCATAAACTTATTTCTTAATGTTATTATCAAACCAGTTCCCATGAATTTTCCTGAAAGAAGGTGATATTTATTTATCGGAATTTTACAATTTTACAGCACTACTGAAATTTCTAAATATTTTACAGATCTGTATTTAAACATTATAATATGGAGTTAAATTTTTAACCAAGTCAAATGAAATCCACATGATTGGTATTCACTTTTCCTATTTCCTACTTCCACATAGTCTATTTTAAATGTTATTTGTGATATGTCAAGTTGACTTAAAACTTTTAATGAAGCAAAATAATCAACTTTTCATGTCTAAATTGTACTAAATTAATAATGCCGGGGTTATTGGCATCAGAACAGAAACAAAAATTTAAATAATAAAGACCAATCTTGTGTTGACTCTGGCTAAACTAACATGGGAGATGTTTCCTCATTTTGGGAAATATTTCATAAAGAAAAATCCAGTCTAACCCTCTTTAATGATGTTACCTTATTTATCCAATGATATGTACTGATATGACAGACAGGTTCTGTTTATTTTTTGCCAGCAAAGCAAAATCAGTTGCTAATTTTCAGTAATTCTGAGTCCCTAACTAGCCCTACATGAGCAGGTTGCACTGTACACTGTATTGGTACAGATCCCGAGTCCATATGGGTAAAATTAGAACAGTGTTCGACAGCCATGCAGATCGATCATACATGACAAATAAGGCAAAAAAGCTTGATTATTTTGTTCAAAATACATGATGACATTTTCTGTATGCTAAAATTGTGATCGAAGCGGGACGAATGCTAATCAAATATGTCCGACTGGAAGTAGTTCCAAAAAATCGGCAGATTAGACGGGAAATGGAGTGAAAATACAATATTTTTAAGGAAAAACTTACTTTATTTCAACAAAAATATCTCCACAGCGTCTCTCGATTATCAAATTTATACATTACATACAATAAGGAAGCTGTTTTAGCATTTTTTCTGTGTCAAATTAGCCGGAAAGGGGGCGGCCCATGATCGAGAATCCGGCAATGTCATCGATTTTTTCGACATTTGAAACTGGTACGTTTTTTGTGTAAAGAAAATTATTTGACAAATTATACATCAAAATAACCGTGAGAAAAAGTTCTTTCCGTTCATGTAAAAACATCTTTGGTGCATGAGGAACTGTGTACACAGAATGATATTTTTTAAAGTTTCAGTTTTCAATTTTTCGCCGGTGCCTAACATTCAATTACGATTTAAATTGTTAAATTCTCACCGACTTTGATAAAAATCGTCTTTAATGACTTACTTTTGTCCTCAAAAGACGATAATATACTACAAATAGTATTAAAAACTCGCAGTGAAATAAATATTATGTAATTTTACCGCCTCGAGTGAATTCAAATTTTTGACAATTTTTTCACTTTGTCTGCGCGTGAAATTTTGTTTGATGAATCAATGCGCTGGCCGGGTTGGCTATCCTACTGTATATCATCATTGTTGGACTTTTTAAATGCAAACTTGATCCCCATATTTGTTCAACCTGTTCTTTTTTTCACAGAATATTTTAGAGTTTAATTTGTTCATCAAGTTTAGATGAAGAAATAATGCGAGAACCCAAGCCGTATAGATCCACGGTTGACGGGTTACTAACTTATTTATTTATTTATTTATTTATTTATTTATTTATTTATTTATTTATTTATTTTTTCATTTATTTACTGCTTAAAGCAATTTGCATCGTGTTCGAATTACATAACAAACATTCAGGAATGTTTAGATATATGTACAGTCGATTCTGCCTTAGAGGCCACCTCTAAATTAAGACCATCTGTTTTAAAGAAATCTTAAACTTATTGGTCTTCATTTGGACCTATATTTTGGCCACCTGTCCATAAAGGCAATTTTTTCTAGTTCCTTGGTTGGCTGTTATACTGTTATTGACAGGTTTGACTGTATATCTGAATTATTAATAAATTAAGTACTGTATACATATTTATTTTCGCGATGAACTAATTTTCACTTATTTTGCGGTCGTTTGTTTTGCACCAAAATTAATACCTAGCGAAATTTATATTATGCTTATTGTGTTATAGTGTTTATTTCAAAAACGCGAAAATTTAAAAACGCAAAAATGACTCAATTTCCTATACCGCGAAATAAAATACAGTGAAACCTCCCTAAACCGGACACTCTCTAAACCGGACAACTCTCTATTCCGGACAAAATATTTGGTCCCGAATTTATCCTTCTTTATTTCAACTAACAGGAACCTCTCTAAACCGGACACTCTCTATTCCGGACACCGGACAAACTTTTTAGTCCCAAGTTGCCGATATCCTTAAAAATGAACCTCTCTAAACCGGACAACATTTTGATTTATTTTTTAATTACTTGTTTTTTTTTTTTTTTTTTCTTTTTTAATATATTAGTTTTAAACAGATTTATATTTATGAAAATATTCAATTATAGATACTTTAATCATTAATTTGTTTTTTTTTTTTTTTTTTATTCTTATTTTAAATATTTGGTATTTAATTTAATTACTCACATATTTATTTTTTAAATATTTTTCATCTATAAATTTTTTCTTTTCTTAATTTTTGTATTTTTCTTTACAATCTTAATTTATTTAATTTTTATTAATTGACACAATAACTTTAAAAGATAAGCACTTCTATATAATCTTATTTTATTATCTATAGTTGCTACATATGTCCAGTAATTATATAACACCTTGTGAATCAAAGAGACTGGTAAAGTGTCAACACTATTGTTGTCCTGTCACGGATTACCGGTAATAAAGGTAGTGTCGTTTGCCTTCAGTACCCTAGTTAGAATCCTATTAAGAAAGTGAATTAAAGGTGATTTAAAACCAAACAGTGCTTTTATAATGGCACATGTTTACATTACATTAACATGTACAGTGTTGTTGATTGTGGCTTCTCTGTGTAGAATTGTTTAATTAAGGAGAGATAAGCCAGGTTAAAATTCCAAAACCTCTCTAAACCGGACACCTCTGTAAACCGGACAAAATCTATGGTCCGGAGCTTGTCCGGTTTAGAGAGGTTTTACTGTACATTAATAGTACTTAAATGGGTTTCGCAATAGTTTTAACTACCTCACAGTCATATATATGTTGAAACAATAGCGCTAGAATAGAGACACAAAGCAGAGGCGGATCCAGAATTTTAGAAATGGGGGGGGGGGGGGCGTATAATGTGAGAGCCGAAGGCTCGAACCTTCTAGGGGTGTCCGGGGTCATGCTCCCCCGTAAAATTTTGAAAAAATGGCGCAAAAATCCTGCATTCTGGTGCAATCTGAGCTGCATCAAAGAGGAAAAAATCTTTCATTCAAAATCAAAATGAACAATATGTATTATTAGCGACATAAAGGGTGTGTGTGTGGGGGGGGGGGGGGTACGCCCCTACGCCCCCCGCTGAATCTGCCACTGATTTGCATATGTAACTACATGATGGAGGGTTTATGTTACGCTTATAAAGTAGTAATACCAAAGACACGATTTCGCCCAATTTAACAGTTTCAAAAGTACGTTTCCATTGCGTTTTACTTGTTTAAAATTCGTTTTAATCCAGAAGTTGTCAATGATCACACAATCCTATCAGTGTAGTTGCTAAAATGTACGACTGTGATTACAATTATATATAGACACACTTATGATATTTAGAGCACGATTTCATAAAGTACATGATCGCAACAGAGATCTTATATATCCAGATATTAAAATAAAATCACACCTCCCTTTTCTATTTTTGGATTTATAATATTACTGGTCATACACAACTGGTGTTAAGCACACTACACAACACACTGTTTTACATAATGATTGGTGATTTAATTATGAAGTTTTATATGGGTATAAGATGAATAGAATCTATTATGTGTATCCATTTAGGATAGGGAAATCTCACCCGAGGGGTTAAATATTACGGTCAGAGACGAGGCTTGGCGAGTCGCTGACAGAAATATTCAACCCCGAGATTTTCCTATCCTATATGGAGAAACTCATAATTGATTCGTTTTCTCCCATTTTGATGGCAATATTTGGCTTAAAAAATGAAGTTACATCGACATCGACGCCATTTTGAAAATCTAACTTTATTATTTGAAGTTTTACATATAAATATGACCATCGAATAGAATGTACGTGAATATGGTTTATACAAATGAAATGTATAAACTATAAACTAGAACAAATGTATAAACTATAAACTAGATCAAATGTATAAACTAGAAAACAAAGCTATTTATTCTTATCTCTCAAAGTTAACATTTGAAACGCAATGAAAATTTCTCAATTTTTAAGACTCGGATGTCATTTTTCCCGCAAGACAACGTCATGTCCCCATAGAACGACGTCATTCAATTGTCATTTGATTGTTACGTCACTGAAAATCACGTGATGAAAGACAACAAAACCACGTGATGAAAGACAGAAATGTTCCACATGGCTTTCCTTCACTTGAAACTTCGATTTTTCATATTTAGAGATGGGAGAAATGAATAGTTTTGAATTATGATTACCGCAAAACTGGAACAAATTTACAATCTAAATGAACCGTTATAAAAATATTAAGATATTAATTTTTGATTTCAGCACTACTAGTGAACAATTTCATTTTGAAACAGCCGTTTATTGCTGCAATATTAAAACAGGTGTAATATCCTTTATCATGTAGTCGCTAAGTAGGTTACCTTAGGTTTGTATCTCTGTTTAACCCCCCCCCCTCCCCCCACATTGGTACGGCAGAAAACTTGTGTTGCTGAAGGTTGCATCAATTAATGTCACACGGATGTAGTCCGTTCTGTTAGCACATAGACTTAGCAAAATGTAATGTAGTTACTTATAATTCTGAAGCACCCAGTCTCACTTTTCTAGTAGAAATTCACGTGTTTAACTTAATTTTTAGGAGTTTTTACTTTCCTTTGGGATTGTGATTTAAACATTGATTTGCACATTTGGGTTTTTTTAATTTCAAAGTTTTCTCTTTTTGATTATTTGATTTGGAAACTGTCTGAAAGGCTACCTCTATATAAAGATCGCCTGCTTATATGTATCCCAATTGTTCTTATTTCATATTTGAACCTGTCTATAAAGACCACTTTTACTATTTACTGGTTCCCTTTGGTGGCCTTTATAGACAGGATTGACTGTAGACCATTGTGTTTGTTTTTGCTAGTTGTTTTATTTTTTATGTCGTTTTTATCGCGCCTATTATTCCTGTATTCGGAATTTGCAGATTCCCGCAGGTCACACGACGAGACTGACATTATTGTTATTTCAACTTCAATGCTTCGTGGATTATTTCTGGTCAGTGCGTCAAATATGAAGTCCTAAAACGACTACAAAACGTACACGGAACGAACCAGAAATAAGGCAATGCTAGTTTTTTGTCTTTGTTAAACAAACTTCCGCTGGCTAGTAGGATTTGGGACTACAAATGTGAAAAACAAACAAAACATCCATCGAGTTTATTCAGGTTTTGTTTCTTTTTTAGGAAAACCTCAATCATTTTAAAGTTAAATTTATTTTACATTTTTTTCTCTCTAAAATCGTGTTTTATACTTATTAAAATTTTTGATACTATTTGCTCATTTTTTGGATTGTTTATAAAATGCTAAACTCAATATTTTTAACATAAAAGGTTCGTTTATTTTCTGCTTTTGCTTTTAAGTTTTTTACCCTAATAGGAGGTGGGTTTTCTAAGATTGGGTAGGCGCTTAACAAAGAAAAATCTGGCACGGCCTAATTTAAAGAACGTTCTACACCCATTTTTAATAAAGTTTATTTTATTTCTTCTAAAACTTGGATTCATTTTTAATAAAGAATACTTCGAAATATGAACATTAATTATTATTTTAGCGATACACAAAATGTATATCCATTGATGTTTCTCATACGGTTCATTGACTTATCGCCCACGTCTGTTGGATACAAGTAATGAAAAATAGGAGTAGCCACACAAAAGTACGCATTTTTTCTTATTTGTTGTAACCAAAGCCCTGGAACTAATTTAAACTAATACGTGGCTAATTCATTTATTTTGACTAAAATCATTAAAAATTGTACTCTACTAAGATTAAAACGAAAGTTACTGGAAATTAGGTCAGCAGAAATTGTAACAAAATACCGATCTAAATCTTGATTTTTTTCGTATTTAGATTTTTTTTAAATGAAAGACATTGTTGTTCTAGTAAATTGTTGAGTAATAGTGTTTAACGTCAAAGTAAAATATTTCACCTATATCGAGAGTCACCAGCCGTAGGCGAAGGTGCAGACATTTTCCCTGTGCGTTGCACTGATGGCATTATACAACAGGGTTCTTTGTCGTGCAATGCCTACCGTGACATAGAACCTCGTTTGTTTTAAGTTCCTGTCCAAAAACGTGACTTTCATCTTGTAATTTTGAGTGCTTGCATAAATGTAGATTTCTGCTACAGTTAGATATTGTTTAGTACAGACCTGTATCGTTACGCCACAACACAAACATATAGTTCTATCATTAAAGCACTGATATCCCTAGATAAAATAATTTTATTGTTCGAAATAGTTTCTGAATAAATATCGATATTTAAATATAACAAAATCTTTGTTTACAGCAATGAAATGTGTCATTACGTATTGTAAATAAAAGCACATGAACCCATGACGTAATCGTAGCCTAGACAGAACGCACCGTCATAGCTCCGACCGTAAACGTAGATTTTACTGCGGTCGGGGTCCAATCAAAATCTTTGCATTAGAATGTTTGTTCTAAGCATCACCATATAGTAAACTGCTGCCTAGAGAGAAACCATTTTCAGATAAGAATCAGTACGGAGCGCTATTAGCACAACGCTCAGGAAAAAATTCTAAACCATCGCCTATATCTGGCGACGTCTCTATATGAATTAAATATTAGGTCATATTTGAAATATTTTAAAATTTTAACAAAAAATTATAATGAAAAATTTAAGAGCCATACATGCATGTTCAAAATAACTTTTATGCACAGTAGAAGCTGTGCATTTATTTTATCATTGTATTAATAAAGTAATCATCTAAAATAAGATCAAGGACGTTTCCGATCCATGCTAGTGGTTTAACCTCCCCCCCCCCTCCCCCAAAAAAAAAAAAAAAAAAAAAAAAAAAACCGCGACGGGAACTATTTTTATTAAGCTCTATGGGTTAATCTATGAACAATTTCGTGTTTGCATGTGAAGTGCAGGTCTGCCTTGTACTATCGCGCACGCAGTACGACGAAGACAAGCGTACTACTCCCCAGTAACATTATACTGATACCAGGTAAATCATTAAAGGCCAACGTCAAGGAAAATTCACTTTCCCGTATGTGGTCTAAGCTGTACTTGGAACTCACAGCGATGAAAGACCCTGGATTTGTTGACTGATGTCTTATCCATTAGGCCACCACGGCCTCTCCACCAAGTAATTGTAGTTTCTTTGTTATCTAAATATGTGCGTACTCTTTCTTGCTTTTGATTTGGACAAGATCTAAAATCTGACCGTGTGTAAATGTGTGTCTATTTTGATTTCACACCGGGCTAGTGTAGCTAGCTAAGTACATAACCCTCCGGAGTACCTTGCGCCACTTCCATGGTGTCACTGTACCCAGGATTGCTCTAGATTTATAGTTTTATATTCCGACCACTGTCAATTTTGATTGAACACGTGGCGGATGTAACTTGCTAAACAGGAAATGCATATTCTGTCGGAGGATCTGGTCTCACTTCTTTGGTGGAAGTTTCCGTTTTAAAATAAATATCCCAGTTTCAAAGTTAACCATTTATACTTTGCTTTTAAATTGTGTCCTTGAAATGGAAAGCTATGGTTGTTGTTGATATGATTGAAAATATAACTGTAAAAATATTCTAGTACTAAGTATTTTTTATTTGAATATGGACAGATATGTCTGTGTTTATTCATTAAAATTTACTGAAATATCATAATAAATGGACTGAAATATATCAATTTTGTTAGGTTGACTTCTAGAATAAGTTATGAGGGAATGATTTTGATTTTTAACAAATTATAAATTCTGTGTTCTCTTTTGACTACGACTAGGTGTGTTTCACACTTCAAATGAGGCACGTGAATTTCAGATTAAAAAGTGTCAGTATCCATAAAATCATCCGATAAATAGCATCAACAATACAACTCAGTAAGTGAAATCACCTACTTCATAGAAGGATTGAAATAATCTGTCAGATTTTCAAAATTCACACAGAAATATATACAATATACAATATATATATGTGCTTTATCTTCTAAAGCATTGCCTTTTGAGTTTATTTTGTAAAATGAATTTCTATTTTTCTCATTTCAACATTTTCAAATATTTTATATTTCCACCATTTCATTCGAAATACGATACGACCACCTGGTGCAAAATTAAAACAGTTTTCGTAATAACTTATATGAAGAAGCTCCCTGTTTACCATTTGATAACGTGATGGTTATGGTGGGAAACAATGTGAATGCCATATATTCTAGTGAGCTTGAAACAAAAGATAAGACGGATTCTGCTTCATATTCTTCATATTTCAACATTATGTATGACAAATGTGATGACTCCAATTTGTTTATTGTCAACTTTCTTTTTCTATACAGCAATATACTTGCTTATGGTTAATTTGTTTCCCAATTACATATTATATCGATTTTAGTTTTACAGCACTAAATATGATACAATTCCTTACCTGGATATATTTGACGTCCCATAGTTCCATGTTCCTTTCACACAATTTTGATTACACACGCAGCAGGTGTAGCTAGCTAAACAGGAGGTGCTTAACATTTTGGAGCACCCGGCCGCACTTCCCTGGTGGAAGTTCAGTGTCTTACCTAACTTGTCAGTTTCAAAGTTTTTACTTTGCTTCTGGATTGTGATTCGGACATGGATTAGTATGTTTGTTTTTAATTACCAGTAGTGTTTGGACAAAAATTATAAAACTATTTTTTTAAAGATGTTGAAAAAATACCCCAAAAGGAACAAGATATATTTTACCAAATATAGCTAGGGAAATACTATGCATAAGTATACCTTTGTTTTTGGGAAAATCAAAATTTTAACTTACAACAAATTTTATCTAGATTGTTCCCACTACGGGAACTTATAAAACGAAGCAAATTTGCTTGCAGATAAAATGTTGACTCAATGATATTGCAGTCACTATAATTAAAAAAAGTCCCATATATTGTTTCATGTTCGTTCGTATAAGTTCCTTCCATTTCCTTTGATTTTAAGTTGACACCCTTTTAGATTTTTGGATTTGTATCCCTTTGAAGATAACAAAGCTTAGAATATAAAGCATTTTAACAGATCCTAAATAAACTTAACCTGTTTCTAATGACAAATGTTTATTTATTTGACAACTAATCATAATTTTTGGTAAACGGGAAGTGCAGTTAGAACAGAAAGTTACAATACTTGATTATAAAATCGTCATCATAAATTTCCAATACGAAAGAATAATTGAAATCTAAAACAGATAAAAAACAAGTACCTGCCTTAAAACTCACCTCTATATAAAGGTCACCTGCTGATAAAGGCCAATAAAATTGTATCGCAATCGTTCTTTATTGATATTATTTGAACCTATATATAAACATCACTTGCCCATTAAGATATGTTTACTGGTTCACTTTGGTGATAAAGAGGGGTTTGACTGTATACTAACAATGGAATGTATGAAAAGACAGAAACATTTTGGAACCAATGATTGTAAAATCCTCTGAAAGTGGAGAAACACTGGACTTCATTTCTACAGAGCGACTAAGGAACAAAACAACAAAGTTTACGATATAAACCTTATACATAAAACATATAGTTAAAACGAGAAGAGTTGCTTACCATTCCGGGAAACCAAATGTTTAATGTTTTAAACATGATTTTGAGCAGAGACTGGCAATGTATATTAGATCACTTCCAAATAAAATGATACAACTAGAAAACATTATTTTTATATAAAATGTGCCAACAATCTCTAGAAAACAGATTTTGAGGAATAAGATTATGGTTTCATATGAGAGGATTTGCTTTGCTTTTGGGGTTGTAATTTGAATATGAAATGGTATGTTTGTGTTTTTATCATAAACATAGCCGATGTAAACAAGGATATGTAACAACCCGGAGAATAACCAAACAAGATAAACAGAAGTTAACCAAGTGGTGCAGGGTTTTATAAACACTCGACTTTTATAAAAAAAAAAAAGTACCCAATCTTGAAAGGTTAAAGCACAGATTTTAATTGACACCTTTTCTGATCGTGATTTGCATTCTTTCGAAGATAACAAAGTTTAGAATATAAAACCTTTGTAGACAGATCCTAAACACAAAATTAACCAAGTGATTTATAGTTTTATAAACACTAGACTTTAATGTACCCAATGTTGTGGTTAAAGCATTTTTCATTGCAAACATTTTACCATTTTGTTTCAATTAATGATCATTAAATACACACATTCAACAAGATCTAAAATCTTGTATTAAAACACATGTGTAGGGACTACAAATCAACGTTTTTGGTGACTATCTTTGAGAAAAAACAAAAGAACCCATTTTTTGAGACCGGATGTTCATTATACTCTAATTTTTTTCAATCGAACTATATTAAATCCAAGATCTTTTGTAATTACTAAACTTACGTCAAAAAGGTAAAATTAATGTATTTTTGGAAAGTACATTGTTGTATTATGTAGAATATGAATCTATCAATATAGAAATTACGTTTGCAATTGGTCATGCTTTGTTTCATAAACAGTTAAAATTAGCTTCATTCTGCATGAGTTCAGATATACATATAATTCATGGCAAGATATTTAAATACATATATTTTAGTATATTAAATACCTATTACTTACCATGGCGATTAATATGATACGACGTAGGTATAGATTGTAACTTTTTCATGTAACATAGATTAAAGGTCATTTTAAAAATCAATATAAGGTGTGTGACATAGATAGTATAAAAACAATTGATCAGGTACGAATAAATTAGATTAATTTGTTACTAATCTCAGAAAGGACGAATACTCACATAGTAAGTGTTTCAGTTGTAATTATTTTATATTGTTTTGTCTTCATGTGATGTTTGTCCTTTTCTCTTTTTCGTTTTACTCAATTTGTTTGATTTGGTTATTGCTCTTATTCCAATTCAATAACACATCTTTAGTTCTTTATATTGTTTTGTCTTTATGAGCTGCTTGTCCCTTATCTCTTTTTTCGTTTAATTGAAAATGTCTGATTTGATTATTGGTGTTATTCCATTTTCATAGCACATCTTTTGGACTTTATAATGCTTTTCTACACGTGCTGTTTTCCATTTTCATCTTATTCGTTTAACTGAATATGTTTGATTTGATTATTCATATCCATAGCGCATTGTTAGTTTTTTTATTCCTATTTCCACGATAAGAAAACAAAACTAGTCGAATTTTACAAACACCTTCACATATTATGTTGCTATTCTAATGTCATTTCAAATACAGTCGCTTTGTTGTACTTTTTTGTTACTGCAATATCAAATGTTTAGTCAGGAAAACATATGATAGGTATTGGATATCTCATAAAAGACCAGCGAAAAAATGTTTATATTTTTCAACGTTTATTAGATACATTAATTTGTCGTTTACTTTTACATCTTTGTTGACCTCTTAATCTATTTTAGTCTGTCGTAAAACTTTCCTTTCAAGACCTATCAATGTCAATAGACGTCCGCATTACTCTTTCTTTAATACGGTTACTCTTTTAGAATTTTGTTTCTATGAATTAAATTATTTACTCCTATGTGTACAATACGAGTCCAAAAATTCTGGTTTTGCTCAAATACAAGAAACCGTTTTAATAATGTTAATGCATCCGACAACTACACGAAACAGTTTATAGAAACACAGCCAAAATAACAGGATGAGAAAAGACAGAGGCATTGAAGAATACCATTTTTATGAAATGTCTTACAATTTATGGAATTAGAGTGAATGTTTAGTGGTATTGCTTTAAGACTATTGAAGGAAAATCATGCATCCACATTTTTCACAGCCTGTAGTCCATATATACACAAATTGAAAAACTTAAAATAAGACCTGTTTTACTAAACAATGAACTACCAATCTTTCCATAAAAGTGGAAAGGAAACAAATATCTTTATTTATATTTAATTACTTTTTATGGAAATATGTTCCATGCTCTTTCATTCAAAATTTCGATATAAAATATATAACCAGTATTTCGGAGATTGAGAACAAAATAAACCAAGGGTTCAAGATTTCGTGTTTGTTATATGGTGGCCGTCATCATGGTATTGTTGATAGATTTGATGTCTCTGTGTCCATGATTGCCCTGGTTATCTTTAACTTGTCATAGTTTCATGTTCCTTTCAATTTGATTGCAAACGTTGCGGGACTAGCTAGCTAAACAGGAGGTTCTTACTCCTCCAAAATATCCTACCATACTTCCCTGGGGAGGTTCACGTGTTTAACTTACTTACTAGTCAGTTTTTACTTTGTATGTAAATTTTGATTCTGACATGGATCAGTATGTTTGTTTTTGACTGATATCAAATGGTCGCCGAAATTTATATAATAGAAAAAATTCATTTGGTTAATTTTTTCATCGTTAGTCTTTAAATTTTTGTATATCAGTTGTATGTTTTTTAAATTTCGATTGAGTTCAAATTAATATTAAGATATCATTTGCGGTTCTGCTAAACATGTTAAAGTATCAATCTAGTTTTTGAGTTTTCTCTTTGCAATAAAGATCTTGACTAACGAACAGACATGTACAAATACCTTTCTGTGTAAAAACTTCCTATTTTAAAAGTATTAGGTAGATTTAAGTCGTATTTACGACGTGTTTACTAGAATAAAGAAAATTAATTTGTTTCATAAAAACGCAATATAAAATACTAGTATGAAAATAATGACTAGATATGAAATAAAATTAACGAAAGAGGAGCCAACAATACACTATGTATGCAATCAAACCAGACATAAAACAAATATATTTAATTCAAATTTATCACAATTTCCTTTTAAATATTGGATATAGCCATAAAAAACAAATAAAATGAATTCAACGTGACATGAGCATATTAATATAAACACATATGTATGTAAATATAAACAGGATTATGTGATCAGTTATCATCAGGGTATAATGAATGATCGGTAGAATGTACTTAGTTATTAAGAAGAGTCCAAGTACATCCGATGAATATATATCTCTTTAGCTAGTTACATCGAAAACAAACATACTAATCCATGTCCGAATCACAATTCAAAAGCAAAGTAAAAACTTCTTTGGAACTAACAAGTCAGGCGAGACACGTGAACTTCCACCAGAGCAGGTTGTCCGGAAGAGTTAACACATCCTGTTTAGCTAGCTACACTCGCCACGTGTGTAATCAAAATTGTGTGAAAAGAAACATAGAACTATTGGCCGTCAAATACATATTATACCAACGATGATTTTACAGCACTACACCACAGTTTTGGAATATAATTCCACATCAGTATTGCTTGGACCAAAATGTTGAAAAATATCCAAAAATCTAAACTATATTTAACCAAACGTAGGTTAAGTAATACTTTGCATGAGGGATTATACCTTAGGTTTTTAAGATATATTTTATATTCATTATATTTCATAGTTTAATTAAAAGCAAATTTACAAGTCTTGCTAAATTATTAATATTATTTTCTAGTACATTATAGTTCATGGTTATGTAAATTTGATAAACAAATGATGGCATTAATTTGCTTTGTGTCTATAATCACGCCTTACTGTGCTTCATTTGGATTACCAATTTTGTAATTAAAAACAAAACAAAAACCATGTGTCCACAATGCAATTTAACGATGTCTGACAGAAGACACAATCAAGACCACGATATATTACTAGTAATTAAAAACAAACATACTAATCCATGTCTTAATCACAATACAAAAGCAAAGAAAAATATTTTGGAAATAACAAGTCAGGTTAGACACGTGGGAAGTGAGGCCGGGTGTTTCCGAAGGGTAAGCACCTCCTGTTTAAATTATACACACAAGAGCAGAAAAGCTAACATATATATTGGTATCACAAAAACTCCCCATTTTGGACGGGCTCTGAATATAAATTCATGTAGTGTATTCATTAGACTACTAAAAGAATCAAACCATTCAATGCAGTTGAGTTAACAATAAAATTACCACCACAATAGAATTAATATTTTATCATTTCATTTGAGTGTTGTGTATATGCGTTTTACGCATTTAAAAGATTTAAAGAGCTTTTCAGCATTGCACTTTAAAACAGAGTACATAGTTTTTACTTACTAACCTTTTATGGGTATGTAATATATATTGGCACTGTCTCATACATTAAATCAATACAAATTACGTATATGATCATGTCCAGTATTATGCAGACGTCTGTAATAAGTGTTGCAATGTTAACTGTGCTGTTTATAGACGTAACATTACTTTGAATTAGAATCTCCACCTCCGTATTACATTACGAAATTTTTATCGGTTGTTCATAACATAATCACATAGTAAGAAAAAAATTATTCTGACGAGAGAAAATGTTCCCGATGACGTAAATAGTGGCAATGATGTTGTTACATAACTTCATGGATTGCAAAATTATGCAATAAAATTTATCAAGTGGATAAAATTGTTAATGTACTGCAATACTAATCAAATGATATTTTAATATTCAAATTGAGTTGAAATTTATTCTACACAAACTTTTGTATTCATCATAAAAATTGTAAATGGACATAACTCGCATATACATTAAAAATTGTGAATGGACAAAAACGCATTTACATTAACCCTGAAATATTCAAATACCATACAATAAAAACTATTAGTATTTAAATACCATTTTTAAAAACTACGATAGGTAAAATTTACCTTAAGTAGGCGATATTGCTTCTTCATTTATTCTAAAAGCAGTAAGAGGTAGAAAACTACGTTAGTATTATTGAATCATTTTCAGTAATATTGTATATTAATGCATAAGGTTATACATATATATAATTATTCACTTGACCAGACGCAATTTTGCTACATCCATATTCTTCATCGAGGGCATCTGTCATGCATTTCATAAAGAATTGGACGTTCTCATTTCGGGAAATAAGAAAATTCAAATAAGCAAAATCAACCAAAAGCTTGTGTTTATCAAAACGCTATCCATAAGATCAATTGGAAATATTAACCATTTATCCCATAAACTTTTCTGTTCTAAAAAAATACATTTTTGAAATTCAATGGTGACATACGTAAGATTTACGTGGAAAAATTACGTCATAATTATTTGTAATGGGAACTATCCAAATATGTGTAGCTACTCCTCATGTTAACGAGTATATTACAGTTATAAAAATGACAATTTGAATGAACATTTGATACAATAAGCAAAGGTTGAATCGGTTCATTGCTATACAAATGTATCAGTTTATGTGTTATTTACTCACAACACGATATGGCATGTTCATGTTAAAATGATTCGATACGAGACTCCCTCTAAACTACTGTGTTTATCCATTTCTGTGAATGTGTTTCGAAGACTTTTTACATTACTTCTTGATTGTGATTTTGGATTATTATGTTTGTTTTTGATTCCCTAGCTTTTTATTTAAATTCTTAAATAGGTAGTAAAACATAAAAATAAACTTTAAAAAATTTCAGTTTTTTTTGCAGGATCTAAATCATTCAACGCACAAGCTTATACAAATCTTTAATGATCAGTCGACCAATCATTAACTTTTTACAGATACAAATAGAAAATATTTTTTTAGTTTTAAAAAACCCTTAGTTTATTGCATCTGCAAGGTTGGCTCAATGGGGTTCGCCGCTTTACCACGTGATACCCTCTGACGTTTGTGCGGAACACTTATTTCTAATGGATATGGAATCGAATAAGATGTCTTTTCTCATTAAAAAAAATGTCATTCCAGGATTTGTGACGTTGACATTTTCCAAAAAATGTTAAGATGTATTGATCACGTGGAACAGTGGCGAACCCCATTGTAAGTAAAATAGCTCTACTATTCTGCACATTTTTAAACTCTTACTACGACAGTAACATAATTTTAATTTGATCTTTTTGTTTGTTTTCAGATAATGAATAACCTACTTCTTCAAATTTTTGTCAGTTTGGTTTTATGCAGTGTGACATTTGCCTGGTTTTTTGACACTCCTGACATACATGGTCAAAGGCGGCAAGGTGTAAGTAGAAATTAACCAGCTCCCTATTTTTTCAATTTACATTTAATTTGTAGTTTTTAAGATTTAGGCTTTTTTGGCGAACTATAGTTTCATATTCCAAATTTGATCATCCACATAGCGAAACAGAAGACGCTAACCCGGGTACCAAGCTTCACTTCCTAGGTGGAAGTTAACGTGTTTAACGTAATTTACAAGCTTCACTTGTTTTAATATGCTTTGGGATTGTCGTCTGGTCGTGTATGGGTATGTTTGTTTTTGATTAGTATTTAACGTTCTATTTCAATAAGTTAACATACCAATCCATCACCAAATGAGAATCAAAAAGAAACATTAAAACTGGAAAATTAAATTAAACACGTGAATTTCCATCACGATATTGTGGCCGGCTGTTCCGGAAGATAGTTTAAAAGTATTTGAAACGGCGAAAAATTTCTTTCCGAAACTAGCATTTTGCCAACAGTCAGGATAATTGCGTCCTCAAAAATCAAATGTCATATACTTCAGAAATGAAAAGAAAACAGCTGGAAATAGTGAAAAGTATCGTTTTCTAGTTCACGCGTTGAACTAATTTTGTCATATTAAAAAAGTTTTACTTCGTTTTGGGATTGGTATTCGGACTGGTGGGTTTGCTTTTGATTTAAATATCTTTTCCGACCGACTTTAAGGATGTGTATACAACTACATGCTCATTATTATGAAACCTTGGAGGAGTATTAATCATGTAAATAATTCTCACTTCCTCTGAATTCATGTTAAAGTATTACAAAAGTTGGTCTATAATATGGTGACACATTAATTACAAATTGTAACTTTAATGTTTGACAATTTAAATTGAAACAATACGTAAAAATTAACATCCTGCTCAAATTTCCCGCCATACTGTAAAAGAAGAAACATCTGAAGCAAAATATAGGCAATTTTCATTGTGATATTTTCTCAGCAAATATTTCTGTAATTTTTCCCTCAGAGTCAGAACCAAGAAAATGTCTTACAACGAAATAGTTTAGAAGATCAAAACCAAGAACATTTCCTATCGCAAATGTGTCTTGTTATTAAGTAATCAAAAAATCTTCTTTTTTTTCATATTCCAGGTACCAGATGCACAGACGAGAGGCTCCGCAGAAGGATTAATAGATGCCGATGTGTCGACGAACTTTGATATGGATAAAAGGACCCAACATAGAAATAATAAACAGGATGAGGATAAGTTTGATAAAGCCTTAGTAATATTTCTACGTTACGATCAAAATAGGGATGGTGTTTTAAACATAAAAGGTAAAGAAATATGATTTTTTAATTATTATTTTATAAATATACTTTTGTCTAAATTTGCTGCTGGTCAAAATCTGAAAATTTTCAAAAATTAGGATAAACTCTCTGATGAAAAGGATTTCCTTTAGTAAATTTGATTCAATATATATTATTTCAATTTCTTCAATTAATTATTTTTGATTCACAATTTTGGTCCATGCACTACTGATGAGGAACCGTTTCCAAAACGACCGTCTAGTGTTGAAAAATTAACGAACCCCTACCGGGTCTGACCCAAGCCTTTAAAATTGGTAGCGACATTCTCCATTTACTCGGCATTACGAAATAAAAGTAACGATTCTTTTAGTTGAGAGCTTAAAATACTTGAGGTCTCGTGTCACAGTCAGAGTGGCCAAATAAAGAACCCTGCTGTATAATTCTATCAGCGTAAGCACAGGTCAGGTTTTTGCACCTTTGCCTAAAGCTGACGACGTCTCCATATAAGTTAAATAATATTGAATGGGGCGTTAAACATCATTACTCACTAAACTCAACTCTGATTAAATTAAGATCTATAACGACATATCAGGCAAATCGGTGTTGGTAAGGTTCTTTGTTTACAGTATCGGTTAAATGCTTAATTTTATTATCAAATCTAATCTTCTTTTCTTCTTAATATAATCAAAAACAAACATACTCATCCATATCCGAATCACAATCTAGAAGCATAGTAAAAACCTTGTAGCTGACAAGTCAAGTTAGACATGTGAACTTTCAGCAGGGAAGTGAGGCCTTGTGCTCCGGAAAGTAACTGATACATTGAAAGTAATACGATTAGCATCAATAAAGAAAAAAAGTATTTATTACTAAATCAAAATCAAACATACCAAGCCATGCCCATGTAAAACTCATGTTAAAATTAAACATTATCAAATTTTATAAGATTAGTCGGCCGTTAATACTCTTAAAACTCCAACGCCCTCTGGTTTTATCAATTAATATTGCAAATTCACAAGACAGTTTTTATAATCTGAGTTCAAACTTCACAGATTAGTAATTGTTTCCAGTTATGAAAAGCTAAAATCTGCTGATAGAGGATTTAAGTAATTTGTGATCAACCAAGCATTATGCTATATAACGCTGTGTGTGACCATTCCTGCCTGGCATGAAACGCACGAATGATATAAAGTTTTCACCAACTTTACCAGTTAGACAAATTTGTTTACGCCTAAAGTGGTTTAAAATTTCTAAGTTTAATGAATTGTTCTTGCGTCATCGCTGTATATAATCCCCTAGTTGAATTTCACACAATATAATATGACGTAAAATGTTTAAATGCTTGGTCATTCAAATTAAACAGAAGTTTTTTGCCCTTTTAAAATTTCTCAGTCTGATGAATTATTATTTTGTCAACGCTATATATAATCTCCTAGTTGAATTTCACACAATATGATATGACGTGATATGCATCGTTATTCGAATTAAACAGAAGTGTTTTGCTCTTTCACTCTTTGTATAGAACTGTTACCAATATGCAAGAGCTTTGGAAATTATACATATGGTACTTTAACGTTTTATGAAACGTATCTCGTGCTCGATGTTGCGTTGGCTGTTGCAAATTACATACACATGAGTATTTCAGTTTCAAACTTCGTTCTTTTATATAAACGCGGAATTAGAATAGTAAATTAAAAAATAAAAGAGGTTTAATAAAAATATTAAATTGTCATTCTTTTTATTTTTCAGAATTATACAAAGCCTTAAGTAGAAAGAAGGAATCAACATTATCCAAAATCCTTGGGAAATTATGACAGGGCAGTATGAAGAGTAATCATGTGATGTGATTTGTTAAAAAAAGACAAAAAAACCAATAAGATCTTGAAAAAAATCTGCTGACACGCTGATGAATGTACTGGTCGGTTATTTTATTTAACAAATTGTTTATTTAATAATAAAAATGTGATGTTGAAAACCTTTACAGATTGCCAAATACCAAGTCGTTTGGATTGCGCTTCCATTTAGTAATGAAAGTTTGATTTTTTGCTTCGAAGGTTAGAGGGTCACAATAAAAGAATTAAAAATTAGTATATATCTTATTTTTCTATTTTTATGCAATTATTGATACAATATTATATTGAATTTATACCTGACACACAATGTTGAAGACCCGAAGAGTCGGAGAATGAGAAAAACAAATATAGCATTCCATATTCTAATCGCAATGCAAAAGCAAGGTAAAAATTTGAAAAATGTCAATTTAAGATAATCACTAGTAATAAATAGGATAATATATTATCTTAGTATTTTCTAAGCTTAATTTGGTAAAATATATTTTGGTCCTTTGGGTAGCTTTTCAACATCTTCAAGATAATTTTGGTTTCATAATTTTGGTCCAAGCACTACTGATGAGGCAATGTATTCTGTAAACGGCCGTCTAGTGCTGCAAAATTAAAACTGGTTTAATATGTAATAATACCCAGTCTTGAATGAGTTGGTTATTGTGTGGTCTTTAAAACTCCTCTAATTAAGAAACTTTCCTTGATATTCGACGTCACTAACAATATATAGTAGCAGGATAAATGCACAAAAATGCACAAAATAGAATGCCTCATTCTGTTCTACACCAAACAATTATATATATGTTTGCTATTCGATGAGAAAACTATGTAAGTTTGGTGATTGTTGCTTTACGTTATAATAGTAATATTACAAACATTCACGTGTAGCTTCACCTATATGGAAAGGTTTTTTTTGTAGCTTAACTTTTATGGAAAGGTTTTTTTTAACTATTAAGTAATATCTCGCTCAATATTCTGTTATTGTCTAAATATCCCGGTAGTTTCAATATGAAAATCCTATAAACTAAGGTATACTCTTGCTAAGTAATTCCTTACCTGAATTAGGTTAAATATATTTGGTACTTTGGATATTTTTAAAATATTTGTTTCAAATCAAAATTAAACATACAAATTCATGTCCGAATCACAATTCAGAAGCCAAGTAAAAACTTTGCAACTGACGAGTCGAGAGTCAGGAGGTGAGGCTGAGTGCTCCCGAAGAGTAAGCACCTCCTGTTTAGCTAGCTACACCCACCACGTGTGTAATCAAAATTAGGTGAAAGGAACATGGAACCATGGGACGTCAAATATATCCATGGCAATCCTGGACACAGAAACATTAAACTTATCAACAATACTGTGATGACGGCCATAAAACTTTTTGGGGCCTTGATAAGCCTAGGCTTGCAATATTCTTGAATCAAAAATTTATATGTAATTAGTCTGTTTCGTTGTACAAAGTCCCCGTAGTAGGAACAAGCTCTACCATAGCGTATTTTTAAGAAACAAATACACCATAAGCAGGAGAAGCCGATATATTGCTGCATAAAAAAGGAAAGTTGAACAATAGAAAATTTGAAGTCATCACGTTTGCCATGAAGTTTCAAATGTAGACTTTCGTGGGCGTCATAGTTGAGATAAAAGTATAAATATGAAGCAGAACTTGAGAAATCCGTAGTATCTTTTTAACTTCAAGCTCACTAGGATAGATGACATTCACATAGTCTTCAAATTTAGGATTGTTAAAAGAGAGAACGTCATCTATATATCTGTATGCCGAGTTGGATATTTTGTCTTTTCTCCAGATTTAACAAGGTTTTGCATATATTCTGCTTCAGAGATTAAAGAAACAAATAAACAAGCAATGGTGCACAGTTTGTATTCATTGGTATACCGATTGTTTGCTAAAAGTTATATAGCCAAACAAAATATATTATCTATCAAAAACTCCAAAATTGTGGTGATGGTATCTTCAATATACTACTTGGCTTGACACACTGCACAAAATATATCAACATACAATATTATAAGTTCATGCAGAAACCATAAAATGAAATAAAATGAAAATTGGTTAGCTGTTGAAGGAAACATTTGGATTAACAGAGTAAACTGAAAATAATAATTAAATCCAAAAAGTTGAAAGTGAAATGAAATGAAAAAAAGATCATGTAACTTAAAAGTGAATAAGAAACATATGATCTAAGATCTGTGTGAGAAAATTAAAAAAAAGGTTTTGGAAGTAAATGCAATTTTGATAGCTATTTTTAAAAAGAAAGTAATAAATATCAGAAAATGGAAAAAAACTAGCGAAGAAAATAAGCGAAATCAAATTTAATGTCCCATTTCTCGAACAAAGGAAATGAATTTACAGATATAGGAATGTAAGCATAATGTATAAGCAATTTTATGATGTTAAATGTAGCTGCATACAAATAAATTGTTGACTCAAGGATATTGTAAGCTTTGATTTATAAGGCCCTGAAAGTGTTTTATGATCGTAATCACAATATTATTCATAGAATGGTGGCTTGGTATCCTAAATTACCCTTGGTATTTATGAATACCTAAAGACCCTGTACCTTTCATTCCAATTTTTATCACATACTTGGCGGGTGTAGCTAGCTAAAAGAAAGTACTTACTTCTCCCAAACACTCGGACATACTTTCATGGTGGAAGTTTATGTGTTTAACCTAATGTACAAACTTCGAATTTGTACTTTGCCATTGGATTGCGATTTGACATGGATTGGTAAATTTGTTTTTGATATATGGTTTATTCACTTCCCTGCTGAACATTCAAATTAAAACTTAACCAAAACTCTTTGCAATGTTCATAAAAAGGCACAATGACATACTGATTAAGACTTAACAAAGGCTGATAAAAATAATTTATTATCTTTTCTGTGCACAACATTATTAAAAATATCGACAATGAAATCCAAAGTGATTTCGAATACGATTTTATTCTTAAGGTAGTTCCATACTTTACAAATCGCGTGAAAACACATATTGAAATTTTGATATGTTGTACATGGGCATAAACCATTCAACATGCCAAATTTCAGGCAGGTATTCGACTTGCTTAAGAAGTTCTGAAGCGCCACCTGGGGCTATTTTCACGACATAAATGATCAAAGTATAAGTACTGTTATCAACAAATAAGCTTTAATAATTTTTTGTCATGCTTAGAAACCAAAAGTATCTTGCATTTAAATTAACCATTATGTCATGAAGATTATTTGGGCCAATGGAACTTTACTTCCGGTCACGTGGTATTTTTCTACAGCGCCACCTATCAAGAGAGAACATTAAATTTTCGGAAAACTAAAAGTAACACCCTTGCGTTAATTCGTAGATTTTTAAAAAACTAAGTCGAATACTACCTCTGATTTTCACATATATTGCACATGAATATATAAGTTTGATGTTCGGAAACAAAAAATAGGGGGTCGTCAAGCTACTTTTTTCATAAAATTGCATCAAAATCCTGAAACAAGAAAAAGCCTAATTCCTTACGTAAGAAGTTACCAATAACGTCCTAGGATACTATTATAAACTCAATATTTTTCATTTGGTATTAACAAATAAACAAAATCACTGATTGTGAGCTATTTGGTTGTGCAAAACAAAACTAATTTAAATGTCATATGGTCTGTCGCCCATAGCAACTCATAGCAACCGTTACCCAATACAGATCAGTAAAAATGGAAAAGGGATTTGTATGTATACATTGATTAAAAGCGTTCTTGGTTCTAGGCTGCTGAATGAAATTCAAATACAAGAGCAAAACCAAACTGCTAAAATTGACACCGAGAAAAAATATCATACAGTATGTTTATTGATGAATCGCCATTTTGTGTCCTACTATTTGTATTTAAAATCACCTAAAGAAACAAACATAAAGCGGCATTTAAAACCCCGTCTTCAAAATTTAAACAATGTACTTAAACCTTTCAATTATTTAGAATAGTACTCTCAACAGTGTAGATCTACCTAATTTCCGTTATGTACAATATACATTTTCTTCTTAAAAAGTGCACAGAATTGATATTGTGAATTCTAATCTTTTGTGAATGCAGAAATTATTCTACTAAATGATAGCATAACAGCGTTCCCGCCATAATTCTGTAGGCGCCGAAGACCACACATTCGTGACGTCATAGATAAAAAAAAGTCAAATCAGACATTTTGACCGTACGCACAAAACGACCATGGTATGGAACTACCTTAAACAGATTTATAATTTTTATGATTAAAATTACTTAAAATTGTAGCCATGTCTTTTAAAAAGGAGCTTTAAACAGTTCTGAAAGGTACCAAAAAATTAACAGCTTTTTTTATTGTTAACATCATCCGACGAAAAAAGCTTAAAAAACACATGCTGAAACGGAGAGATAATTCTAATTATCTTGCTTGAAGGCAAGTTTTAAATTGCCAATCGAATAAAACTTAATGTTTAGGATAATCATAAACATACATACCAATTTATGTCCAAATCACAATTTCAAAGCAGTGTATAAACCTTTGAAATTGGCAAATTAGGTCAAGCATGGAGGAAATTATACGGAATTGTTTTCTGTTGAATGTTTTTTAATACTTGTAAGTGTAAATTTAAGCATGAAACAACGCAAATACATAATGAATTTTTACAACCTGATATTTAATTAATACATAGAAACTTGTCGGATAAAGCAAGATGCATAAAAATACTTTGCTTATGCAATAATATGGCATTCATATGCTTATGAAGGACCTCAAAAGTTTTATGACCATCATCACAATATTGTTGTTTGATGTTTCTGTTTCTAAAATAACGATGGGTGTATTTGACTTCCCATATAGTCCCATTTTCCTTTCATTCCCAATTTTGATTAAACACGTGGTTAACAGGAGGCGCCTACCCTTCCAGAGAACCTGGAATCACTTTCATGATGACAGTTCACGTGTTTATCCTAATTTGCCAGGTTCAAACTTTTTACTTTGCTTTTGGATTTTTGTTTGAAACGGATTTTGTTAGTTTAACAATGATAATTCATGACACTGTTGAAATGCAAAATTATTACATCTCGTAATAGGAGTACAATTTTTTCAAGAATAATAAAAAACGCAAAATTAAACCTTTCAATTCCTTCAAATTTAATGCAATCATTTTTAAAAGTGCTTAAACTATATAACTTATTGATAAAAAACAAACATACTAGTCCATGTTCAAATCACAACCAAAAAGTAAAGAAAAAACTAGCAAATTTGCCTCTACCAAGGAATGGAGACCACTTGATACGGAAGAGTTTAAGTACCCACAAACATGTCTATTCAAAAACATGAACGACATAAACACAACCATGCAATGTTAAACATGTCCAGGGCAATTCTGGATAAATATATATATATCAAAAATATTGTAATGACGGCCATTGATACATTCAATTTGTTTTATTTTTTTTACACAATTTTAATTACACATGTGGCTGGTGTATATAGCTAAACAGAAGTGCTAACGCTTCAGGAGCACCCGACCTCACTTCCCTGGTAGACGTTCATGTGTCTAACATTACCTGTCAGTTCCAAAGTTTTTACGATGCTTCTAGATCGTGATTCGGACATGGATTAGTATGTTTGTTTTTTTATTTTGACCAAATCTGGAATAAGCTAACTTAAAATATTTAAAAGCAAACAAAAGTGACCTCTCAGTTTGGTCTTCCATTTAATATTTATTATAAACAAGTATATTAAGATATTGGGAACACAAGTGCAAAGTTAGAAACTCTGCTTCTATTAAAAGAGTAAACACTATGTTAGGTAGATTCTTTTATGGATAAACAACATTGACCCGTCCGTTTGACCTTTCATTAGGAATATTCATGTAGAAGAGTTCACCCTATACATGGTTAGCAGTAGGAGTCGCAGTGTGATATGTGATTAGTCTTCTCATTATGTATAATAAATTAACCTGTGTAATTTCTATATATATAAATGCAGTAGCCCTCAATAAATATTTAAATTGAAGGTCAAACGGACATGTCAAAGTTGTTGGCCTATACTATATATAAATATTTCTAATAAAACGCAAAAGTCATTTTTGTTTGTCTATAATATTTATTGCAAATGTATTATTCAATGCCTTCTGGTAAATTAAAAATGAAACATCTTTAGTAAAGTTATATAACCTAAGAGAAAAAAAATAATGTTGGAAAGTCGACGTTGGTAGAAATTGATGATTTTTTAAAACAAATTGTCCTCTTTGGGGTCACTAAGGTAGTCTGGTGATCTAAAGCCGGCTTACAGAATATAGCACCTCTCCCACTTAGGTTCGAATAACACCTATTATTCCTGGTGTATCCAGGTGTGAGAAAGTTTATCAGTTCTCATGACAACGGCCGTTGTCCCCGAGGACTGCGGTTTTAGACACAATCGCCAAGCTCGAAACCTCGATACAATACAAGTGGACGATTCTTAATGCTGAACAAAGAGGATTTACTGTGGAGCATTCTTCAATCTAGTCAATCTACGGTTTGTAAAATTAAGGATCTTAATACAGAGTTATCTCCCGTTTCTATAGAAATTGTTATTGGTAACTTTAATTGGCAAAAAACCCAATTTCCACTAGATTGCAATTGGTAAATTTTTATGGTGAATAAAAACAACATTCCTGAGAATATTTTCTGTTGCAATTACTTTGAGGTTTGACCCTATTTTTTTGATAGATTGACCCGACTATAAACCCCTTTGATGGTATATCAGGCACGAGTTTCACAATCATTCCTTAACTAAGAGCAACCTTAATGATTTTAAGATTGATACGGTATTTGGAACTCCAGGTGTCATTTTGAGGATCAATTTAAGCTGATAACATCTGCATTTAGTTTTGTCAAAAAATTATTTTCATAGTTTAAACAGAGATTGCCAAAATAATTTTTTGAAATTTAATTTAGGGGAAATTTTAGTAAAAAGAATAATTGTGAAACTAGAACCACTTATTAACCTTATCACAACAATCATCTCTTGATGAATATTTATGAAATTGTATTCGTTGATTATTAAATGTGTGGACTGTCAATGGGTGGTCTTTTGTTATTTTTTCAATTTCATCAAGAGAAATTGCCTTATCATTATTATCAGTGGGCGATTTTACTATGATTAGATTGACTTACACAACTTCATGATTAGGTCGGTCAATTATGTTTAACAAGTGGGTGTGTTTCGCACAGCAAGTTAAAACGTGTTTAAAAGATTATAACACAATGGACGAATAGAATGTTGGATTAAAAAACAAACACAGCAACCCATCTAGCACGTGAAACAATATAGTCCGATCACTTATTCAGTAAGGAGTACCGACGTAGGCTTAAAAGAGATCGTGGATTACTTACCTCAAATTTCATTAATGCTATATATGTAGATATGTTATTTTAATAACATGTGTTGAAAATGGTGAAATCTCTTATATTAAGTCTAAAAGTCAAATAAAACCAGTTTTTATCAGACGCGCATCTGAATTCAGATGATACGTATCACATAGTAAAATGCTTCATCGCCAACAACTTTATATTTTGAGACAACAATCTCGGCTTTCTTAGATGACATTGAACGTTTTGTAGTTTAAAAATATTGAATTAAAGGATTGTATCACTCTGGGCCAAACATGTGTAAAAAATAAATTTTATTTTTATTTTTATTTTTGTGCCGTTTTACTTGTTGTAAATTCATTAACAAATACAATGGACTAGTCCTTGACGACTGGGTAGGAATAGAAACACCTGTGTAAACCCGTATTGCATGAATACGTATTATAGTCCGATCACATTTTCAGTGATGAAAAAAACATGTTTTGAATGGGTGGTGTGATTCAAACTTCGATATCGTACTTGATATAACTTCAATAGACTTGAAATTTTCATATTTTGAATATTTTTTTGCAAAAATTTCAGCTTTTTCAATCTTTTCCCCTAATAATTTATATTAATACCAGTTTTAATTTTACAGCACTAGACGGCCGTTTCGAAATACAATACACAATTATTGCTTAAATTTTAATAAGTTTTTTCGATTAAAGATTTTTGTGAAATAAATACTTGTTTGTTTGCAGTCTTGATTAAAAGGTTAGTATTTAAAAATACTATTTTTTCTATCTACATGGTAAACGTTTTAAATTTTACTGTAGTTGTTCAGTTTTTGGGTTTAAATTTTAGCAATTCATTGAAAAGTAGCTGTTATCCCTATGATATTTTGATATGACATATTCGACAGCTTCATTCATAACTAAGTTTTGATTAAATAATACTTCTTCACGCTATACGGGTTTATACAGGTGTTCCTATTCCTAACCAGTATACGTTACGGACTAACCCATTATACTTGTTTATAAATGAACAACAGTTAAAACGGCATAAACATCAAAATAAAGAATAAACAAAAACAAACAAACTAATCCATGTCCGAATCACAATCCAGAAGCAAAGGAAAAACTTTGGAACTGACACGTCAGGCTAGACACGTGAACTTCCACCAGAGAAGTGAGGCCGGTATTCCGGAAAGGTAAGCACCTCCTGTTTAGCTAGATACACCCGCCACGTGTGTAATCAAAATTGTGTGAAAGGAACATGGAACTATGAGACGTGAAATATATCCAGGGCAATCCTAGACAGAGACATCAAACTTATCAACAATACTGTGATGACGACCATAAAACTTTTTGAGGGCCTTGATAAGCCTAGGCTTATTAATTCATTTATTACACTTGTTTGGTCTAGAGCGACACAATTTTTTTATTTAATGTTTCAAAATTACAAAATCTTCAAGGTCATCTAACAAAACTGAGATTTTTGTCTCAACAGATGAAGATATTGGCCATAAAGCATTTTACTACGTGATAAGCATCATCTGAATTTATATGTGCGCCTGATTTGATTTTTAGACTTAATATAAGAAATTTTTTAACCAAATTGTTTTAAAATATGTTATAAAAATAACAGATCTACATATAGCATTAATCAAATTTGAGATAAATTATCCACGATCTTTTTAAGGCCACATCGGTATTCATCAGTGAATAAGTGACCGGACTATAGCAAATCAGATCCCACTTCTGAATGACTTATATTTGAATGAAGATGTCGAATTTGCCATATGTTGTAGATAGAAAAGTAGTATTTTTAAATACTTACCTTTGAAACAAGACTGCAAACGAACAAGTAATATTTCTCAACAAACTTTTATCGAAAAAGTTTATTGAAATTTATTCAGATAAATTAAAAGCAAAAAATTAAAAAAGCTGAGAATTTACAAAAAATATTAAAAAATACGGAAAAATATGTTCTGAAAGACTTGGAATTTCGCAAGTCTTTAAGAGTGAAGTGAGTGATTGAATTATCGTTTAAAGCCGCATCAAGAATAGCTGCAATAATTAATATTGCTGATGCGGCTTTAAACAATAATTCACTCACTCACTCACTTCACTCTTAATGACTTGTGAAATTCCAAGTCTATTGAAGTTATACCAAGTAGGATATCTCGTCTAAGCTTGAATCACATCACATTCACACACTGAAAATCTTATCGGACTATAGTAATATTTCCCATGCTTTTACTTAAATAACAGACATTGTCATAAGTTTTAATATGATGTGTAATAGCGTTGGACTTAAGTTCCAATGGACATATGTCCGCGTGGGTTCGAACCCCACACGTACTATACTTAGTAACAATTGTTCAGAGTGTATTTATTATCCACAACGTGAACTTTATACAACGCAGCAAGCTGCTTACAAATAAATTATTGACGCGAGGATACTGTTAATGTATTTAATTTCGCGTGCATTTATTTTCGCGGTATAGGATATTTAGACATATCTGCGTAGTTAAATTTTTGCGTTTTTGAAATATGCTCTATAACATAAAAGGTAAAATATAATTTTCGCTTTGTATTAATTTTCGGACAAAACAAACGACCGCGAAATAAGCAAAAATTAGTACACTACGAAAATAAATACGTTTACAGTATTGCAGGTCAAGACTTATTAAGGCCATCAGAAAATGTTTATGGCCGTCATCACAATAACATAATTAGGCATTAGTATGATGTATCTGTATCATAATCTTCCCTGGATGTTCCTATATTTACATTTTGATTACACACGTGGCGTTTGTGGCTATCTAAACAGGGGTGCTTGCTCTTCCGGATCAACCGAATTTACTTCCCTGGCAGAAGTTCACCTGTTTACCCTAATTCGCAGTTTTTTTTTTTTTTTTTTTTTTTTTTTTTTTTTTTTTGGAATTGAGATTTTGTTATGGTTTAATGTGTTTGTTTTGATTATACAGTTTGGGTACTGTAAACGTATATAATTTCGCGTGTATTTATTTTCGCGGTATATGAATTTTAGAAATATACACTATACTTCAATAAGCATGATATAATTTTCGCGTGGTATTAATTTCAGCGCAAAATATACAACCGCGAAATAAGCGAAAATTAGTTATTCCGAATCACGACTGAAAACAAATTAAATGCGAGGTATTTGTCACATATGTAATTAACGAGAGCGAATTCAACATTTTGCATTTGTGACTAGCACATAGATTAATTAGAATGATTTTAATTTTGACAAAATTATTATTATTTTTTTTAAAAAGGTTGCATATTTAGTAACTAAGTTCACTGTATATTAAATTTAAACAGGAATACAAAGCTCTCTGACTTTTTTTTTGACGTGTTTTGAAATTATTTCAATGCAGATCGCTGTTTTTTAAACAAAAATTGCAAAAATTAACCGAGGTCAATCTTTGGATTAGATTTAAACATGGATTAGTATGTTTGATTTTGATTAATAGATCTGTACTTTAATGAAATTTGACGTCGATACATCAAAAACATTCTGGAATCCAAAAATATTAGAATATGGACTTGGCTAAGCTTATATCGCCGTTAAAGATCGTTGATTTAGGTATGCTAATACTATGTATAATAATTCCAGGATTGGTTGTTTAGGTTGAGAGTAGAACTCAAATCTTCAGTTCCTTTGTGTACTAATCAGGGAGTCTGATATTTCTCATTTTATCTGTATCATCAGAAACAAATATGTGTTTTTGTGACGGTTTACGTCACAGTCGAGTAATAGGAAAAATATAACATTTTGCAAAATCATTCCTTAATCTAGGTTTGTTTGTTGGTTGGTTGAATGTTGCTTAACGTCGCATTAGCAAGTTTTCAGCAAGTCGCGACGAGAACTATTTTTATCAATCTCTATGGATCAATCTATGAACAAGTTTGTGTATCCACGTGAAGTGCGAGTGTCTTTTATGGTCTGCCTTGTACCAGCGTGCACTCAGCGAGTACGCCACAGACAAGCGTACGTCCCCTCCCCCTGATGGACAGTTCGTATTCACGATTGTAATATTAATTTAAATACGCTTATCCTTCATTTTCGAAATAATGTGCAATTAACGCCATTTAGTAAAAGTTAACGAATTAATGGTCTTTATTTTAGGGTGAACGTCGTTAATTGTGCAATTATTCGTAAAACATGGATTAATTCACGTCTCAAATTGCATATTATACATGTGTTAATGTTACAGCAGTAGATTCTAATTCCTTAATAGTAATGCTTTGACTAAAGCTGTGATAACATATTTTCAAGTGATTAAACATTTATTCCTTCAATAACCAGGAGAAATATGTGTCATTATGAAATATTCAATTATTCAATTCATAGCAGTCATTTAGGTCAATCTCAATTTGGCTATAAAACATTCACGACATTCACAAGTAATATCATGTTTTAAATAACTGAGACGATTAACCCGAGACTACCTCGGGAATTATGAATACCCTTACGACGATGTAACACATGAGCGTTAAATATTCGTAATCATTACGACAGCTTCCGGTTAATCAACCCTAACCAGTATACGGAATGAGTTGAGTAATGGTGATTAACGTCCCAGTCATGAACAATTCACTTATATAAAGACGTCGTCAGCTGTAAGCGAAGATGCAGAAATTGTGCGCTGATGGCATTATACAGCAATGTTCTTTATCGTGACACGGGATCTCATTGATTTTAAATTCCAATCCGAAAGAATTCTGACTTTCATTTTATAATGCCGAGTGTTTGGCGAAAGAACAGTCAGACAGTTGCAGCAAATTTAAAAGTGGAAGGGCCAATATTAAAAGTGGAGGGGCCAAAATAAGCCTACAGTGTGGTAAATAGGAAGAAAGATCATTTAGATAAACAAGATGAAAACGGAAAGAATTTCATTTACCGGAAACCGTACTGTACGGCTTGACAGTCACTACCCACTTTCAAGTCTTAGGTCAAACCCGGTCGGGCTTCAAACCCATGAACACCACTAAAGGACCGAGCATTCTGCCAACTGAGCTTCCGCATGGGGGTCTCTATGGCCAAGAGGTTTAAAACACGCGCTTACTGATCACAAAGCTTTTCAGTGTCTATGTTTGTAAGTTACCTTATCTCAACCATTCCTGAACTGAATGTCTCGATATAATGGAACAATTAGTGTATTATTTGGGCGTAAAACCTATTTAAAAACTTTGAAAAAACGTTTAACTTCCAATCGAAAAATAAGGTTGGGTGCTCTGACCGCAAGAGTTACCTGAATAAACAATGGAGGTCATCTTCATAAAGCACTGTGGAAAGTACAGTCAAATCTGTCTATAAAGGTCACCCAATGGAACCAGCAAAAGTTGTACATACGGAATAAAGAATATAGTCTTTATTCCGTATGTACGACGACTTTTCACAAGTTACTATATTTAACATTTTGGTAACTATTACAATCCATTACCTGTTACGGGCCATTTAATTGTACGAGGGTTGTTCTAAAAGTCTTGCAAGTAGGCTCTAAGATGAAAAACAAAGACTTGAATGACAACAATTTTTAATTTAATCCTTTTGTAACCTTGATATCCAACTTTGGAATGCTGCGAAATACTCCGCCTTTTGAATGCTGTTCAGACACTGGTATACAGCACAGCCCACTGCACTTCACAAGTTATATCGACGTCCTGATGACATTTTCTTCAAGTTAGGAAATAGGAAAAAGTCACAGGGACTTAAATCTGAAGAGTATGGTGGATGACGTATCTCAATAATTTTCTCATTCTATGAGTATTCTCGAACAAGTTTACATTTGTGTGTAGGTGCATTGTCATGAAGCAAACGAACATTTCTCATACCGCTTTTTGGTCGCTTACTAGAGTAAACTTTCTTGATTTTTTAAGAACATTGTCTCTGTAAAACTTCCTATTGATACCTCGGCCTTTAGAAACCGGGATTTGAACAACTGAACCACTTGAATTAAAGAATATTGCGTATAATACCTTCTTTACACTCTGACATCTTCTTGCAATAATTGGTCTAGTGCCTTTTGTTTTTATCCACATTTTATTGTCAACTCTCCTTTGTGGCTGAAAATAGTATATCCAAGTTTCATCACCCGTCACTATATCAGACAATACTCTTTTATTGCAGTTCTTGTATTTTTAAAGAAGTTCTTTACATATTTTTACACGCTTCGTCTTCTGTTCATCTGATAGCAAATGTGGAACTCATCGTGCACAGATTTTTCTGAACTTTAACTCGGATGTCAATATTTTGTGTATCCTTCCTTTTGAGATTCCAGTCATATCAAAAATATATTGTACTGTATATCATCTATCTTTGTCTACTAGGTTTCTCACAGAGGCAATATTACTTTTGCTCATTGCAGTTCTTGGTCTACCAGATCGTCCAGCATCTTTGGTACTCTGTAAACCAGCTTTAAATTTATGCAACCACCTGGTGACAGTACTAAAAGACAGACATGAGCTTCCATAAAGTTAACCAATTTCATTATCAATCGCTGATGCTGATATATTTAAGGTAGTCCCATACTTTACAAATCGCCTGAAAACACATATTGAAATTTTAAGATGTTGTACATGGGCCTTAACCATTCAACATGCCAAAATTTCAGGGCAGGTACTAGTATTCGACTTGCTTAAGAAGTTCTGAAGCGCCACCTGGTGGCCATTTTCACGACATAAATGATCAAATTTTAACTACTGTTATCAACAAATAAGCTTTAATATTGTTTTGTCATGCTTAGAAACCAAAAGTGTTTTGCATTTAAATTAACCATTATGTCATGGAGATTATGTGTACCAATGGAATTTTACTTCCGGTCACGTGGTATTTTTCTACAGCGCCACCTATCAAGAGAGAACATTAAATTTCCGGAAAACTAAAAGTAACACCCTTTCGTTAATTTGTAGATTTTTAAAAAACTAAGTCGAATATGACACCTAATTTTCACATAAATTGCACATGAATATATAAGTTTGATTTTCGAAAAAAAAAATTAGGGGGTCGTCAAGCTACTTTTTTCATGAAATTGCATCAAATTCCTGAAACAAGAAAAAGCCTCATTCCTTAAGTAAGAAGCTACCAATAATGTCCTAGTATACTATTATGAACTCAATGTTTTTCGTTTGGTATTAAGAAATAAACAAAAACACTGATTGTAAGCTATGTGGTTGTGCAAACAAAACTAACTGAATTATCATATGGTCTGTCATCCATAGAAACCCATAGCAACCGTTACCCAAACACAGCTCAGTTAAAGTGGAAAGGGGATTCGTATACATTGATGAAGCGTTCTTGATTCTAGGCCGCTGAATGAAACGCAAATACAAAAATATAGTCAAACTGGCAAAATTTGACACCTAGAAAAATAATTATACAGTATGTTTATTGAAGAATCGTCAGTTTGTATCCTACTATTTGTATTTAAAATCCCCGAAAAAACGCCATTTAAAATATCGTCTTCAAAATTTAAGCAATGTACTCAAACATTTCAATTATTTAGAATAGTACTCTCAAAACTGTAGATCTACCTAATTTCCGTTATGTACAATATACATTTTCTTCTTAAAAATAGTGCACAGAATTGATATTGTGAATTCTAATCTTTTGCGAATGCATAAAATTATTCTACTAAAAAATAGCATAACAACGTTCCCGCCATAATTCTGTAGGCGCCGAAGACCACACATTCGTGACGTCATAGGTAAAAAAGACGTCAAATCAGACATTTCGACCGTACGCACAAAACGACGACGTCACCATGGTATGGAACTACCTTAATAGAGCTCTTGTTTTATGTTATGCCCTTATTTCAAACTTCATTGATTCTTTCATAATTACCAGAAAAAAACTTCAGTATGAATGACTGTACTGACCTTGTTATTAGATATCTTTTCAATGAAAGTATTCACGAACAAAAGTAGGACAGGTTTCGGTAGACATTAATTAGTATATTATTTATGCAAATTAGATTTGTGAAATGTATGGTAGCCCATTAGTTGCAAAACGTTTAGAATAACCCTCGTATATAAGCCTGAAACCGGCGAGTTCCGCTCAGAATGTTATATAAATTCTCTCCCCTAGTGGATCCGAAAAAAGAGTCATTTTTCAGTTGAAATCACTCGCGTTTTTGGAGATACTTTACATGGCATGGGAAGCATATGGAATTATCCAATACAAATGCAAATACTATAAAATTATGAAAAAAACTACAACTTAGTGTGTTATATTGTAAGACATTGCTAGGAGTTTCATTACAAAGTGTAAGGAAGGTCTCTTCCGAAGGACCTCGTGACTTTCATTTGAAATGCCTAGTTTTCGGCGAAAAAAAGTCGCTACATGCTTGCATTTTCAAGTCTTTGTCAGACCCTGCCGAGGTTCAGACCACAGCCTCGAAGTGAACAACCTACTTATTAAGCTATCTTATAAGTACTTTTTTTTAGCATCAATTGCTTAAATTGCTACATATGTCGTTTTGTATCACGATTTTATTAAAGGTGTTTTCAGTTTTATAAGCGGGTAGTTATTTTTATCATCCTAATCCAGATAAAGCGTGTACTTTGTGTGAGCAAAATATTATATGACACTCAATGCATGTTGTAACAATTGAACAGACATGTATATACATGTGTTTTTGTGCAATAATTTTGTTAATTACACTATTATTAGTAATTGTAACCAGATAAGAGATGAAATTATATCTTTTCATGTTACAAAGCTGAAATTTTGTAATTTTACTCTGAAGATTGAAGACTGTATAAATAATGTGTGATAGTTAGATACAAACCAGATAAGCTTCTAACTTAGTTACTGACAGAACCTATACAGATCTGCTATACACAAGTAAGTTGTCTAAATAATTGTCTAAATTTTCTGCAAGTTAAAATTTGAAATTTCTCAAAAACTTAGGTATACTCCCTCATGCTAAGTATTTCCTTAGCTTAATTTGGTAAAATATATTTAGGTCCTTTGGGTAGCTTTTTAACATCTTCAAAATAATTTTGGTTTCATAATTTGGGTCCAAGCACTACTGATGAGGAATTGTATTCCGCAACGGCCGTCTAGTGCTGTAAAATATAAAACTGGTATGATATGTAAATGTTAAGTTACTCATACAGTCAGACCCTGCCGGGGTTCAAACCACAGCCTCTAAGTGAACACCCTACTTACTGGGCTATTGTATTGCTACTTTTTTAGCCATATAGAACTAGAGACAAGTAAGTTGTTAAGTTACTAAATACAGTCAGACCCTGCCGGGGTTCAAACCACAGCCTCGAAGTAAATACCCTACTTACTGAGCTATTGTATTGCTACTTTTTTAGCCATATAGAACTAGAGACAAGTAAGGGGTTGTCGAAAGTTTAACACTGGACAGTCAAAAAAAGAAGTCAAATATCAGTTGCCAAGCCAAGTAGTATAGACATGGATAGCTTGTCATGCCGTTGAAAGAGAGATAGCAACTACCGATAACAAACCGAACTGACAGCTAAAGGGGGGGGGGGGCGAAATGAGCTGCCTTTTCGGCACTAATTCGTTAGCTTAGTGCTTACTTAAACTTTTGACAAGCTTGTATTTGTGTTTACTTTGTATAAAGTGTTTGCTTATTGTAAGGTAAAGTACGGTCGGATTATTTCTAATTTTAAATTTCATATTTGAAAACTAAGCTTTGCTTTATTGACTTAGATGGATTATGTAAAATAAATTTTCGTATTTCTATTTTTCTTTAAAATATTTGTATTTCCACAATTTTGATGATAATTTTTATTCAGTCACCTTGTGCTGCAAAATTGAAACCGGTTAAGTAATACTTACTACTGGTGATACAAAATCCATTTAATTGAACTAATAACCATAACACTGGTCAGACGCTCTATCCAAAGTCAGGAGCTTTAAAAATAATACTACGATTTCGGGATTTTTTTACTGACTCTGTCGCTATTTAACATAAATCTTAGGGGGCTTGGGGTCATCTAGCAGTTTTTTTATGGACCGGACAGTTAGCCCGAAGTGGTATATGGTCCTATCCCGCGAAGCAAGGAGTTTTACCGGTTCTCTCATTATTGTGGGTTATGTCTTATTCTTTGAAGCAAAATACATGATTATTATTATTTATTTATTAATTAATTAATTTATTTATTTATTTATTTATTTATTATTATTATTATCTATGTTTAGTTAAATGCATTCATGAGATTTTCCTATTGTTTTTATCTATGTTTTAAGTTTGGGTATTTCATTCAGAATTAGTCAATTAGTTTAGTTTGAATTATACCCCGGAAGCAACAACATAAATTGGTATAATTTTCAAAATGTTCATAATCTTTATTTCACCTTCATAGTCGCCACGTAATAAGGTCTGTTAGCATCGCTATCACAATGTATCGCGATACGATACAGCCGTATCGTTTCACCCCTAGTGTCGCCATCTCCGTAAGGTTTTTGGATGAAAAAAGGCGCAGTACGAATCAGCGCGTATTAGCGTCACAATTTAATATGTCTTAACGTTTTACGCTTAATGACAGATATCCGGTATAAAAATGAAAACAAAGGTAGACAACTTATGTACATCATTTCTATAGAACCTATTGCTGTAAAATCGTGATAAGATCCTCTAAGAAATCTTGAACCTAATCTTTCGATTTTTTTTTTTTTTTTTTTTTTTTTTTTTTTTTTTTTTTTTAATTCCGTTTAGTGTACATCCAAGCTAGGTAATTGTGTTTAAAACTTGTTTGACCTTTTTCGATAATTTTAACCTTAGTCAAGCACTCGCCATATAGTTACAAATACCTGTGAGTATTTTTTTAGTTAATGGATTTTATTAAATGTAAACAACAATGTAATTCAATCCAGAGGGATGATAACATTGTTTTTCCTCTAACTCTGCTCTGTCTAAATTCATGACATAACTCCGACTCCGTTTTTGGTCTAGACTGTGTAATAGTCCGGAGATTATCAAGTTCATACAAGGTCCATAAACATAATATAGATAATACATCAGTAAATCCCAGCGGTAGTTTATTTTTATAAACAAGAATAATAAATTATATTCAAATATCCATGTTTTTATTAAGACTGTAAACGAAGAAGTACACAACAAGTTTTCAGCATACAGTCCAACCTGCATTAAAGGCAAACTTGAAATATGGACCACCTGCTTATAAAGGCCAGTAGAATTGTATCCAAATGTTCTTTATTCATATTATTTGAACCTGTATATAAAGACTATCTGCCTATAAAGGCCACTTTTGCTGGTTCCTTCGGGTGACATTTATAGACATGTTTGACTGTATTTATAGCTATAGGAGTGGAGTGTAGTTGGTTGGATTAATATTGTCAAGATTCTTGGAAAATTGAGAGAGTCGGGGTATACGAGAAGACCTATGACAAGCGAACTCATTAACTTTCTCAAATTAAGTTCTGTCAAAGTGGGATCCCAGTGTTAATGTAGGCGTTGTAATCCAAAAGCACACGATTTAGATAATTGAAGCACGGAAGAACCAACCTACAGACAGTGGGAAGTGATTTGTAAACAAAAACATTAGAAAAACATAACGGGATTCATATTTGCAATAAATGTTCATTATGATATTACAGTACATGCATGTCGAAAGTTTAATGCTGCGGTAAATGGAACCGAACTCGGCTGTTAATTGGTCGAGATATGGATGCCAATTATGAATAAGCCAAAATCAGCCGAGATAAAGATAGCAGCTGACGAAAAAATATCGTTGATGATAGGGTCGAGACGAGCTTCCAATTCGGTACTAATTCGTTATCTCTATGGTAAACTTCCAAATTGTCTGTAATGTATTTATAAACACATCATATACAAAACATGATGCAACGATAAAAATTGGTATATGGTACAAATATATATTATCATATTATACCAGTTTTAATTTTACAGCACTACACGACAGTCCCTCATCGGTAATGCTTGGACCAAAATTGTGAAACCAAAATTTATTTACACCTATTTTCAATATTTAATGTCTAATTTTATCTCTACAGTCCTACCTGTTTTTAAGGTCACCTCTATATAAAGGCTACCTGCCTTTAAAGGCCAGTAGAATTGTATCCCAAATATTCTTTATTCATATTATTTGAACCTGTATATAAAGGTCACCTGTTCATAAGGACCACTTTTACTGGTTCCCTAAGGTGGCCTTTATAGACAGGTTTGACTGTATTGTTTTTATTTCATTCTTTTTCAGAAAATGAATACCGTACTACTTCAATGCTTTGTCAGTTTGGTTTTATGCAGTGTTACGTATGCCTGGTTATTTGATACCCCCGACCTTCATCGCAGACAAGCCGTAAGTATAACAAAATATCTTTAGGTCTACAGAACCAAATAAGAAACAAATATACCAATTCATGTCAAAATCACAATCCCAAAGCAAAGTAAAAATAAACATACCAATTCATGTCGAAATAACAATCCCAAAGCAAAGTAAAAACAAACATACCAATTCATGTCGAAATAACAATCCCAAAGCAAAGTAAAAATAAACATACCAATTCATGTCAAAATCACAATCCCAAAGCAAAGTAAAAACAAATATACCTATTCATGTCAAAATCACAATCCCAAAGCAAAGTAAAAACAAACATACCAATTCATGTCAAAATCACAATCCCAAAGCAAAGTAAAAACAAACATACCAATTCATGTCCAAATCACAATCTCAAAGCAAAGTAAAAACAAACATACCAATCTATGTCCAATCACAATCTCAAAGCAAAGTAAACACAAACATACCAATCTATGTCCAAATCACAACCCCAAAGTAAAAAATTGAAAATTACAAATTAAAGTTAAAGTTAAACACGTAATTTTCCATCAAAGAAATGAGGCTTGGCGCTTCGTAAGGGTAAGCACTTCTGGTGATATCTATAGGTCTACCGAATCGAAATCACTCAACCGGAATTTAAAAGCATAAAATTATTCTATTTTGAAGTGCTAATTCATTTTAACATTTATTTATTTATTTAAGCATATAAGCCCTCTTTCTTCGCGTTGCATACCATGTTAGTGAAATGTAATAATTGTTAAGGAGGCTTGTTAATATAATAATCTTGTTCCTAAATTTTCTCACTTATAATGATCTAAGCAATAAATGATGTTTTTTACTAGAACAATATATATACACATGTATATTGATGCAGAATATCGTGTATTTGAAAAGAAACAATGTATCCATGAACATGAACAAAAACAAACAACGAAAATAAAGTCATGGTATATTGTTTTTCGTCGCATCAACAATTTTCACGTGGCAGTTTTTTTTTCTTGTAATCTCAAGGATTAATTAATACACAGGGTAATGTGGAGCGTGAGTTTTGCAAGCCTTTCTGGCGATGACGACATCTTCATGATAGTATCATATTACTGGTACTGAACAAACTGTTGGGTAAAAACTCAACGGCATTTGTGTAAAGACGCAATAACTCTAGAGTGAAAATGTAAAACCTCTATGTGAGCAGGTCAAAAAAACACTTGTTTGTGTCATCTATCCGCAACTGTATTGCGGAATCGGGTAATTTGTATCATGTTGTATATATTTTGGGTATCCGCCACGCAGATACTACGGCATGCAGAAGGAGTATTGTTGATAAGTTTGATGTCTCTGTGCCCAGGATTGCCCTGGATATATTTGACGTCCCATAGTTCAATGTTCCTGTCATACAATTTTGATTACACACGTGACGGGTGAAGGTAGCTGAGCAGGAGGTGCTTACCCTTCCGGAGCACCCGGCCTCACTTCCAGAGTGGAAGTCCACGTGTCTAATCTATCAGTTCCAAAGTGGTAACTTTGCTTCTGGATTGTGATTCGTACATGGGTCGTTTGATATTATTGTCAAACCTTTTTCAATTTATATATTTTTGGGAACCGACTTCCAAATAATACGCTATGCAGACGTATTCACATATATTATCAACATTTTTTCGCCGGTGAATTTCTCTACTATTGATCTATTTGATCCCTCTACTGTGAGGAACTTATTACTGCCCTAAACTCAACATTTTGATTTTCCATCATTGCTTGATGGTCACCAACTTTGATTGCTTTTGAGAATTACACAAATATGTTGTGACAAATAAACTTGATATGTTTAAAATGGCGGAATGTTGTGTTGTCTAAATAAGTAAAGAAAATGTGTGTTACGCTTGGCTGAATACGCTGTTCTATGAACTTTCTGACTTCCTCTCGTATTATCAACCTTTCTTCCATTGTGTTTATTTCATGTACATCAGGACTAATACTACGCTATGCCTTCTCAAACCTTTTTGTTGTGTATATTTTAGGTACCGGAAGATGTTACAAACTATAATATGGATAAACGGACCGTAGTTACAGATACAGATAATCTTCGGGATGAATATAGTAATGCATTAGCAACACTTCTACGTTATAATCTTAATAGGGACGGTGTTATTAGCATGAAAGGTAAAAACAATGTAATCGATCGCAAATATCACAGAGTCAACCACAAATATATTGGCTCATTTCAAAATCAAAGTACCAATAGTATGTGCGAAATACAGTAAAACCTGTCTATAAAGGCCTTTCAAGAGAACCAGTAAATTGACCTTTATTAGTAGGTGGCCTTTATATACAGGTTCAAATAAAATGAATAAAGAACAATTGCGATACAATTCTACTGGCCTTTATTAGCAGGTGACCCTTATATAGAGGAGGCTTTTCAGGCAGATTGGACTGTATGAAAATACAGGAAATATGTATCCCGGTTAAAGACAATAGGTCGATACTTAATTTCTCATAGTCATGCCTTAAAAAAATAGGCGCGGTGGCCTAATGGATAAGACGTCAGTCTTCAAATCCAGGGTCACCCACCGCTGTGAGTTCGAGTCCCGCTCGGACCACATGTGGGAAAGTGAATTTTTCTTACCGTTGGCCTTTACTGATTAACCTGGTATCAGTATAATGGACTGGGGGAGTGGTACGCTTGTCTGCGGCGTACTGACTGTGAGCTAGCACGGTAAAGTCGTCCTGAGTGCGCGCTAGTACAAGGCAGACCATACAACACACTCGCACTTTACATGCATACACAAAATTGTTCATAGATTAATCCATAGAGATAAATTAAATATTTCTCGTCGCGAATAGCTGAAAATTGCTGATACGACGTTAAGCAACATTCAACCAACCAACCAATAGTCATGCCATTTGTAACGAAACTGGCTCTTTTTGTAAAACGGGTTTTTTTCTGAAAAATATATAATTCTTATAGAGTTAGTGAATCTGCCTGTTACATAACATCATGCAATGTACTATGCATGTATCTAAGAAATCGTGTGCGAATTATTGATTAATTAAATTTGTTTAATAATTTGGGTATTATATCCCAGTCATGAATATTTTACTTATACCAAGACGTCTCCAGCTATAGATGAAGTGGCGGAAATCTTATACTTTGCAGTTCTATCGGGGCTCTGTTATGTGTCATACCTTTCGTGACACGGAGCATCGCTTTAAAATGTCTCTTCCAAAGAACCCCTTGATTTTTATGTCTAAGTATTTCGCGAAGAAAGAGTCACTGCACATTTTCAAATCTTGGTCAGACCCCGACCGTTGTTCGAAAACACGACTGCACACAAGAAGCAAACATTCTATCAATTGAGCTACCCAAGTGATAGAGTGATAAAAGACACAATAATATTTAAAACATCTTAATAATTAACTAATAATTTACATTTAAAGTAACTAATTAGTTAAAAAGCTAATAAATTTATGTTTCTATTTTCAGAATTATGCGAGTTCCTGAGGAGAAATATACAGAAACACAGGGAAACAACTTCATCCATACTGCTACGGAAATTGCGTCAGTCGATTACTCACGAGGAGAAAAAGCGTCTTTATGTATTATTAGTGCAGTAATACAAAAACTGGAAAAAATCGGCAAACAATCTCTTAAAGTTTGATAAACATTTTATTTTTATTCAACAATATGTTTTATAAAAAATCGTCATATATTTTATGTAATTAATAGAGGATTTTGCATGAGTGATTATGTAATATTATAAGCGAGTTGAATAAATGTTAATAAAATGAGTTATTTTATGGCCGTCATCACAGTACTGTTGATAAGTTTGATGTCTTTGTGTCCAGGATTGCCCTGGATATATTTGACGTCTCATAGTTCCATGTTCCTTTCACACAATTTTGATTACACACGTGGCGGGTGTAGCTAGCTAAACAGGAGGTGCTTACCCTTCCGGAGCACCCGGCCTCACTTCCCTGGTGGAGGTTCACGTGTCTAACCTACCTTGTAAGTTCCAAAGTTTTTACTTTGCTTCTGGATTGTGATTCGGACATGAATTAGTATGTTTGTTTTTGATTATCATATACTTAGTAGTTTTGCTTTGATACGGATATAATTATTCTTTCCATATCACTAAGCTGGTGTATGCTTCCCAGAGGATATCACAAACCAAGTAGGTAATAATTGTGTATTATTGTCAGAAATATACTATATTAGCTTTTTTCTTATTTTTCTTTCTTTCTTCCCTCCTCCCCGTTAGTTAAATTTTGAAATTCCTCAAAAATTAAGGTATACTCCCTCATGCCCTTTAGGTATCTTTTCAACATTTTGGGAAAAAAAGGTTTCCCAATTTTTGTCAAAGCACTACTGATGAATTGTATTCCGAAACGGCCGTCTAGTGCTGTTAAATTAAAACTGGTATAATATATAATTCGTGAGAAGATGATGTTTCTGTGTCCTGGATAAATCTGAATATATATGACGTCACATAGGTCCATTTTTCTTTAGCTACACACGTGGTGAGTGTATATAGCTAAACTGGAGGTCATTTCTCTTCCTCAGAACTCGGCCTCACTTCCCTGATGGAAATTAACTTTTTTCATCTAATTTGTTACTTTTAAAGTTTGGTATTTACTTTTTTATTAATTGTTGTTTGAGCATGGATAAGTATATTTGTTTTATGTATTATTTTATGGCGAAATTCCGTAATTTTTAAGACACTTTTCGTAACTTATGCGAAAATTAGGAATAATCAAATCATAAATCTGTTATACCAAATGTATGTTTTCATTATTTCTGATTTTCGCATAATCTAAATATACTGTAAAAGTATTCATTTTAGCGAGTATAAATTGCCGCTGAATTTAAATAAGCGCTACTGATAAGTTATACTAAAAAAAAACACTAAATGAGTAAGTGTAATACTGGAAACGTACTTAATTTCACGGGTTCAGATTTTTGCGGATTTGGCTTGAATCATATCTTTTCGCTGAGTGTAATATTCAAGGGTTTCTGAAATTGACAATTAGATCCAAATTATCATGACATTATTTAGCACATGGTACAAATTTTCGCGAAATTGAGCGAAAAATAGCTATATATATATAGTATGCTGCAAGTAAGAATACACTTACAGTACGTCTATAGTAATTTGCTAGCTTCTTATTATTCAATATCAGTTGCCCTGGAGAAATTTAAAAGTTAACCAATTTTTGGACTGTTTAATTATTCACAATTTAACGTAAACTTATCCATTTTCAATATATAAATGTCACCTTTTGCATTTAACTGTGTAACATAGGGCGCACATTTTGTCATACCTTTCTTTATGTCAGATAGTGAAAATAAAGATTTCAAAAGTGTCGTTAACCTGATAAACATAATGTTTTCTCTGGTTTGTGATTTGATGAAGGGCGGTAACTGTGGATGTGGCATCGATTTCAGTAACATTATGTGCTCGTAAAAAGTACATTAAATAATTACCAACCATTGGTCTTCCGATAAATAAATCAGGAAACAGTTCCCATTTTAATTTTCCGTTTAATATTAAATAATCCCCTGCAAACCCGTTGTCAAGTCTGCCTATATTCACCAGGTCATCTACTCCTTCCACGTTCGAAATTAATTTTATTTTGTGCTGGTCCAAATTTAAATTCAGTATTTTCCCAACAATTTACAGTTTGTGCAGGTAAAAGAGAGATTTTAATACCTTGTATAAAGTTCGTATTAATTTTTTGCTGAATAAGATGTCTGCATTTGCATAACTATAAAAAGAACTGTAGAAACGTCGTTGTACATACAGAAACATGTCCTGGAGAACTAGTGCCCGATCACAATTTGTTCACATAACTGGAGCAACTGTCCACCCATAATCCTTTGCACCGGACTTGCCTGGCTATCGTTTGTAAACAATACAGCAGTAACAAAGGGATGTTACTCTTTCCAAATATGAACTGTATTCCGATACACATCGGGTTTTTCCATACTGGAATTCCATGTAGTAAAAAGCGGCAGTAAGTTATCGTATTTTTCTCGTTTTCCAGAAGTAGCTGAAGTCCGTTTTATAAACTCTGCTTTTTCTTCTTAGATGTTCATATTTCGAATATCTTGCTGTCAAAACCTCATCCTTCCCATGTCGGTTGTATCCACGATATTTTATAAACCTGATGTTGTTATTTGTAATTTCCGTAAATGTGCAGATTTAGTACCATTTTCCTGATAACGTATAGGTAAACAAAATTCACCTGTCAGTTTGACCTTTATTAGGAATAGTCATATAGAAGGATCCACCCAACAAATGGGTTGTAGTAGGATTCACTGTTAGTAGTGTGTACTCAAGGTACATGATAAGTGGTTTTCACATTATGTAGACAAAATATACACCTGTGCTCCATATACATGGATGTACTTGGTCTACGATAAATGTTTAAATTAAAGGTCAAGCGGACAGGTCAATGCTGTTTACCTATACAACAGAGCTAGAAAGTATATGAAAATTAACATAAAATACATTGTTCTTAAATGGAATTTCACCATCATGAAATGTTTAATTCTTTACGTTTGAAAAGTGTTGTGATCAAGACATCCATCCACATCATAATTCCGTCAATGGTATAGGGTAACAACATGATGACCAACATGATGTCTCTAAAAAGGCAAACAACTTTGACCTGTCCGCTCGACCTTTTATTTAGATAATTTATCACGAACCAAGTACATCTATGTATATGGAACACAGTTGTTTATTTTGTATATATCATGAAATATACTCGCTGCATAGAGTTAAGTTGTGTATGTATTAACGTGGCTCTTAGCACTATCAATCTATTGGGTGGATCCTCCTAAATGAATATTCCTGATAAAAGGTCAAGCGGACAGGTCAATGTTGTTTGCCTATATACATAGTTATTCTGGATATATTTGACCTGTGATAGTTATATTTTTATTTCATTTTCCATTTTTACTCTACAAGTGGCGGGTGTACAATGTAAGTTCAAATAGTTGAAAATTGATGCGACGTAAAACAGCATAAAAATTAAATTAGAAAACAAAAAATCAGCCAATGGTATTATTCTTACGTGTCCCATGTGTATTTTAGGCCAAAGTGGTCCCGAAATATCAACTGCTCTACAAAACTATTATTCACTTTGCCATGTACTACTTTTTTAATTTAATCATAAAACATAAAATACAGTGGTATAGTCATAAAACACTTTTTGAATGTATTTCATGTGTTTACCCTTCCGGAGCACCCGGCCTCACTTCGAATTCCCTGGTGGAAGTTCACGTGTCTAACTTAACTTGTCAGTTCCAAAGTTTTTACTTTGCCTCTGAATTGTGATTCGGACATGGATTAGTATGTTTGTTTTTGATTATGTACCACTCTTTGAATGTATTTTATGACTTAATGCAAAAAGTGGTATATGACAACTTCAAACATTTATAATAGTTCCATGTTTCTTTGTTTCCTCTTTAATATTAATGTTAGTTATAGGTAAACAACAATGACCTCTCCACTTGACCTTAAATTTAAATATTTATCATGTACCAGTTTATTTTATATAGAGTACACAAGTGTTTATTTTTGTCTACATCTTGGTAAACCATGCATGATGTTTTAATTGCAAATCCTAACACTACCCATTTGGTCTGTCATCCTATTCGAAAAGTCCCAATAAAAGGTCAAGCGATAGGTCAGTTTTTTTGCCAATACAATAGCTTGTCAAAAGTTATATTTCTTAACTATAGTTGAGGTCAAGTGGTGTAAAGCACACTCTTATGGAACGCAGCCCTCTCATCGTATAGATTCAAATCCAATTTTAAAAGATCTTCATGCAGATAGTTTGTAAGTTAGCTTACTGGAACTCGGTGGTTAACTGCGAACATTCCGGTTTCCTCCTTCTTCCTATTCTGACTTCCTCGATATAAATAAAATAATCTTTACCAAATTGCATACTGTCAAAATTAAACAAAACAATAATAATTTTTCATACAAATTATGGTACCAATTTTAACCACTATTTGATCTTTAACGGGTCTCTATTGTGAAACCAGAACAGACCATGAGAGACAAATACACCCTCGTCTCCTAAATAACCGAACTCTTTTTTCTAAAATTTGACCTTGTGACCTTTGTCCTTGACATATGTAGGCCTACATCAATATTACATGGAACACATCGTCTTATGTTGGTGGTTAACATTTGTTCCAAATTCAATAAAAATCCATCCATAGACATGGAAGATATGGAGCAGACACGATATTGGGACGGATGGACGGACTGATAGAGTGAGTCCCACATACGCCCCTATAGTTCGGTGTCGGGGGTTATCAAGTTGTCTGAAACAGGATCTAGACCATTCACAAGTCGAGTTGACCCTGGTTTTGAATCTTGGTTGAAGGTAAGTGTTTAATAAAATGCCCTAAAAGTTTTGAAACCATCAAAATTATCCCATGGTCGCATCATTACAATAATGTTTACAAAACTAAACGATAAAATTGAAATATTTTATGGATGTAAAAATGTTAAATGTTCTTCCACTTACCCGAATCTGGAAGCGCGTGGCCTAGTGGTTAAGGCGTTGGACTCATGATTCGAAGGTCGTGGGTTCGATCCCTGGACCGGGCGATGTGTTGTGTCCTTGAGCAAGACACTTAATTTCACGTTGTTCCAGTTCACTCAGCTGAAAAATAAATGAGTACCAGCAAAATGCTGGGGGTTAACCCTGCGATGGACCGGCGTCCCATTCAGGGGAGAGTCTTGTACTCTCAGTCGCTTAACGCCACAGAAACCGGGATAAGCTCCGGCCTGATGGGCCTAATGGCTCGGGACAGACTTTAACTTAACTTTTTAACTAACCCGAATCTGTCCATCATGATATAAGTAATAAATTTTGACTGGAATGTCAAACCCATTACTTATCTTCACACTACTATTATATGAAACATGAGAGACGATGAAAAATGCGGTACAGAACCCTCGAAAGTTTAACACTGAGCTAAAGAATTGGTGCGGAATCGGCAGCTAATCTCGGTATCTCGCCACCTATATATCGATAACTGCTATCTCTCGGTATCTCGTCACCTATATATCGACAGCTAATCTCGGTATCTCGTCACCTATATATCGACAGCTAATCTCGGTATCTCGTCACCTATATATCGACAGCTAATCTCGGTATCTCGTCACCTATATATCGACAGCTAATCTCTGTATCTCGTCACCTATATATCGACAGCTAATCTCGGTATCTCGTCACCTATATATCGGCAGCTAATCTCGGTATCTCGTCACCTATATATCGACAGCTAATCTCGGTATCTCGTCACCTATATATCGACAGCTAATCTCGGTATCTCGTCACCTATATATCGATAGCTAATCTCTGTATCTCGTCACCTATATATCGACAGCTAATCTCGGTATCTCGTCACCTATATATCGGCAGGTAATCTCGGTATCTCGTCACCTATATATCGACAGCTAATCTCGGTATCTCGTCACCTATATATCGACAGCTAATCTCGGTATCTCGTCACCTATATATCGATAACTGCTATCTCTCGGTATCTCGTCACCTATATATCGATAGCTAATCTCTGTATCTCGTCACCTATATATCGACAGCTAATCTCGGTATCTCGTCACCTATATATCGGCAGGTAATCTCGGTATCTCGTCACCTATATATCGACAGCTAATCTCGGTATCTCGTCACCTATATATCGACAGCTAATCTCTGTATCTCGTCACCTATATATCGACAGCTAATCTCGGTATCTCGTCACCTATATATCGGCAGGTAATCTCGGTATCTCGTCACCTATATATCGACAGCTAATCTCGGTATCTCGTCACCTATATATCGACAGCTAATCTCGGTATCTCGTCACCTATATATCGACAGCTAACCTCGGTATCTCGTCACCTATATATCGACAGCTAATCTCGGTATCTCGTCACCTATATATCGATAACTGCTATCTCTCGGTATCTCGTCACCTATATATCGACAGCTAATCTCGGTATCTCGTCACCTATATATCGACAGTTAATCTCTGTATCTCGTCACCTATATATCGATAACTGCTATCTCTCGGTATCTCGTCACCTATATATCGACAGCTAATCTCGGTATCTCGTCACCTATATATCGGCAGCTAATCTCGGTATCTCGTCACCTATATATCGGCAGGTAATCTCGGTATCTCGCCACCTATATATCGATAACTGCTATCTCTCGGTATCTCGTCACCTATATATCGGCAGGTAATCTCGGTATCTCGTCACCTATATATCGACAGCTAATCTCGGTATCTCGTCACCTATATATCGGCAGGTAATCTCGGTATCTCGTCACCTATATATCGGCAGGTAATCTCGGTATCTCGTCACCTATATATCGATAACTGCTATCTCGGTATCTCGTCACCTATATATCGACAGCTAATCTCTGTATCTCGTCACCTATATATCGACAGCTAATCTCGGTATCTCGTCACTTATATCTCGGTATCTCGTCACCTATATATCGGCAGCTAATCTCGGTATCTCGTCACCTATATATCGACAGCTAATCTCGGTATCTCGTCACCTATATATCGGCAGCTAATCTCGGTATCTCGTCACCTATATATCGACAACTAATCTCGGTATCTCGTCACCTATATATCGACAACTGCTATCTCTCGGTATCTCGTCACCTATATATCGGCAGGTAATCTCGGTATCTCGTCACCTGTATATCGGCAGCTAATCTCGGTATCTCGTCACCTATATATCGGCAGGTAATCTCGGTATCTCGTCACCTATATATCGGCAGCTAATCTCGGTATCTCGTCACCTATATATCGGCAGGTAATCTCGGTATCTCGCCACCTATATATCGATAACTGCTATCTCTCGGTATCTCGTCACCTATATATCGGCAGGTAATCTCGGTATCTCGTCACCTATATATCGACAGCTAATCTCGGTATCTCGTCACCTATATATCGGCAGCTAATCTCGGTATCTCGTCACCTATATATCGGCAGGTAATCTCGGTATCTCGCCACCTATATATCGATAACTGCTATCTCTCGGTATCTCGTCACCTATATATCGGCAGGTAATCTCGGTATCTCGTCACCTATATATCGACAGCTAATCTCGGTATCTCGTCACCTATATATCGACAGCTAATCTCGGTATCTCGTCACCTATATATCGATAACTGCTATCTCTCGGTATCTCGTCACCTATATATCGACAGCTAATCTCTGTATCTCGTCACCTATATATCGACAGCTAATCTCTGTATCTCGTCACCTATATATCGGCAGCTAATCTCGGTATCTCGTCACCTATATATCGACAGCTAATCTCTGTATCTCGTCACCTATATATCGGCAGCTAATCTCGGTATCTCGTCACCTATATATCGACAGCTAATCTCTGTATCTCGTCACCTATATATCGACAGCTAATCTCTGTATCTCGTCACCTATATATCGACAGCTAATCTCGGTATCTCGTCACCTATATATCGACAGCTAATCTCTGTATCTCGTCACCTATATATCGACAGCTAATCTCGGTATCTCGTCACCTATATATCGGCAGCTAATCTCTGTATCTCGTCACCTATATATCGATAACTGCTATCTCTCGGTATCTCGTCACCTATATATCGGCAGGTAATCTCTGTATCTCGTCACCTATATATCGGCAGCTAATCTCGGTATCTCGTCACCTATATATCGACAGCTAATCTCTGTATCTCGTCACCTATATATCGGCAGGTAATCTCGGTATCTCGTCACCTATATATCGACAGCTAATCTCGGTATCTGGTCACCTATATATCGACAGCTAATCTCGGTATCTCGTCACCTATATATCGACAGCTAATCTCGGTATCTCGTCACCTATATATCGACAGCTAATCTCGGTATCTCGTCACCTATATATCGGCAGGTAATCTCGGTATCTCGTCACCTATATATCGACAGCTAATCTCGGTATCTCGTCACCTATATATCGGCAGGTAATCTCGGTATCTCGTCACCTATATATCGGCAGGTAATCTCGGTATCTCGTCACCTATATATCGATAACTGCTATCTCGGTATCTCGTCACCTATATATCGACAGCTAATCTCTGTATCTCGTCACCTATATATCGACAGCTAATCTCGGTATCTCGTCACTTATATCTCGGTATCTCGTCACCTATATATCGGCAGCTAATCTCGGTATCTCGTCACCTATATATCGACAGCTAATCTCGGTATCTCGTCACCTATATATCGGCAGCTAATCTCGGTATCTCGTCACCTATATATCGACAACTAATCTCGGTATCTCGTCACCTATATATCGACAACTGCTATCTCTCGGTATCTCGTCACCTATATATCGGCAGGTAATCTCGGTATCTCGTCACCTGTATATCGGCAGCTAATCTCGGTATCTCGTCACCTATATATCGGCAGGTAATCTCGGTATCTCGTCACCTATATATCGGCAGCTAATCTCGGTATCTCGTCACCTATATATCGGCAGGTAATCTCGGTATCTCGCCACCTATATATCGATAACTGCTATCTCTCGGTATCTCGTCACCTATATATCGGCAGGTAATCTCGGTATCTCGTCACCTATATATCGACAGCTAATCTCGGTATCTCGTCACCTATATATCGGCAGCTAATCTCGGTATCTCGTCACCTATATATCGGCAGGTAATCTCGGTATCTCGCCACCTATATATCGATAACTGCTATCTCTCGGTATCTCGTCACCTATATATCGGCAGGTAATCTCGGTATCTCGTCACCTATATATCGACAGCTAATCTCGGTATCTCGTCACCTATATATCGACAGCTAATCTCGGTATCTCGTCACCTATATATCGATAACTGCTATCTCTCGGTATCTCGTCACCTATATATCGACAGCTAATCTCTGTATCTCGTCACCTATATATCGACAGCTAATCTCTGTATCTCGTCACCTATATATCGGCAGCTAATCTCGGTATCTCGTCACCTATATATCGACAGCTAATCTCTGTATCTCGTCACCTATATATCGGCAGCTAATCTCGGTATCTCGTCACCTATATATCGACAGCTAATCTCTGTATCTCGTCACCTATATATCGACAGCTAATCTCTGTATCTCGTCACCTATATATCGACAGCTAATCTCGGTATCTCGTCACCTATATATCGACAGCTAATCTCTGTATCTCGTCACCTATATATCGACAGCTAATCTCGGTATCTCGTCACCTATATATCGGCAGCTAATCTCTGTATCTCGTCACCTATATATCGATAACTGCTATCTCTCGGTATCTCGTCACCTATATATCGGCAGGTAATCTCTGTATCTCGTCACCTATATATCGGCAGCTAATCTCGGTATCTCGTCACCTATATATCGACAGCTAATCTCTGTATCTCGTCACCTATATATCGGCAGGTAATCTCGGTATCTCGTCACCTATATATCGACAGCTAATCTCGGTATCTGGTCACCTATATATCGACAGCTAATCTCGGTATCTCGTCACCTATATATCGACAGCTAATCTCGGTATCTCGTCACCTATATATCGACAGCTAATCTCGGTATCTCGTCACCTATATATCGACAGCTAATCTCGGTATCTCGTCACCTATATATCGACAGCTAATCTCGGTATCTCGTCACCTATATATCGACAGCTAATCTCGGTATCTCGTCACCTATATATCGACAGCTAATCTCGGTATCTCGTCACCTATATATCGACAGCTAATCTCGGTATCTCGTCACCTATATATCGACAGCTAATCTCGGTATCTCGTCACCTATATATCGACAGCTAACCTCGGTATCTCGTCACCTATATATCGACAGCTAATCTCGGTATCTCGTCACCTATATATCGGTAGCTGCTATCTCTCGGTAGCTACTAACTGTCCATGTCTGAACCGCTCTGCAGCAGAGCTTGACAATGAGGTTCACCGCTGTACAACGTGATACCCTTTGACGTTTGTGTGGAACACATAATTCCAGTGGATATGGAATCGCAAAAGACGACGATTTCCCGTGAAAACGACGTCATTCCGGTAATTTGTGACGTTGACGTTTTCGAAAATGTTCCGCAAAAACGTTAAGATAAATCGATTACGTGGTACAGCGGCGAACTCCATCAGTGTTAAAGTTTCGATAGGTCTGTACTGTTTGTGACATTTTAAAACTGACAAATATTTTCATTACGTGGTATAATTTTAAATTTATCATGTCTGATAATCAGTGGCATTCTCATCAGAATAAAGGTTACTTGTAACCACTCAATTTACTGTGTCAAATTTGTTTACTGTTGTTTAACCATGAATTACATACAATTACTTTACGTGTCATAAACCGTATAATGTCTTATGATTTTTTTAAATTCATCTTTCTATTTTGGTGCAAAAGCGCCTATGGTTCTAAATCACAGCGCCTGAGCTCACAGCTGAGGTTTAAATCACATTCGGAAAAATTGTCTTACTGGAAGATGTGTTGAATGTTGTTTAACGTCGCATCAGCACTTTTTAGTTATTCGCGACAAGAACTACTTCATTAATCTCTATGGATTAATCTATGAACACGGTCGTGATCAAGTTCAAGTATATGTATATAGGTCATGAATGACGTCATAAAAAACTGCATAAACCATACGTGCATCGCGTGCGCCACTTTTCTTAAGGTCATTGAAGCGGTCAAATCGACAGAAAGTAAGCTCCACATGGAAGAAATATCGCTCGTCTCGTACATCAGAAATCAAAGCAAAAACGATTACCGTCGTGAAAAAAAACATGTGAACTATTGACTCGATAAGCTAGCACCTTCAAGTCGCCCTGAGTGCGCGCTTATAGAAGGCAGACTATAAAACACACTCGCACTTTACATGTATACACAAACTTGTTCATAGCTTAATCCATGGAGATTAATAAAATAGTTCTCGTCAAGAATAGCTGAACAATGCTGATGCAATGTTAAGCAGCATTAAACAACAACTTTATTCTAACAGTTTAAACGCTGACTTATCATACCCCGCTTAGAAGAGTAGGGGGTTTACTGGTTTTCCTCACACCTGTGACATGGAAATCCCGCGTTTTTACCCATGTGGGATTTCCTTGTCTCACCCTAGGGTTGAGATAGGCTACACGCCAAATTTCCCACGTACTTAAACCTGTTCTGGATTTATCGTTGAAAGGACTTAATAAGCTGAGAAAAGTTCCGAAGTCAAACAATAATAATTTCAACGTCACAATCACTTACACACGCTTAATTGATGACGTCATAATCATTTTACATGAGAACGTCAACAAAAATTGATTACGTCATTTTCAGCAGGCATGGATGGTGACATGATAACTGAACATTTGATGTAATTTTTTGTTTACAAATCATGTTTTATGTTGCAAATATGTGAGAAAAAGAATCCTACACCATTAACAGGGTAAGTCAGAGATATCCCAAACAGATAAATATTTTCAATGTCCAGAACTCGCTAAAGCTCGTTCTGGACAGGAAAATATTCATCCTCGTTTGAGATATCTCTTTCTTCCATATCTGCTCATGTAAGATAGGGGTTTTCCCTATGTGAGATACGCGTATCTCACATGGCCACGTGACCTTTAGTGACGTCACAATCAAAAGACAATTACATGACGTCATCATGTGGAGAACATGACGTCATCTTGCGGGAAAACGACATCAAATTCTTCAAAATTTAGAAACTTTGAGTGCGTTTCAAATGATAAATATTGAATTTTTTAATGAACCACTTTGTTTTGTAGTTTATACATGTTGTATAAACCAAAATCCGGTACGATCTATCCAATGGTCATATTTATTTTAAAGTAGAATGTCGAATTGCAAAGTTAGATTTTACAAACATGGCGTCGATGTCTATGTTTATCGTACTTGAAGCCAAATATTGGCACTAAAATGGAAGAAAAATAATCCATTATGAGTTTATCCATGTAGGATAGGGAAATCTCACCCTCGGGGTTGAACATTTCTGGTCAGAGACTCGGCAAGCCTCGTCTCTGACTGAAATGTTCAACCCCTCGGGTGAGATTTCCCTATCCTACATGGATACTCATAATGGATTCTTATAGTCTTACCCTGTTACCGGTGTAAGATTCTATTAATCTCTGTCTGTCCGTCCGTCCTTCCGTCTGTCCAAAACAAAGATTTTCGTAACAGTTTTATCAGCAACTACTAAACACAGCCACTTGCAATTCTGTATACGTGTTTTATATGAATATTTATTATTTGTAATGTTGTTATATGTATTAATATATTTAATTGAATAAATATTGTTTAAACTAATATGAAGTCCCATGCAACTAGTGCCGATTTCAAGTCGGCCTGACATCTAATTCGTGTTAACCGACTTTTTATTTTTTGACATTTAGGATCAATGGTTGTAGTTAAAAGCGGGGGTAAACTACAGAACAGGCCTGTCGAAAGTTTAACACCTAAACTAAGGAATTGGTGGCTAGTGGGAGTTATATCTGTAAGCAATATCTCGTCAACTTTTCGACATCATCGACTTATCTGTCGGCAGCTTTTCGACAGCATCGACCTATCTGTTGGCAGCTTTTCGACAGCATCAACCTATCTGTTGGCAGCTTTTCGACAGCATCGACTTATCTGTCAGCTGCTTTTCGACAGCATCGACTTATCTGTCGGCTGCTTTTCGACAGCATCGACCTATCTGTCGGCAGCTTTTCGACAGCATCGACTTATCTGTCGTCAACTTTTCGACATCATCGACTTATCTGTCGGCAGCTTTTCGACAGCATCGACTTATCTGTCGGCTGCTTATCGATAACTAGATATTCATAAATCAGCCACTTTGCTGGAAATCCTTCATTTCTTGTCGTTTGTTTAGTGTTGAATTTGTGACAGGTCTGTACTGTACGTGATCTGTAGCTCACATATTCCTTGTTTTTATTGATGCAGTAAATACGTAGGCTGATCTATAACGATAAATGTACCAATAAAACACAAATGAGTGGGAAAATAATTGGGGCAATTTATATAATTGTGTCCGTATCAGAATACAAAACTAGAATAATGTAAATATACAGTATATTGTTGGTTATATCCGACTATTGTACTGGCTGATTTTATTTTTGGCACAGTTGGATTTTATGAATACACGGTAAGTTGTCGATTTCTTTTCTAAGAAACTCCGGCCGGGGTCTGACCCAAGACTTGAAAGTGGCTAGTGACTACCCTTTCGCCAAGTTCTAGGTATTACGAAATGAAAGGCACGGTTCTTTCGGATTGGAACTTAAAACAAACGAGGACCCGTGTCACGGTGGACTTGGCACGCTAAAGAACCCTGTTGTATAATGCCATCAGCGCAACTCACAGGCAAAATTTCTGCACTTTCGACTATAGCTGGCGACGTCTCGATATAAGAAAAGTATTCTTGACCGAGACGTTAAACATAATTACTAAACTCAACTTAACTTTTTTTTAAGAATTTGGTTTATCTATGTTTCTGTATTCAAGGTTGTCCGGGGTATTTTTTATGGTTTGTTGGTTGAATGTTTCACAACGTCACATAAACATTTTTTCAGCTATTCGCGGAGAGAATTACTTTATTAATCTCTATAGATTAATCCGTGAACAAGTTCGTGTATGCATGTAAAGTGCAAGCGTGTTTTATGGTCTAGCTTGTACTAGCGCGCACTTTAAGATGCTAGCTCACAAAGTCAGCAAGCCACAGACAAGCGGTCCACTCCCAGTCACATTATACTCATACCAAGTGAACCCGTTAAGGCCAATGACAAGGAAAATTCACTTTCCCACATGTCGTCTGGACGGTGCTCGAACTCACAGCGGGGAGCGACCCTGGATTTGAAGACTAACATCTTATCCATTATGCCACTGCGGCCTATTCCGGGGTATATTTGAAGTCACATTGTAGTTAAATGTTCCTATTAATCTCTATTTTGATTTAATTTTTGGTTGGTGTAGTAGCTATGTTGATCCCCGAATTCCACACATACGAATAGCAGCTATAGCTATATCTGGCAAAATAGGAGATTCTTACCCTTCTGGAGCACCTTGTATCATTTCTGCGGTGGGAGTTCGTTTGTTTAACTAAAAAGTCATTGTTTGAGATTTTAATTTGCATTTGGGAATTGTGGTTTGAACATGGACTGTGTTTGTTTTTGATACAACTAATGTCAAAATGTTGGTTGTTTGGAAGATAAGAAAATTGAAAATGGTTCATAACAGGTTGAATTAAGACCAACCACTCGTTGTTGTTGACTGTTGAAGGAAACAGAGATAGCAGCCTGTCTGGGACCTAAAGTCCCAAGAGAAGAGTGGCATTTTCTGTCTTATTCAACAGCAATTCGTGGTTTATCTTATACTTTGATGATGAAAAACGCTATAAGCCATGTAGGCGGGTTGGAATTATGTGTCGCGAAGTAAAAAAAACCAAACAAAAAAACAAAAAACAAAAACATTAATTTGCCTTGTTTCTTTATTATTATTTATTTTAGATGTTAGTTTTAGGTGTTTGAGAAAACTTTTTTCCTATTCATAGATTATTTTACTTATGCCATAATAAAAAATTATAATATACGTGGTTCTTTGTGGATTTGCGAATTCTAAACTCCTGGAGCTTATGTTCAGCAATTATTGAAGATCGAAAATTACAAAATAAAAAAACACAGCTGTGAAAATACCAACACGACACGTCATAAATTAGACAAAAGAAAATCACATACACGTTAATTGATAAATTGGATAAATTGACTAGATTTGTGGTTTGATGACAGAAAAAATTTCATGCATGTATGGGTTAATTGTGTGTACATGCTGGCTATATTTCTAACATTCCGCGAATTAAAGGTCTTTTTGTTACATATTATCTTATTGTATTTACAATTATCTTAAAAAACATAAAAAATGTGCTGTATTATTAGAATTAGAATTGGTGCTATTGATTGAACATTGATTGATGATTGATTGGTTGATTGAGGTCTTAAGTCACAGTCATGAATACTCTCTCTCTCTCTCTTCTCTCCTTCTCCTCTCTCTCTCTCTCTCTCTCTCTCTCTCTCCCTCTCTCTTGTCATATTAGTGAAGTGGCAAAATTTTTTACCTTTGCAGTGCGTCCATGGCAATATACAGCGCGTGTTCTTTAACATGCCACACATCATGTGACATGCGACGCCGTTAATTAGAGTGCTAAGTGCTTGTCGATAGCACTACCTATTTGCAAGTCTTATTCCGACCCATGCCGGAGTTCCAACCCACTTTCTTTCACTATACGAAGAGGTCACTCTAGCAAATGGGCTACCGTTTTGTTTTTTAGGAGAAGATAATGGCCCCGATGTTGGTGCTTAACGGCGACAAGAAAGACAACAAAAGTCAAAAGAAATAAAGAAACATGGATAAAATCCGGCAATCGAATTACTCATCTTTACACGATTTGTTGTTTATAAAATTAAAAAAATCCACCATTTGACCTTATATTTGGATGAAAAAGATATAAAAATTAAAAATAAACTTGTTTCGAATGGAAATCACTTCTGACTGATGCAAAGTAAGATAACATTTAATGACTACTGTTTAACCTAAAACCTACATAGTGTCAGTTTGGATACCTGTTTGAAATTTTTGTAATTACCTTTTGGCTACTGCAAATCTTCACCCATTGTGTTACAGTACAGACCTGTCGAAAGTTTAACACTGAGCTAACGGATTGACTAAGCTTATCTTGATCCCAAGTCTCAACAGCTTTTTCGGCAGCTGCTATCTACCTCTTGGTAACTTTACAGTCACTAGCTATCCGTCATGGCTACTCGACACCCGGCCTTCAGTCACTAGCTATCCGTCATGGCTACTCGACACCCGGCCTTCAGTCACTAGCTATCCATGTCACGGCTACTCGACACCCGGCCTTCAGTCACTAGCTATCCGTCATGGCTACTCGACACGCGGCCTTCAGTCACTAGCTATCCGTCATGGCTACTCGACACCCGGCCTTCAGTCACTAGCTATCCATGTCACGGCTACTCGACACCCGGCCTTCAGTCACTAGCTATCCGTCATGGCTACTCGACACCCGGCCTTCAGTCACTAGCTATCCGTCATGGCTACTCGACACCCGGCCTTCAGTCACTAGCTATCCGTCATGGCTACTCGACACCCGGCCTTCAGTCACTAGCTATCCGTCATGGCTACTCGACACCCGGCCTTCAGTCACTAGCTATCCATGTCACGGCTACTCGACACCCGGCCTTCAGTCACTAGCTATCCGTCATGGCTACTCGACACCCGGCCTTCAGTCACTAGCTATCCGTCATGGCTACTCGACACGCGGCCTTCAGTCACTAGCTATCCATGTCATGGCTACTCGACACCCGGCCTTCAGTCACTAGCTATCCGTCATGATTACTCGACACCCGGCCTTCAGTCACTAGCTATCCGTCATGGCTACTCGACACCCGGCCTTCAGTCACTAGCTATCCGTCATGGCTACTCGACACCCGGCCTTCAGTCACTAACTATCCGTCATGGCTACTCGACACCCGGCATTCAGTCACTATATATCCATGTCACGGCTACTCGACACCCGGCCTTCAGTCACTAGCTATCCGTCATGGCTACTCGACACCCGGCCTTCAGTCACTAGCTATCCGTCATGGCTACTCGACACCCGGCCTTCAGTCACTAGCTATCCGTCATGGCTACTCGACACGCGGCCTTCAGTCACTAGCTATCCGTCATGGCTACTCGACACCCGGCCTTCAGTCACTAGCTATCCATGTCACGGCTACTCGACACCCGGCCTTCAGTCACTAGCTATCCGTCATGGCTACTCAACACCCGGCCTTCAGTCACTAGCTATCCGTCATGGCTACTCGACACCCGGCCTTCAGTCACTAGCTATCCGTCATGGCTACTCGACACCCGGCCTTCAGTCACTAGCTATCCGTCATGGCTACTCGACACCCGGCCTTCAGTCACTAGCTATCCATGTCATGGCTACTCGACACCCGGCCTTCAGTCACTAGCTATCCATGTCATGGCTACTCGACACCCGGCCTTCAGTCACTAGCTATACATGTCATGGCTACTCGACACCCGGCCTTCAGTCACTAGCTATCCGTCATGGCTACTCGACATGCGGCCTTCAGTCACTAGCTATCCATGTCACGGCTACTCGACACCCGGCCTTCAGTCACTAGCTATCCATGTCATGGCTACTCGACACCCGGCCTTCAGTCACTAGCTATCCATGTCACGGCTACTCGACACCCGGCCTTCTGTCACTAGCTATCCATGTCATGGCTACTCGACACCCGGCCTTCAGTCACTAGCTATCCATGTCACGGCTACTCGACACCCGGCCTTCAGTCACTAGCTATCCATGTCATGGCTACTCGACACCCGGCCTTCAGTCACTAGCTATCCGTCATGGCTACTCGACACCCGGCCTTCAGTCACTAGCTATCCGTCATGGCTACTCGACACCCGGCCTTCAGTCACTAGCTATCCATGTCACGGCTACTCGACACCCGGCCTTCAGTCACTAGCTATCCGTCATGGCTACTCGACACGCGGCCTTCAGTCACTAGCTATCCATGTCATGGCTACTCGACACCCGGCCTTCAGTCACTAGCTATCCATGTCATGGCTACTCGACACCCGGCCTTCAGTCACTAGCTATCCGTCATGGCTACTCGACACCCGGCCTTCAGTCACTAGCTATCCATGTCATGGCTACTCGACACCCGGCCTTCAGTCACTAGCTATCCGTCATGGCTATTCGACACCCGGCCTTCGACCGTCTTTTATTAGCTCATTGTTAAACTTTCGACAGGTCTGTACTGTATATACGCTCGTACCTTATATTTATTATTATTTTTTTCTACGGGACGTGACAACGAACCTTTTAATATCATCATGGTAATGGAAGCGAATAAAGCGTGAGCTAGCGTAATTATACACAAATAGCGATATGCTACTAACACTTATATGCGTTATTCAAACGCATCCTCTGCCTTCAGATCGGTGACGGACTATACAGGCATTATTTCGGTACCAATTAATTCATAATTTTATTAAACAATGTTGTTCAGCATAGATTATATAACAATTGTTTTAGTTCGTTTTAGCCTAAATGTGTAACACTTGTCTTCTTTATGGATTAATATATTGCTGCAATTTAAATATTATATAATTTATGTTTTAGCTGACCATGGAAAAGGTTATAATGGTTTTAATAACTTTGTTTTGTGTTGGGTATTCTCTGCCATTTTCCGATAAACTCTTTCCAAAAAACGATTTGAACAAGGCTTTTGATACCGTCAGCCGCCAAGTAAGTACATAATGAAACCCTTCAGAAGATAAATGTTGTAAACAAATTGTTACACTATGAAAACTTAGAGAAGAAAAGTATGAAAATTACATGGTGGAGAAAAATCACGAACTATTGAGAATATAAACCAAATGTTTACCTTCTTAATTTAAAGTAATATTTATATATATGGTAATATTTATTTAGTCGGCTTCTATGAAAACAAAACAAACATGACAGTCCATGTTCAAATACCTAAGTTGATTTATAGCAAGCAAGAACAAGTCCCTTTTAAATAATTTTAGTTCCATGTTCCTTACACTCACTCAATTTTGATTAGCTAGCTAAACAGAAGGTGTGGATTACTCATTCGGAACACCAGGTCTCACTTTCCTGGTTGGTAATCTTTTGTTAAATCTAATTTGTCAAAGTTTTACTTGGCTTTTGGCTTTTGATTTGGACATGGATTAGTATGGGTTTTTTTATTTGAACAACTGAATAGTAGCAGTATAAATGGAGTTTGCATTCTTAAGATGATTTCTTTAGTTTACTAAAGAAACTAACAGAATTCTGTTTTGTCCATTTCGCTAAATATCCTATCTCTAGATTGTAATGTTGTCGGAAAGACTCGAGCTGTACCATATGTTAATATTGTTCCGTGATAGCAGTGGTTATAAGGTCTATATCTCTGCCGTTAAGGGGCCTCGGTAGGAGATAGGTACAAACCACCAGCTTACGGGTAACAGAGCCTCTAACCGACTCAGTTCATATAGAACTGGAAGCAGGACTTAGTGTGAAATCTGTCACTTCGTTTGCTGAACGTTGATACTTTTGTTGAACCATTCCAGTTCTCTTTATCACTTCGATAATTTAGTGTTATAATATTGTCGAGTTTTTAGCTCACCTGACCGAAGGTCATGTGAGCTTATGGCATAGCGTAGCGTGTGTATGTGCGTGCGTGTGTGCGTGCGTGTGTGCGTGTGTGCGTGCGTGTGTGCGTCGTTAACACCTATTTTCGACTTCTCCTCTGAAACTACTGGACAGTTTTTAATGAAACTTTGTCAGAAGTATATATTGGCTGGTGCAATTTAGATTTGTTCGTGGCGTTGCTATGGCTACCATAACTAGGTCAAGGTGACCTAGAGGTGCAAAAATCTGAAAAAATCTTCTTCTCCGAAAGTACTGATTAGAGAAAAAATCTTATGTGATATTTGGCTTCTCTAGGGTCTTAAGCCTATAGTTTGTTCATTTTGTGAAATTCGGATAAAAAATAGGTTACGCGTTTTTGCGTTTAATTTTAAAAAAAATCGTAAAATAGCTTCAAATTGTTATAACTTGACTATTTGACCAGATAATGACATGAGGTTTTCAGTTTTGACATCTTCTTGTTAGTATCTTCAAAATGAGGTCAAGGTCAATTGTAAAGGTCGTGACCTAATTTTTTTTACCTATGATTATTATTGTCAAGGTCACAGATGGGAAACAATACCGAAATGGTTAATTATCTCGAAAAGTATAAACTTTTTGTATAGGCATGTATATTAGAATGTTGTAGGTATTGATACAACGATCATTTTGATGTATAAAGAAAGGTCATGGGTTCAAAGGTCAAGGTCACAGATGCGAATCAATACCGAAATGGTTAATTATCTCGAAAACTATAAACTTTTTGTATAGGCATGTATATTATAATGTTGTAGGTATTGATACAACGGTCATTTTGATGTATAGAAAAAGGTCATTGGTTCAAAGGTCAAGGTCACAGATGGGAAACAACACCGAAATGGTTAATTATCTCGAAAACTATAAACTTTTTGTATAAGCATGTATATTAGAATGTAGTAGGTATTGATACATCGATCATTTTGATGTATAGAAAAAGGTCATGGGTTCAAAGGTCAAGGTCACAGATGCGAAACAATACCGAAATGGTTAATTATCTTGAAAACTATAAATTTTTTGTATAAGCATGTAATATTTTGATGTATAGAAAAAGGTCATGGGTTCAAAGGTCAAGGTCACTGATGCAAAACAATACCGAAATGGTTAATTATCTCGAAAACTATAAACTTTTTGTATAGGCATGTATATTAGAATGTTGTAGGTATCGATACAACGATCATTTTGATGTAAAGAAAAAGGTCATGGGTTCAAAGGTCAAGGTCACAGATGTAAATCAATACCAAAATGGTTAATTATCTCGAAAACTATAAACTTTTTGTATAGGCATATATATCAGAATGTTGTAGGTATCGATACAACGATCATTTTGATGTATAGAAAAAGGTCATAGGTTTAAAGGTCAAGGTCACATATGCGAAACAATACCTAAATGTTTAATTTTCTCGAAAACTATAAACTTTTTGTATAGGCATGTATATTAGAATGTTGTAGGTATCGATACAATGGTTATCATGATATAAAATAAAAAAGTCATTGGGGTTTAGTATTTATGTCTTCTTTAAATCTATCAGCTAGCCATTAGTTATCAGGTGAGCGTATCAGGCCCATGGGCCTCTTGTTAACATTCCTTCTAAAATAATATGGATTGTGTTTTCTTGTTCTAGTTTTGTTTCCTTGATAACATTGGTTCAATTATAGATTTTCAAATTAAAATGTATGTGACCATCGCAAACCTTTCAGTACCCAGTGAAAATACCTTTTTTCGTGCATGGTTAACCAGAGTCGTGCTCACAGCGATTAGATGGGGTTTTTTAGCTCACGTGAGCCAAAGGCTCAGATGAGCTATTGCAATCTATCACCGTCCGTCGTCCGTCGTCCGTCGTTCATCGTGTGTAAACTTTACATTTTAATCTTCTCCTCCAAAACTACTGGGCCATATTTGATGAAACTTGGTGATTATCATGCCTAGGTAACAGCCTTTCAAAATTGTGTTCGGGGTTTGGCCACGCCCAACAAGATGGCCGCTGTTACTAAAAATAGCAAAAAAACAAAAAAATCTTCTCTGAAACCAAAAGGTGCAGGCAAATTTTGATTGGATATTTGGATTCATCATACCTGGGAACATTAAAATTGTGTTTTTCATGAAAATTAGACGAAAAATAGGTTACGCGTTTTTTACGTAAAATTACGTAATTTTTAAAATGAGACATTTATTGTTATAACTTCATAACGGCTGATAATAATTGTATGGAGTTTTCACTGTTGATCCTGTCTTGTAATTCTCTTCCAATTGATGTCAAGGTCGAAGGTCAAGGTCATGTCTTAGTTTTTGACCTTTGATAAAAAATGCTATTTTTTTAACATTTCTTGTGATAATGGTGTAGGATTTTCAGTTATTTGTAGGTATTGACATGACGATCATTTTGATATATAGATCAGGGTCATGGGTTCAAAGGTCAAGGTCACAGATGTCCAAGAATACCAAAATAGTTAATTATCTGCAAAACTATGAATTTTTTGTATAGGCATGTGTATCAGAATATTGTAGGTAATGGCACAATGGTCATTTTAATATATGAATAAAGGTCATTGGTTCAAAGGTCAAGGTCACAGATGTAAACAAGTACTTAAATGGTTAATTATCTCAAAAACTATAAACTTTTTGTATAGGCATGCATATTGGAATATTGTAGGTATTGACCTAATGATCATTTTGATATATAAAAGAAGGTCATAGGTTCAAAGGTCAAGGTCATAGAATTGAACGAATACTTAAAAGGTTAATTATCTCAAAAACTATAAACTTTTTGTCTAGGCATTATATTGGAATATTGTAGGTATTGGCCTAACGATCATTTTGATATATGAATCAAGGTCTTAGGTTCAAAGGTCAAGGTCATAGCTGCAAACGAATATTTAAATGGTTAATTATCTAAAAAAAACTATAAACTTTTTGTATAGGCATGTATATTTGAATATTGTAGGCATTTGCACAACGATCAATTTGATATATGAATGAAGTTCATAGGTTTAAAGGTCAAGGTCATAGATGCAAACTAATACTTAAATGGTTAATTATCTCAGAAACTATAAACTTTTTGTATAGGCATGTATATTAGAATGTTGTAGGTATTGGCCTATTGATCAGTTTGATATATAAATGAAGGTCATAGGTGCAAAGGTCAAGGTCATAGATGCAAACGAATACTTAAATGGTTAATTATCTTAAAACTATAACCTTTTTGTATAAGCATGTATATTGGAATATTGTAGGCATTTGCACAACAATCATTTTGATATATGAATGAAGGTCATAGGTTCAAAGGTCAAGGTCATAGATGCAAACGAATACTTAAATGGTTAATTATCTCAAAAACTATAAACTCTTTGTATAGGCATGTATATTGGAATATTGTAGGTATTAGCCTAATGCACATTTTAATATACAGATGTTTTAGCTGTTTATAAATAATATATTGTAGCTAGACTTTAAATATGTTATATATAGCACTTATATAATAATTAGTATAATTAATTTGCAAAAATACTTGCATATTATTGGCCCTTACTGCTGAAAATTTTGATATTTTCTTTTATTAATGTCATTGGCCATTGAACCTCTGCATAAGATATGTACTCTTCCTCAGGTGAGCGTTAAGGCCCAGGGGTCTCTTGTTTTGTTTTTTTTTTTTTTTTTATTTATTTATTTACGATTATTGCAAATTGCTTTTCTCTATTCAAATCAAGATCAACTACTTATGGTTATAAATATCATAATCAAAAACAAAAATACTAATCCAACACTGCCATAAGTCAAACAAAAAGCTTGCAAATATGGCAAATTAATCTAAACGCACGAGCTTTCGCCATTTGCGCAGGAAGGGTCAGCATCTGCGGCATGTGTGTAATGAAAATTGTAAATGAAAGGAAAATTAGACTTTCTTGACGTCAAACATACCCAATACTTATCGGTGACCACAAAACTCTTCACAGTATGTAAACTTCAGTGTACGTCTTCCGGAAGCTGGGATCGTCGAAGCGACCGTTTGATGTTGATAGTCTCTTTGACTAAAGTTTAGAGGTATGTAAACGCTGAAAATTAAATTGTCAAGTCTTGGATAGCACTTATAATTTTGGTTGCTAAAGTCAGTACCACTTAGACATTACAATTTGGCCGCAAATATCACCATATAATGTCAAAAAACACAATTGATAATCGACAGCCAGAAAAATCACTAAGCTCCTTGGTGTAAGATTGAACCTTAATTTAAAGCCGATCCTACTGTTTTTAAGGTAATTGGAACAAAGAAACATCAAAGAGTTTGAATACAAATCGCATATGCAATATTTAACTACAACAAGTATTATTTTTTTACCCGGTGTACGCTTAGCTGCAACTCTTGCAAAATCATAACAACCGCCTAGCTGGGATTTTAGTGTACTTTAGCTGCATTTATGTGAACATCTCTCCATTCATATATTTGTGTTTGGTGTTGTTGTAAAACATTGTAAAATTAATTTTGTTCTCTGACAAAACGTTGCTTGGTGTTAACTTGTTTAAAGGATTGATTTTCCGTTGCAGACATGGACAGGGTTTTCAACTTGAAGGGCAAGATGAAAGTTATTTTTAGGAATCCCAGTATTTTTCTTGCGAAATATGCAAATTTACTTCAAAATACAAATACAACTTGGACCACAATCTGTAGATTCACAATAATTCAACAACCCGGCCATGTTATGGATATCAGTCGATTATCGTGTACATTATCGGGGTCAAAATCTTGTGAATCAACTATTTAGTGAATAAACCTTTCATAAATAGACTTAACAAGGACAGAACAATATGTCCAAAACTACCAGGCTAAATTTGATGAAACTTAATGACAATCATGCCTTGGTGAAGGGCTTTGGTCTCATTAAACACTTCGCCCTTTTCAATAGGGTCCCATGTTAAATTACCCAACCTTGTGACGTCATTGTGAGTTTCTGTACGTAATAGGTACATTCAATTATACACCATTTGAAAGGGAATTAAAAACACTTCAATAATCAGTTGTAAAAATGGTACCATAACCATTGATTTTTTTCGCTAGATGGGATTATATGCATACCACATGAAAAACACGTATTCACGGCTTGTGTTAATTGGAACCTTAGCCGGATGCTGTCCACCTTTTTTACTTCGGCTGATACAAGTGTATCTTACGCAATTTCTCAATTTTTTAATAGCACAGTTATTCTGTGTACCTTCTACTTTCCAATAATATATTGTTTATCCCAATAACATTTGTGTACCAGATTTTATCAGCCATACCCCTTATTATTAGTATATTAATGTTTTAGATGTACTATTTGGAACAGGGCCAATTGACCTTTTGTGACCTGGAAGTGTTTAATGAGACCTTTCTAGTTTGCACAAATGAGGGAGTTATGTCCCCTTTGTGTCCTATAAGGGGAAATAGTAAAAATCTTTTCCTCTAAAGATACAAGAGATATAACTTCGATATTCCATGTGTAGCATACTTTAACTTAGGACATGTAGTAATCGTAGCTGTGGGGCTCAAAATGGGGAAATGGCCAGGTTCTTGAAGGGGAAATTGCTTAACTACTATATTTGTCAGTGCATGATCTGGAAAACTATCAACTTTTTATTAGAATATTGTAGGTATTAGCCTTAAGGTCATTTTGATACATATTGGGAAATGAACGGCAATGATCTCATTTGCATATCTACCATGACAGCCCGCTATGAATAATGTCTTACATGAAGGGAAATAAAAGCGAAAGAAAACAAAAGTTCTTTTTAAAAAAGTCGATAACTCGGAACAAATTTCCCGAGGGGGTTACTTTCACTACACACATACAGGATACCCGTAATTATTTGTTAGTTTCATATCAAAATACAGGTTCCTCGGCGTGTTTAAATTTCGAAGCGTAAAGTGTGGTTGTCGTCAATATTTTCTCTTACTAAGCCAAACAGTCCATAAGTTTTAATCTGGCCATTCTAAATACACAATCGGAAAACCAAAATTTCCGAGGGTGCATACGATTCAATGATTTACAACCGTTCAAGATATGGAGTATTTGTTTATGTAACATTTATGTGCTTGGTTCCCAGATAATTTGAAAATCTCGTATTTTCAGTAAATTCCACAAAGGTGGCTTGAACTCATTTTTAAAATTCTAATAATAAAAAATTCCCCTTTAAAAGTTTGTGGTATTTTCTTTGTTTAGGGAGCATTTTCTTGTTACACCGTAATTAACGTCATTTAAAAAGGGGGATAATTTTCATTACAGATAATCAGGGCCTTCGCGATTAAGAACTTCTGCTACGACGTCACAAAATATCTGTCTGAAAAACTCAAAACTTTTTGTATAAGTATGGCATTGGCGTTACAATAATTTTGATCTGTAGATGAAGTTCATTGGATCAAAGGTCAAGGTCATAGATGTGTAAGAATACTGAAAGGGCTTAGTTTTTTGCCTTTGTACTTTTTACTAGCTGTCCATACATTTATTGTAGCGTTTTAGGATAAGTAATAACAAATTTAGAAATATCCTTACATTAGGTCCTAAATACTCTTGAAAATTAAAACAGTCCCTGTAAATGATGTGATTGTTCATTCATTTAACCTTCTACACGAGATATGACATATTCTGAGATGAGCGTTAAGGTCCTTGGTCGCCTGTTTATTTATCTAATCGATTATTTTATTTTATTTTTGTCGATTCATTTAAAAAGAAAGGAATGATTTATAGGTTCTGCTACTACCAACATAACGCTCTTTTCAATATATACGATAGTTCAGTTGGTAGTGTGCTTGGTGTGGGAGATCGTGGGTTCGGAATCCGGCCTTGGTCTGGCCAAGTCTTAAAAATAGGTAGTGAATACTCCATGTACTCGGCATGTAGAAATGAAAGTCGTCGATTCCTTAAAAAAGACATTAAAATCCGTTCCTTCATCTCATAGCAGGGAACTCTACCTACACAATGTCCTATGGCTTCACATATAGTTGACGACGTCTCCATATAAGTAAAATATTATTAACTTTGACGTAAAACCGCATCCAATCAATCAATCTATTCATAAATAAAATGACACCATATTCTTGAGATCAGCATAAAGTTGTGAAGGGGTTTTCTCAACCGATTATCTAAGAAAAATGTGAAAAATAGCAATAAATTGTACAAATTTCTGTACAGCTAGGCGTACATATTTTTCCACTGAAATCCCAGCTAGGCGTTCATGTCTTCATCAGCTAGGCGTACACTATCTGGAATCACCAGCGTAAAATTAAATCAGAATTTCGTGTAAACTGTCGCGTTTTGGGATAAAGGGACACGTCACCTTTAATCTAAAAACTTGGTTTCTTAAATGCATTAAATGCTGTATTTATCATATCTTTATGCTCGGGAAATATAATTTATTTGACTTCTTTGAAAATACCATTGATGAGTTGAATGATTAACAATCATTTTCAATAAATGTTGCCGACTGTATTCAAAAGTAACTCCGCCGTTATCCGCGACCAGTTGAGTGTAATTGTTGCAGTGAAAGTATACAATAAAACTTACAAGCAGCCAATATCCTGTCACAGGACGACAGTGGAACCATTACTGTTGGCTTTTTCTTCGCTTCGACGATCCCAGCTTCCGTAAGACGTACACACATACTGTGCTCTTGCAACAGACCATTTTTTTATACTCACACAAGTTTATAAATTGGGTGTCATTTGTTTCTAATCTACGTATTGTATTTTTGCAGATTCGAGAGAAGAAATGGGACCCTAAGTCAGTAACCGTACTGCTATTTATCTTTGCTGACAAGGATAATGACAAACTTTTATCGTCTAGCGAACTTGTTAACTTTTTAGTTCAGTTTGGGACTGCGTCGAGAGATCAAGCCAATACTGCTGCCCAAGCAATGATTAATTTGGGAGATCAGAATGGCGACCGGCTTTTAAACAGCAAAGGTATGTAGCGGGAATGAGCTTGTGTTGTGTATATACATGTAGAAGATATAGTAGAGTGTTTTACTGCCAGACTTTCTGGTCCGGATCTTTTAGCCTTGTGGTAGAACGCTCGCTTTTCACCCGGGAGGGCCGGGTTCAATCCTCAGCCGGTGCACTCGGTGAGGAAGTGTTTTTTTCTGGTGTTTCCTCCCTCCTGTTACAGGTATAAAAGGTTAACGTATTCCCCCAAAAGCCATGTTCTTGTTTTAGCAATATTTACATTTGTGATGCTTTTTTAATATGAAACACTTTGAGACAAAATGTAAATATATTTCCTAATATGACGTCACTTCTTTCTTTCTTGTGCCTATACGCGTGGCTGTTCCAACGATTTCAGGAACTAAAAACCAAAATCAAATTTTTAAAAAAATGATCAATGTAAATATAACTTTTGAGTTGTCTAGGAATGGCGTTTATAGTGCTATATATAACTTCCATTGTCTTGCAAAGCAAACTAATCATTATGCACTAAACCCCACTTCTAGACAGTTCAATGGTTAAATGTAGAATATAGATGGGTCATTTTATTTTACCAAGATCCTTACGTTGTTGTTTTAAAGATTGATTGATTTAACAGATAACGATGGTGACAGGCGGTAGAATATGGTAGGTGTAACCTTTTGAATGGCCGGGTAATGGTGTTTTTGAATAGTGTTTTCGGACTTTTTCAATTTTGCAAACAAAAATGGCACCAATATTTATGATAGACGAATTTTCCCCCGAACTCACTTCTCCTGTGGTAGTTCGCGTGTTTAACATAATTTCCCAGGTAAAATGTTTTATTTTGTTTTGGGATTGTGGTTTGGACATGGATTGGCATGTTTGTTTTTGAATTTAAGATCATTTTGGAATTAGGGATTAAGACCCCTATATACAACACTGCAACTTTTCGTGAGGTTATTGATCACCTTAGAATTATATGTTATACCAGTGTTTCTTTTTTTCGGATGTTTTTCACCTTTTTATTAGCAGCAAATTTAAACATTAGTATATTTCTGACAAAACAAAAATATTGACAACAGAGATTGTGATATCCTCCGGGCAACAGCCACCAGCAGAGATACCGGCTCAGGGGTTAAAATTACATTTTATACAAGTTTTAGTTTTACAGAACAAGACGGCCGTTTCGGAATACAATTCTAATTTTTTCTAACTTTGTTAGGTATGTTGTCTTTTAAAGTCTTCATATATACCATGCGTTTGTTCTGAAGATAGAGACCATGGCTAGGTAGCGTCAAGCTGTCTGACCAGTTACGAAGAGATGTACTTTATTCCGAGTTGGTCAGTTTGGAATTTCACGTCAGCAATACATCAAAGTTGTTGAATTTAACTATTTTGCATGAATATATTTGTAACTTCGTTGACTGTTAAAAAAAACATACTAATTAGTTTTAGTGCGTTTGTATTTGAATTGAGGTTTTATAAAATGTAATGTAAATAATATAAACTCATTATCCTGCTCAACATCCTAGCTACTTCCATCTCCCCTCGGAGAGCGAGGGACAACAGGTATTACACTGGACTAACGGTAGTGGTACAAATAATATGTTATTAATTATTATCATTCCCGGTGTTGAAATATACCTACTCGCGGGGATGAATTTATTTCACTCGCGGGGATGAATTGTTGTTGTTGAATGTTGCTTCAGCGTCAGCAATTTTTCAGCTATTCGCGACGAGAACTACTTTATTAATCTCTATGGATTAATCCATGAACAATTTCGTGTGGGCATGTAAAGTGCGAGAGTGTTTTATGGTCTGTCTTGTACCAACACGCACTCAGGGTGACTATAAGGGACTAACTCGCAGACAAAGGTACCACTTTCTCAGTCACATTAAATTGACACCACACCGAGTGAACCAGTAACGGTCAATAGCAAGGAAAATTCACTGTCCACACATGAATGTGGTCTGAGCGGGACTCGGAATCACAGCGGTGAGAGACCCTGGATTTGTAGACTGACGTCTTATCCATTAGGCCACCGCGGCCTCTCGTCGCGAAAATAAAGTTCATAGCTTAACGTACATAAAATACAGAGGTGTTGACTTGTCGTAAATGTTAAGATAACTTAAGATAATTACACAGCCGAGGCCTAAAATGAGATTTTCCTTAACGTAAATTTTTGTAATCTCTTTTTCGAACTACTGATAGATGTTTTGGCCAAAACTAAATGCAAATGTTTTAATCTAGAAGTATCATAAAAATGACACCTTAAATTCAAGAATATCTTAAAAAGTAACAAAATTGTAAAGATTATAAAATTTTGCCAGATTTAAGTTAAGGAAATTCTTAGGTAAGGATTAATTCTGAAGCTGCCAGATAATGGTAATAAAACTAGTGGCTTTATTTTTTTAAAAATAATAATAATAAACTAAATAAATAAAAAAGACACAGCACTTTTCTATGAATATCTTGATTTAATGCTGTTACTTATATGTTTCAGAAACAATGGTCGCTGTAAGGGAGATTTCAGACATGTTGTGAAAGTATACTATGTGTAAGCTATACCAGACTGTTCAGTTTAAAATTAAAAATATTTTACTACAATAAAAATAAGTTGTTTTATCGTCGACTTGCAAGGTCGTTCATGGAGTTGAGTTGAGTAATGGTGTTTAACGTCCCAGTCAAGAATATTTAACTTACATCGATACTCGCCAGCTATAGGTGAAAGTGCAGAAATTTTGCCTGTGCGTTACGCTGATGGCATAATACAGCAGGGACCTTTATCATGCCAAGCCCGCCGTGGCGAGGGACCTCGTTTATTTTAAATTCCCATTCGAAGAAACCGTGACTTTCATTTCGTAATGCCTAGTGCTTGGTGAAAGAAGGTCACTGCCCACTTTCAAGTCTCGGGTCACACCCGGCCGGAGATCGAACTCACGACCTCCGGCGTGGTAATTGTAACGAATAAAGCGTCGTCGTGTGTATATACATACGCTGTTTACACATACACAGCTCATTCCTCAAGAAACATCCTCTTAATTTTCATAACGAAATGCCATCAGACCCGGTCGGAGTTCAAACCCACGACCTCCCACTTACGGAGCGAGCACTCAACCAACTGTGCTACCGCAGTGGTCTGAGCCGTTCACGGACTGATGGTAACCGCCATCGAAACCCAGAACACACACCACAAAATACAAACAAATTAACTCCAGATACAAGTCTATAGTAAAAGACTACACGACGAAACAAGAAAACAATTACCTAATATATTTTGTTTTATATCAGAAACAACTTACGATTTGTTGTGGTTTATGTGGTATACACAAGATTTTGGAAGGGCAATTTTCATTAAATTGCGACGCAATTTGTAATGGAATTGCCACTTCAAAAATCTTGTGTTTAAACACGCCTTTTTGATGTCAATTCTAACAGACATACACAACAAATATGTTGTTGTCAGCTGATAAGGCTTCCAACAACATTATTCTCGTTTGTAAGAGATTCTACCTTGAATGTCTTAATAAGGAGCTTGGTTTAGATAGTATATCAAATAACCCTGCATATACTAGAACTAATTTTACCAAAGATGAAGTTCTTTCCAACCATAGGGGAGTTCTCGAGTCTTTCGGTATCAATCTTAAAGAGGACGATCTTGATCTTCCTTACTTGTATTGGATTCCTAAACTCCATAAAAATCCATACAAGGAAAGATATATAGCAGGCTCATTTAAATGTACAACTAAATCATTATCGGTAACTGTAACACAAATTTTGACAATCGTCAAAGATGGTCTTCAGTCTTTTTCAGAAAAAGTATATTCTACATCTGGAATCAACCAAATGTGGATTCTCAAAAATTCTAAAGAATTACTTGAACATCTTTCTTCTAATACTTTATCTCATGTAAAAAGTATAAAAACATTTGATTTTTCTACACTATACACCACAATCCCTCATTCTAAATTGAAAGAACGTCTTAAAGAAATTATTCACTTGTCTTTCTTCTACAAAACGGTAAGCCAAGATACAAATATCTGGTGCTGAACAGGGATTCTGGTTATTTTGTCAAGCACCATACGGATTCCAAACAAAAATATACTGAAGATACCATCAACAAAATGTTGGAGTTTTTGATAGATAACATATTTGTTGTGTTTGGTAATATAGTTTTTCAGCAAACAATCTGTATACCAATGGGTACAAACTGTGCACCATTGCTTGCTGATTTGTTTCTTTATTTTTACGAAGCAGAATTTATGCAGAACCTTGTTAAATCTGGAAAGAAAACTGTCGCCAAATCATTCAACATACAGATATATAGATTGCGTTCTGTCTCTTAACAATCCTAAATTTGGAGACTATGTAAATGTCATCTATCCTGGTGAGCTTGAAATAAAAGACACGACTGATTCCTCAAGTTCTGCTTCATATTTAGACTTATACCCGATTTATGACGCACAGGAAAGGCTACATTTGAAACTTTATGACAAACGTGATGAATTCAATGTTTCTATTGTCAACTTTCCTTTTTTATGCAGCAATATACCTGCTTATGGTGTATTTGTTTCCCAATTTATACGCTATGGTAGAGCTTGTTCACGCTACGGGGACTTTGTACAACGAAGTAGGCTGCTTGCAAATAAATTGTTGACTCAGGGATATTGCAAGCCTAGGCTTATCAGTGCCCTCAAAAAGTTTTATAGCCGTCATCACAGTATCGTTGATAAGTTTGATGTCTCTGTGTCCAGAATTGCCTTGGATGTATTTGACGTTCCATAGTTCATGTTTCTTTCACGCAATTTTGATTACACTTGTGGCAGGTGTAGCTAGCTAAACAGGAGGTTCTTACCCTTCCGGAGCACCCGGCCTCACTTCCCTGGTGGAAGTTCACGTGTCTAACCTAACTTGTCAGTTCCAAAGTTTTAACTTTGCTTCTGGATTGTGATCGGAAATGGATTAGTATGTTTGTTTTTGATTCAACCTATCAATGCATTTAGCCCCGCCCGAAATCGAACTTGAGGAGAGGTTTACAGGTCATGCTAGTCTACTAGCAATATTATTATTATTAGTAGTAGTAGTATTATAATTATAATTATTATTATTATTATTATTATGTCACTTACAAATCAAATTGTACGGCTATGGGGAGTCTAGTGGCTTGGTACGGTTAATTGATTGATTGATTGATTGATTGATTGATTGATTGATTGATTGATTGATTGATTGATTGATTAAAGTTTTACGTCCCAGTCAAGAATATTTCTGATCAAGTCTTCACCAGTTTTACGTGGAGTGGCAGAAACTTTTACCTTTGCACTGCGCTCAGGGAGGGTTTTTAAAAGCGCAACGCCTGCCGTGAGATATAACATCGGTTTTCAGGTCACTTCCGAAGACACGTCGTGACGTTTATTTCCTTAATGCTGAGTGCTTACGAAAGAATAGTCACTACCTATTTTCAAGTCTTGTTCATACTCGGCCGAGGATCAAATCCACGACCTCCCACTTACGAAGCCAGCACTCTACCAACTGAGCAACCGTACTGGTACGCTTGCTATGGAGTTATAACCGTTTGTCTGTCAAATATGGAATCACATAATAATATATCATTCAGTACAACAGTTTGAGGAAGTAACCACGCGATACGTATACAAATCCCATTTGACCTTAGTTTGATAAAATACACCTTATTTTATAAAATTAAATGTCACCTAAAATTTATCATTTTTTCTACATCATTGCTATTAATGTTATGCTTATGAACATATTATATTAATAAAAACTAAATTTTAATTGCTGTCATTAGAACGGTTAAAAATTGATATGCCTATATTACACATTAATGGAAAGAGTAAAATGATTATATTAAATGTGTCATTTATAAAACTAAAATATTTTGCAATTACTCGCATGTTCTCAAGTCATCACAGTATTGTTGATAAGTTTGAGGATTGCCCTGGATATATTTGACGTCTCATAGTTCGATGTTCCTTTCACACAATTTTGATTACACACGTGGCGGGTGTAGCTAGCTAAACAGGAGGTGCTTATCCTTCGGAGCACCCGGCCTCACTTCCCTGGTGGAAGTTCACGTGTCTTACCTAACTTGTCAGTTACAAAGTTTTTTTTGCTTCTGGATTGTGATTCGGATATGGATAAGTATGTTTGTTTTTGATTATATCGAAATAATACAAGAAAGTTATAAATTAAACTACTGAAAATATAAAACATGACATGAATAAATTATATTCATCATCATCATCATCATCATCGTCATTACATCACCACCACAACCACCACCATCATCATCATCATCATCGTCATCAACACCACACCCACAACCACCATCATCATTATCATCATTATATCTGTATTTCCTCTATTTAAGAGATTACAATTTCATTATAAGAAGTTATAAACACAGAACATAAACAATATTTAATGACGCCAAAAAAATCATTATACATAACATTTACATAAAAAGAAGATGTTTTTATATACGTGCATTTATGCGGCACATATGTAAAATATTGGAATTTCAAGGTAACCAATGGTGATAAAACAAACATTCTAACATGATCTGCGTTTTCCTTCATTTGACAGCAGCCAATCGTTGTAAAACAAACGATTTAGCTATATATAGCTTCTCCGTTGTAATTGCATCACTCACATTGTTACATCATGTTATGTGTCACGAACAGCGTTTACGACGTTATTTTCAATCTAATATTGATTATTTCATAAGTAATGTCAACAGTCGATTTGGTGATTTTTTGCAAATAAAGAATAAAATTATCTTCCATTTTCTATTTAAGTCCAATAAAAATAATCAACAACATGTACCTGTTTTACCGTCGAATAGTAAACCAGTCGGATTTCACATGCGAAGAGCACACTGAAAGGTTGTGAAGTCACAAAAAGTTATTAATAAACCATAAGTTTAAGTGCACTTTGAGAAAAAAAAACAGCAATGGAGTTTACCAGCGTACCACGTGATCAATACCCCGTAACGTTTGCGCGAAACGTTTTAGAAAACGTTAACGTCGCAAATTCCCATAATAACGTCGTTTTTACGGGAAAACGTCATCTTCTGATATTCCATTCCCATTGGAAATAATAGTTCCACACAAACGTTAGAGGGTATCACGTGGTACAGCGGCGAACCCCATAAATCGGTGGTATCTACCCAGGTAATGATATATATTTTCCTTCTCGGGTAACATGGGTTGTTTATATAGGTAGGGGAATGAGAGACTAATGCCTTCTGACATGACGCTTCTCCAGAAGAAAGAAGAAATGCATTTTAATTATTTTTACCTATTGCATGAATGCATTTCATGAAATGGATAAAATTACAGTTTTAATTTTACAGCACTAGACGGCCGTTTCGGAATACAATTCCTCATCAGTAGTGCTTGGACCAAAATTATGAAATCAAAATTATTTTGAAGATGCTGAAAAGCTACCCAAAGGATCAAAATATATTTTACTAAATTAAGCTACGGAAATACTTTGCATGAGTGAGTATACCTTAATTTTTGAGAAATTTCAAATTTTAATTTGCAGGAAATTTAGACAATTATAGTATATTTCTGACAATAATACGAAATTATTGCCGACTGAGTTGGTGATATCCTCGGGCCACCAGCCACTAGCAGAGATACCGGCTCACTGGTTTAAATCACATATCATACCAATTATTATTAAATTTTCTTTCCGATTACGTATAGAAGTTCGGTGAAAAATCCAGATGGCGCTATGTAGTTGGTTGATAAGATCAAGAAAAGTTGCCAATTTGGTACAAATTCGTTAGCTAACTTTCACAGATGCGTACTGAATCTGTGCAGAAATAGCGGAGATGTTTGCAAAGTTTCCTTCACCATCCAAGAACTGACTCCCTAAGGAACAAAGACTCAATCATCAACTAGACATAAAACAATGCCAAAAATAAAGATTGTTTTTTAAAACAGGTGTCACTTTTTTCAAAATACTGAACCAGACAGCAAGAGAAAACATACACGAACATGTGTTATATATGAACGTTTTTACAATAAATGTTCGATCAAAAAATAAAAAAAATTATTAAAATGTATCTATGTAAATTTTATTTTTTTATCACTTTTAGCAATATTTATTCCAAATGGTTTTTTTTCGCCATAAAATATATATCAAGATATTTTCAATATGGGACTCTTATTTTTGATAACAATTTATGAACATTTTAGAAAGATATATGGTTCTGATTACAAAAAATAATGCCCATCACTTTAATCTATCTTTTTCACAATCTTGTATATATACATATATACAATTTCCACCGATCTTAATTTGACTGGGAAGACATAGAATATTTTATCCAAGATGAACGTTTTTCTTAAGTCTGGTTTGTTCGCAGTCTACTGTCTTGTGTGTATTCTGTCACTAGTAAGCACAGTTCAATATATCATATGCAATGTATAAAAAACAAACATACTAATCCATGTCTGAAATACAATCCAGAAGCAAGGTAAAAACTTTGAAACTGACAAGTTAGGTTAGACAACACACAAAAGATAATGGAGTACAGTGGGGTGTTAAAGTTTACGTCCCAGTAAAGAGTTGTTCTTGGCTGGATATATATTACATATTATACCAGTTTTAATATTACAGCACTAGACTGCTGTTTCGAAATACAATTCCTAATCAGTATATTTGATGTCCTATAGCTAGTTCCGACTCAGTTTGATTTTTTGGTATTTTTATCTCTCCATACGTGTAAGAGGTCTAAGGTTTTTTGTTATTTTGATTTCACATGTGGCGGGTTGAACTAGCTAGACAGGAGGCCCTTACACATACGTACCACCGACCTCAATTCATTGGTGGAATTTCATGTGTTCAACTGAATTTGTCAGTTTTAAAAGTTTCCACTTTGCTTTTTGCGTTGCTATTTGAACATTAACCGATATGTTTTATTTTATTATATACCATTCAAATAATCATAAGTTCTTGGTTATTTCCTTGTGCAAAGCTTCTACGGTTTGAATGTCAATTCTAAAAAATCTTTATGATGTTATATTTCCCATCTATTTTTATTTCACTTATTGTTCATTATTTCATTTATGATTGTCTTTCCAAAAACTCGAACGTTTGGTTAGCTTAAAGTCGAAATCTAAGTCCTTTGCAATGTTCTTTTTTTTTAAATAAAAAACAAACATACTTATCCATGTCCGAATCACAATCCAGAAGCAAAGTAAAAACTTTGGAACTGACAAGTTAGGTTAGACACGTGAACTTCAACCAGGGAAGTAAGGCAGGGTGCTCCGGAAGGGTAAGTACCTCCTGTTTAGCTAGCTACACCCGCCACGTTTGTAAACAAAATTGTGTGAAAGGAACATGGAACTATGAGACGTCAAGTATATCCAGGGCAATCCTGAACACAGAGACAACAATCTTATCAACAATACTGTGTTTACGGCCATAATAATTTCTGAGGGCCTTGATAATATCCCTGAGTCAACAATTTATTTGCAAGCAGCCTACTTCGTTGTACAAAGTCCCCGTAGTGGGAACAAGCTCTACCATAGCGTATTAATTGGGAAACAAATACACCATAAGCAGGAGAAGCAGGTATATTGCTGCATAAAAAAGGAAAGTTGACAATAGAAAAATTGAAGTCATCACGTTTGTCATAAAGTTTCAAATGTAGCCTTTCGTGTGCGTCATCATTCTTGTAAAAGTCTAAATATGAAGCAAAACTTGAGAAATCAGCCGTGTCTTTTATTTTAAGCTCACTAGGATAGATGACCTCATACAATATTGAACTCTTTCAAAGCTAATTAAAGAACATTACTCACATTTTCACATGTAGACAATAATTGGTATAAATAACAACGTTAAACCGCTATTATTTTGTTTTGTAAGCTTTTTATTATAGTTCACTATTTATTTACTTATTTATTTATTTATTTATCTATTGATATATTTATGTTATTAAATTATTTATCTATTTCTAGATACTATTTATTTATTTATTTTATTTTTTATTTTTACATTTTATTTATTTATCTCTACAGTTCCACAGTTATTAATTTATTTCTGATTTTTATTTATTTATTCCATCGATTACCAGGTGCATGCTGTGGAAATGAAAGACAAAAGAACTACCAAAACGGGACCTAGAGGTAAGCATTCAATTTAATACTTTGTTCAAACAACACCACCGGGGTTGGTGCATGAGGTTCAACATTTACTCAAGAAATAACACTCTGCTTGTGCTCATTAACATTTAAGTTCTTTTCACTCCGGTTGCATATTTCCTCTTTGGGAGAAGAGATTGAATGCCTTCATAGCCGACATAGATGTAGTGCAGGGGTTAATTGCATTGTATTTCAAACTTGATGATTTGTATGTCAATAACAACAGCTGAATTTATAACAAAAAATAATATATTGTAGCGTTCGGCCTACACTTCCGGTAGAGATACAGGTGTAATAAGGGTTGAAATCGGGTGGTACAGTTTATTCAGCTAGCAGGAGTACAAGTCCCGCTTAGGTGCTCAAGTACTCGGTACCGGAGCAAGTCTGTTTCAACAGTATTCAAGCAAATCTCACATTTATGACAGGCTTAAACTAGCCACTAGTGATTAGATCATGTGGTCTTATTATTATACTTGGTAGCGTTCCTTAGACCATAGACAGCTGATAAAAGATGACCAATACAATCAAATGCTTTAAAACAGTAAATTTATTAAAGCTCACAATAGAGCGGTCAAGCAACAAACATAATCAATGGCAATATTAAATATATATACAGATAAACAAGTTTACATATGCTGTGTTAAATGAATTATATGCTAAATATTGCTACACTCTACACTAGAATCTAAAATTTGGACACTTAGTTCTAAAATATTGCACAACAATTTATGCACTGAAGGTCGCCAAGACTGAACTATTAATAATACCAAAAATAGCAAAAAGTAATTGTAATAATAATATTACAATATAATTGTTTTCCTAATATTGCGTTATGTAATTCCTAAATGCTCTTATAAAGAGTAGAATTTAGTTAATAGAAATATAACATTCTCAAAGTGAGAATAATCACATATTATAATAGAATAAATATGGCGGACGCTGCTGCCGTGCTGGTGTACTGTTTATGGACACAGAACACAAAATCTGTGCTGCTTATGGACGCAGCTCAAAGGCAGAGTGACGCAATAGTCAGCATATTAACATTATATTATCAATATGTGTCTTATTACGACGCAGACGGACGCAGAACAGGATGTCAAAAAGGTCTTGACTCGTGCCCAGATGGATCATATCTGAAACTGGGCGCCACTTTCAGTCTGCTTATATACTACTCTGTGACGCAAGAGCGAGCGACGCAAAATGACATATCAACCAATCAGAATCAGCCTTATGGTCGGCTGCACTCAAAAGTTTGTATCCCGCCATTATAAGAAATAATCCCTACTTAAAGTATTTAAAATCATAAAAATGTAGTAAGATTTATATTATAATTGTGTGAAACATTAACATTATGAGTATTAGACTTGATATAATTAAAAATATGACATTTAAACATTTTGTGACAAAAATATGTATTCCTACACCCGTAATGGCGACCGTAAACACAGACAAGTTTACATGGTGGAAAAATACAAACATGCGTAAAAATATACAAAGATACGACCAAATATTAATATCCTCTTGATAACTCGGTGAGTAACAATCATAGTTACACAATTAATCACTCAATATTGAATTTAATAACATAAAAATACAATGAAAACGATGTACCATGGTACCCGGTGCCCTAAAAGTTACACATTCACATGTACGATCAGCAATGACATTGTAGCCGGTGACACAAAATTGACACATGAAGATTTGAAATACAATTGTTGACAACACTGATAGTTGACAGAAAACAGTTTATACTAAAAACTCCCCAAAATAACTTGCTGATTTTACTGAAACGTTACAATATATATATATTCAAAGTTAACCAAATTGGTAATAGACAAGTAGAATCTAAATTGTCTATAAAGGCCATCCAACAAAGCAAGTGAAAGTGACCTTTATGGACAGGTGGCCTTTATATACAGGTTCAAATAATATGAATACATAACAATTTGATACAATTCTACTGACCTTTATAAGCAGGTGTTCCGTATAAATAGGTGGCATATAAGGTAGGTTGGACTGTACCACTATCACCAGGCTAAGAATTTATTATCACCAGTTGTCCCTCATATAGATGTGACCTTTAAGGCAGGTTGGACTGCATTATTATTCTTTCAGCATTTTTACAATAAGTGGCATTTCCTCTTAATATGATGTTTTTGATTTTTGTTTAGGAGATTAATTCACTAGAACAACAGGGGCAATACATCTGCGGGGTAAGTAAAAAAAGCATGAAGGGGTAAGTCGAAATAAGTATCGACAGCATACCGGGAATATCAACAGTTTAGTTTAGAACATAATACTTACATTACAAGACTGTTGAAACCCAAATCAAACATGCTCTTATATAACATATTTTGGCAATTTAGTGAACAATTATGATAATAGTAATGAAATATTAAATTTATATCAAAAAGCGTCTTCCAGGCAATTTACAAACTATAGAAACTCGTATCTTATTTTTTCCTTTATTTAACAGGTAGCAGGAAGGCTAAACGTTTATATATACTTGGTCCGCTTCATGCTCGTACGCAAACTATTTCCTTTCAACTAACACAATCAGGTCTGAAAAACTATTTTGGGGGATTAAAGAAATTTTAAAAAAAAATGTGTGTACCATACAATGAAAGACACTCACTTCTACCACTTTGCCACAAGTGGACGTTTTAATAATTCAAGATGGCGTCTACTCACTTGAGTGTATGGCGAAAGCGTAGCTGGAAATGATGTAATGTCACCAATATCGATTTGAAAATTTCATAATCCAGATGGCACTCAAAACAAACTGCCACTTTATAATAAAACTATTCGATTACATATTATACCAGTTTTAATTTTACAGGACCAGAGGCCGTTTGGGAATACAATTCATTATCAGTAGTGCTTGGATCAAAGTTGTTTCCAAGATGTTAAAAAGAATGATTTTTCATTTTTATATATACACATGTGTCTATTTCTGTATATTTATCAATCAAATTTGACAAAAATGATATCATACGTTTTACATATTTTTCAGTATTGTTCCGATAAAGATTGTTGTTGTTTCTGCAAGGTAAGTTACGTGAACGTGCCCATAAGTAACTAGCCTAACTTATTTTGAGATCCAACTCTTCTTTTTCGATGTAATTGTCCTCTAGTGTGATGAACTTGGACCATTGGCGTTCAAATGCCATTAGTTATGCGTAATGCATATATAACTCTTGTTATGTAAATGAGTTTAACCGAGCATTTAACAAAAATATCGAATAAAATCTTCTGATCAATGATTTGATCTTATCAATAATGATAAAGTCTTCAATATGGAACAAAGAACTCTACAGAACAAGTTGCTAGACGTCGCCTAGTAGTGCCGTTTAAGGTAGTTCCACACCTTACAAATCCCTTGAAAACATATACTGAAATTTTGATATGTAGTACATGGGCATAAACCATTCAACATGCCAAAATTTCAGATAAGGATTTCGACTTACTTAAGAAGTTCTGAAGCGCCATCTGGTGGCCATCTTCACGACATAAATGATCAAAGTTTAACTACTGTTGTCAACAAATAAGCTTTAATAATTTTTGCCATGCTTAGAAACCTAAAGTGTCTTGCATTTACAGTAACCATTATGTCATGAAGATTATTTGGACCTATGGAATTTTTCTTCCGGTCACGTGGTATTTTTCTACAGCGCCACCTATCAAGAGAGAACATTTAATTTCCGGACAACTTAAAAAAACACCCTTTCGTTAATTTGTAGATTTTTAAAAAACTCGAAGTCGAATACGACCCCTGATTTTCACATATATTGCACACGAAGATATAAATTTGATTTTCGGAAACAAAAAATAGGGGGTCGTCAAGCTACTTTTTTTCATAAAATTTCATCAAAATCCTGAAACAAGAAAAAAGCCTCATTCCTTATGTAAAAAGCTACCAATAATGTCCTAGTATCCTATTATAAACTCAATGTTTTTCGTTTGGTATTAACAAATAAACAAAAACACTGATTGTGAGCTATTTGGCTGCAAAACAAAAACAATTTTAATATCATATGGTCTGTCACCCATAGAAACCCATAGCAACCGTTACCCAACCCAGCTCAGTTAAAGAGGAAAGGGGATTCGTATACATTGATGAAACGTTCTTCATTCTAGGCCGCTGAATGAAACGCAAATACAAGAGCATAGTCAAACTGCTAAAATTTGACACCGAGAAAAATTAGCATTCAGTTTGTTTATTGAAGAATCGTCAGTTTATGTCCTACTATTTGTATCGAAAATCACCGAAAAAAACCAAACATAAACCGGCATTTAAAATACCATCTTCAAAATTAAAACAATGGACTAAATTTTCAATTATTTAGAATAGTACTCTCAACAGTGTAGATCTACCTAATTTCCGTTATGTACAATATACATTTTCTTCTTAAAAATAGTGCACTGAATTGATAGAGTGAATTCTTATCTTATGTGAATGCAGAAAATTATTCTACTGAATGATAGCATAACGGCGTTCCCGCCATAATTCTGTAGGCGCCGAAGACCACACATTCGTGACGTCATAGATAAAAAAGACGTCAAATCAGACATTTCGACCGTACGCACAAAACGACGACGTCACCATGGTATGGAGCTACCGTAAGCGAACTCAGAAAGGGAAAAAGAAAGTCTCAAATGTTGGTTTAACACAGTCGTACTAGATATGAGTTTAACAGAGCATTTAACACAAGTATCGAATAAAAACTCCCGATCAGCGATTTTTATCCAATCAATAATGGTAAAGTGTTCAATATGGAACAAAGAGTCCTACAGACCAAGGTGCTAGACGTCATCTAGCAACTTGTTTAAGCGGTATCAGAAAAAGATAAAAAGTTAGTGTCATTATTGTGCGTAGTTTTGTTTAACACCGTCGTAGATATTAATTGTTGACAAGAAACTGTCAGCAATCACAGTGAAATAGTTTGGTTCTCCCTGCTGAAATTACGATTGATTGATTGATTAATTAATTGATTGATTGATTGATTGATTGATTGATTGATTGATTGATTGAGTAAATGATTGATTAAATGATTGATTGATTGATTGATTGATTGATTGATTGATTGATTGATTGATTGATTGATAATGAGGTTTTGCGATCCAGTAAAGAACGTTTGCTTATATCGAGACGTCACCAGCTGCAGATGATGTGGCTGAAATTTTAACCTCTGCAATCCGCTCAGGGCAACGTTTCAGGAAGAGTTCTTTAACGTTCTTCAAGTACCACTTGATATTTATATGTAATTGCTGAATGATTTGCGAGAGACTGACCGGGGTTCAAACCCACGACCACCCACATACGAAGTGAGAACTCTACCAACTGATCCACCAATTTGGGAGAGAATCCGGATAATTAAAATGGATTCTTTTATTTGAATGTGTATTTAATGTAAATATGCATAGCTGGAAGAATAGTATGCGATTCCCGATGAGATAGTATTTTTTAAAATGATAGATTTATTGAATGTCGTTTTACGTCCCGGTCACGAATGTTCCACTGATATCAAGGCGTTACCAGCTATAAGTAAAGTGGCAAAAATTTTAGCCTTTGCGGTTCACTAAGGAAAATATGAAAGGATGGCCCTTTAACGTGTCACGGCTGCCGTGAAAGGAACATTAGTTTTAAGGTCTTTTTCGAATGACCTCGAAACTTTCATTTTAAAATTTCCAGTGTTTGGAAAAGAACAGTCACTACCTGCTTTCAAGTCCTCTCTTTAGACCCGACCAGAGTTAGAACCAAGAACCTTCCACACAAGAATCGAACACCCTCTCTATCAGCTGGGTATATTTTTAAGAAATAAGAACTGAACGTATTGTATGTCATATTTGTTTTTAACGTTTTATTTATCTTTTTCAGTATGGAGACATTAAGAACGTCTGTGGGGACGTAAGTAAGCATTATATTTCTAACAGCTCAAATGAATAGTATAAAATTAATAATAATATCCCGTGGAACTTAAATGGTATTTGCTCTTTTGTGAGGCAATACAAACAAGACTATGTTGAAAATTGAGCTTGACCTATAATTTACATTGTTACACAATAAAATAACAAAAACAATCAAAAATGAAATGTAGTAATCATAGACACATGTTTTGTTTTCTACCAAAACATTCAATCAGGACTCTACCATCAGAATGCCATAAGACTATACCACCGAAATGTCAATCAATTCAAATTTTCTATTGATATATGAATTTGGCTATAACTGGTATAGTACATTGTTAATGATCTGAAAATATCAAACCATAACATTAGTTGTTTATTGATAAACAATGTTTAATGATTTCAAATAAATAATCAATGCATTTTTGTATGTCAATCTTTTCATTATTGTTCGTAATTTGATTTACTTAATATTTATTTATTTGATTTATCTCTTTTTCATTTACTTCATATTTACAGAAACAAAGAATATGCAACAGGGTGAGTATTATACAAATCAATGTCTAAATTACAATCCAAAAACATAAAAGCATATTAAGTTAAACACGTGCACTTACACCAAGGAAAAGATAACCTTAAGCTAGCTACACCGGCCACGTTTGCAATCATAATTGCAAATGAATGGCAAATTGAATTATCGGTCATGATATCTAGCCCTGTTATAGACTTATTTCTCCAAGATAAATCAAAATTTGTTATTTGACAAAACGTTAGCATACTATGATTGATTAAGACAATCATCACATTTAACAAAATATCGAAGGATTGTATTTCAAAAATTAATTTCAAAAAAATGATATCTTCTTGTACTAGTATTTCCTAAGCTAAACTCTCTTATAAATTAGGACGTGTTTACCTTTCTCCCTTCAACTGTGAAGGGTTCGACTAAGTTTGTCAGTATTTAAAGTTTTTGCTTTGTTTTTGGGATTATAATTTGAACGTGGGTTGGGGTGATTGTTTGATATTTAAAAAACAGTAATAACTACGTAATCACATAAAAATAGTCTTTCATCATACTTTACTAATTACATCAATGATTATAAAATTGCACATCTATGGCACGAAATGTCATTTATAAATTAAATCATGCAGTGCTTATTTACTCAAAGAATTATTGGTTTTTTGGGCTATGACGAAATAATCGCGATTTACTAATCCATGTCCAAATCGCAATAGAAAAATAATCTTCAAAAACAGACATACCAATCCATGTCCGCATCACAATCCAGAAGCAAAGTAAAAACTTTTGAACTGACACATTAGGTTAGACACCAGGGAAGTGAAGCCGGGTGCTCCGAAAGGGTAAGCACCTCCTGTCTAGCTAGCTACACCCGCCACGTGTGTAATCAAAATTGTATGAAATGAACATGGAACTATGGGACGTCAAATATATCCAGGGCAATCTTTGAACCTGTCAGATTAAGTAAAACAAGTGTGCTTCGACTAAAGGGGTGAGGCGTAAGATCCTGTCTAGCTACCTACACCCGCCGCATGTAAAATTTAAAAAGAGAATGAAAAGAACATGGAACATGGAACTATGGGACATCAAATTAAGACAGGGTAATAAAACTTTTTGATGCCTTTGATAAGTCTAGACTTGCAATACCCTTGTGTCAACAATTAATTTGAAAGCAATTTTCTTCGTTGTTTAAAGTTCTTTTAATAGAAACAAACCCTACCATAGAATATTAATGGTGGAAAAATAGACCATAAGCAGGAGAAAATGGTATATTGCTTCATAGAAAAGGAAAGTTGGCAATAGAAAAATTGAAGTTTGTCATACAGTTTTAAATCTAGCCTTTCGTTTGGCGTCATAATTGATGCGACGCAAAACAAGGAATTTGTCGTTTCTGTTATTTCAAGCTTTATTATTTCTGCTTTATGTGGATAAAGAAAGTAATAATTTAAAAAAAGGGTATTATTGATTTTAAAGCTCAAAAGGCTTAATTATACCGAAAGTCATAAAATATTTCTTTCACAATTACAACAGATTATAGATAACTAAAATACACGATGTTATCTAGAATGTAAATTTCATTCATACAAAGTTATATATAAACATTATTTTCTTTTCAGATACTAAAAACTGCAGTAGAAAATGCAAAATTATATTGCGGAGGATCCGTAAGTGATATTACGGTGATAGTGTTTTCTGTTTTTAGACTATCAGGTTCAGTATTCATTCAAAATATCAGATTTTAGAGTGGCTAGAGTTCCTAATTTATGAATGTTAACTGATTTATAACTCTTTATGTTTCCGTCTATAAGTGAGCATCAATCAGAAATACTTCAAATACCATTCATAGATATTGCGTATGTATATTGCTAAATTTCATTAACTTGATTCATATGATTCTGTAACTTGTGTTCAAACTTGTTACCAAAGTTGGATTTTATCCAGACGTATCGAAAACTTTCAGAACTGTAATTTACCTTTAAAACTAATTTATTTTTAGCAGATGTCCGTTATTTCCATGTTTACAAAATCAGTAGTTTGTATTTTTGTGTTTTTTCTTTTTCTATAATCTCTATTCTTATTCGTATTTTCGGTTGGTTCGAAAGTTAAAACTATTTCTACAGTAATATTATCTTTTTATGCCTGTTCATTAAACATTTTCAGGACTTTTTGTTCCAAATCAATATTATATTTGTATTTTATTATCGAAATCAAAATTTCAGAAACAGTTCGAATACTGGTTAAATGTTTTGAGATAGGTCGTCCGCGATCTAATGACAAGGTATACAACAAGTCTATTTAATGTTAGGGTTATTGTAACAATAACAGCAAGTTTAGACAAAAGTATATTTCATTCTTTTTCAGTACACGTATAAGTATATGTGTAACAACGCAAAAGAAGTAAGTCAGATGTATAAAACAAATTTACATTGTAAGTAAAAGTAAAGTTCAATTAAAGATTAATCAAAGTACTAGTAATTAAATCGACAGAGTAACAAAAAATATTGAAAAAATGAGTAATTGTTACAAAAAAATTAAGAACCGGTATGTTTGTTTTTGATTCCTTCGACGTTTTCTTATACTTTATAAAAGAATCGTACGGCTTATTTTTGTATTTATAATATTACTATAATTTCAAGATCAATGACGCGTTTTCGTAAAAATGGAACAAACTATAATATGTATTAGTATTCTTTTATCTTATTGTGATTCGAGTTAATAAATTAGCTTAACATGTTATGCTGTATATCCACCCCTTACACTATACTGTAAACAATTTAATTTCGCGGTTCACTTATATTGGCGATCATTTGTTTTGCGTGAAAATAAATACCAAGCGAAAATTAAATTATGCTTATTGTGTAACAGAGAAAATTTAAAAAAAACGCGAACATTTAACCCCGCGGACATGCCTTAATGTCCTATACCGCGGAAATAAATACACACGAAAATAAATACGTTTACAGTATTCAGAACCTTATAATAACTAATAGCTAATGCATTATTTTAGATTTTAATCAAGGTACTCGGACAGCATCGTAGATTCTGTAATTATACTGGTAATAGTAATGGCGAAAGTAAATAAGTAAGCACATTAAAATTAGTACTAAAATCTTTTTGTTTACAATACTAGACGTTTTTGTCTTCTCAGTAGTGCTCAAATTGAAATGATAGAAATAATTATCACTAAAATGATTTAATTATGCAGCACTAGAAGTTGGTTTCGAAATTAAATTCCTTATTGTCGAAAAAATTATTACTTAATTGTTTGAAATTTGTAGGATAGTCGGTGTTTTTTGGAGTAAAATTCCTTTCAGTAGTGCTCAAACCAAAAGTAAGGAAATAAAAAATTATTAATCTGTCCCATACAAACCTAGAACTTTGTCTCACAAAACCTTGTAACTTTTGTATTATCTGCTATGGAATGCATTTAGGTTAATTTTATACCTATATCTAGTACAATAAACAGAGTTTTATCTGCTATCAAACATTTTCACAATCTTATTTCATAAAAAATTTGATCTTGTTAATTAATGCCTTTTTCTTTTGTTATTCTTCACATCACAATATTATTGATAAGTATAATTACTCTGTATCCAAAAGTACCCAGGATATATCAGTTCTATGTTCCTTTTATTTACAAATTTTATTTTGGATGTAGCTAGCTTTACAAAAAATGCTTACCTCTCCGGAGCATCCAGCCTCATTGTTCTGGTTAAAGATAGCATGTTTAACGTAATTTGCCAGGTTTTAAAGTTTTTACTTTGCTTTGAGGTAAAGAAAGAGTATTATAATTTATACTAAGAAAGAGCTAATATAAACAATCTTTAAGGACTGCTATAGAAATAAATGTTCGGCCAATTTGGTTTTTTTTTACTAAAACCACGGTTGAAACAATTTCAGTGTTATCCATAGCCTTGGACAATCAATTGAAATTAATAAAATTATATGGAAAATATATACTTGGCAATATAGTAATTTTAAATTCGTAAAACAATACAAATGAACTTACTATCAAAACAAAACTATAAATTCATTAATTAATATACATGTCGGTAAAATTCGTACAGGCGTCTTGAGGAGCCAATCTTCTATATGAACGGACGTTATAGTTAATTGCACAACAAGGAATAAACAACTATGTTGACTAAATAAAAAGCATGTTGCTATAACTATTTTCAAGAATACCAGATTATTTATTACCTAATCATTTGATTGCACTTAAATATTATTTTCAGCCACCTAAAAAGTTTTTCACTAACCTTAATGATGAAGAAAACATGTTAAGTATTTGGTAATATGATCATAAGTAATCCAAAATTATCAAAGCTATTTTAATTTGTCCACGATTATGGAACAAATACCATCTACTTTTAATATCAGATATGAAACAATAGACCCTCTGCCAGTAAATGCATTATTTTATGCAATTCCAAACAATTAAATATAACAACATAATAACACTGTTGTGCGACATAATAGTTGTCATAATTATCATAACTGGATAGTAGGCAGTTGATTATCAGCACGAAGGCGTTGAACTTAGAACAGTTGCAATGAAGTTTATCTGAAACAAAATTTGACGTAATCTTGTTATTAAGCAATTACCATGAAATAAACTAAAACATGTAAATCATTTGCATAGAAAACGAAATTACCCTCCAATAAATGCATCAAATAATGTTTGTAGTTTATAAAACAAGCAGAACACTCATAAAAACCACAAAAAATAAATTTATCAAAAAATCAGCTTTTTGGAAAATGTTCACATGTGTTCAAAGCTTTTAATTTAGTTTTTTGTGAGTTAAACATGGATTGTGTCAAGACAAAATTTTATATATTTTCGTTACATGTTTTAGAGTTGTTATGTTGTTTTAATTGAGTATGTGTGTATGTATGTCATTGTACGTGTGGGATGGTTGGATGCGCGAGCAGCATGGATTTGAGTGATGCTAGTTTGACTTGGGTATTTGGCGGGAAGTGAAAGGACAACATACGGTTAGTGGGTCATCTGACAGAAAAGAGCGCGAGATTGAGTAAAAAAGAGCGGGAAAGTTTGTGTTGGGCGGAAGTGCCGTGTTGAGTAAACAAAGAAGTTACGGACGGTATAGTTTTAGCTTAGTTATGTTAAAAATGGAACTATAGAAACAATGTGACTATGAAACAGACTGAGTTTAATGTTTAGAAGAACAAGTTAAACAGTTAGTAGTTATCGTGAACTTATAAGAGAACAGTGTGATGAATATGTAGGGTTAGACAGTGTATAGAATTTATGAACTCGTGTATAGTGTTATTCAAGGATTAGAAGATGTATAAGTGGTATTAATCGAAAGTTGAAGATATATTAAAGAGCTGTTAAGAGAATTGTTCAAGATAAGTGTATTTACCTAATTATTGAAGTGTATAAGTGGTAGTGAGTGCGGTGGTAGTGTGCTAGTGGTGGGTAGGTGTGTGTAGCAGGTGTGCGAGTTGGAATGTTTATTATAGGTGTTTATTTTATTATGCATTTTTTGTGTTCATCTTATTAATCATTGTTTATTAAAATTGTTGTTATTTTTTATCGGGATTTAACTTTTAGTTTGGCCCTCCCTTTCAAAGACATAGTCACCCTAGTAAAGATCCCAAACTTCATATAAGAAGAATTACTTTGACAGATTGGTATGTTGTTTTAAATAAGACTTTATTAAATATAAATCCTTTTCGAGAAATCAATCAACATGTCTGTTTGCTGCATATGTAGTAGTTATATAATTTATATTTGACCAAAGTATAAACAAACAAACATACCAACATGAATATCTAACAATGCAAATGGGTTAGCCTCTATAACACGTGATCAATACCTCTTAACATTGTGCAGAACGTTTTGAAAACTTAGAAGTCAACATATCGTCGTTTTAACGGGAATACGTCATCTTATACGATTCCATATCCAATAGAAATAAGAATTCCGCACAATCGTTAGAGTGTATCACGTGGTACAGCAGCGAACCGGAAAAGTATTAAATGTTGTTATTTAGGAAATGTTATTAAATTTTGTCATTTAGGATTGTACTTAATTTAATGCATGATAACTTAAGTTGGTTACGCGCTAATTGAATGAACGGTTAATTGTTAGGAATAACGCAGGGCCCAAAATAGGTTCAAATAGGGACCATTTCGGCGCAGTTTGTCATATTGACCTATCAAACTTTAACGTTCAATTGTAATGACTTCATATGAAAGTCTGCTCTCGTGTAAACGCATAAACGCAAAAGGAAACAAACACGTGACGTCATCATTGAAAGGTCGCACATGACCAACCCAAGTTATTGGTAAATATCCTCAGTTGCTCTGAAAGGTTTATTGAAGGGCTTTCTGTACTTTTGTATATATTTCCATTTGAACTATAGCACTAGAGTACCAGAGCATAATTCCTAAAATTTATTTACACTCAGTGAATGTAAATTATTCTCCGGTATGCCAGAACAGATTGCAAAAGTAAAAAAACTATTCATTTTAATCCAAATTACCTGGAGTAAATCCACCTTTTCTGTAACCTTGTTCCGCCTGCAATTATCCGGAATAACGAATACCGTCTCCGTTTTTACTCCGACTGTTACATTTAACAATCTTGCAGACTCACTTATAGTTCCTATGAAAAACAAAATTTAAAAGATATTATAAATTTACCACATTGCATATTAACTAATTATTTATGGTGAGGCACTAAAACGTTGATGGGAAAAAAGTCGGGCGCTAGACAGGTGGAATGGATGATTGTTTTAAATAATGATTTTGCATGGAATCATATTCCAAATTGCCGCTTCACTAATACTTATGCAGTCATAGGCTTAAATTGGTGTGTGTGATGTCATGATTAAAACAATAATATACTATAATCCCAAATGCAAAACATTTTTATGATGATATGTAAAGATGAATTGGTGATACTAATTATTACTAAACCGGTTGTTATTTTGCAGCTCTAGACAAAAATATCAGAATAAAATTGTTATCCGGTAGTGCTTCAACCAAAATTGCGGAAAACGCAAATACAACCACTCATGTCTAAATTACAGTCTCAAGGGAAAGTAAAACTGTCCTTTGAAAAAAAATTAAACAAAAATAAAATTTAATTCTACAATTTTATAAGGTATATATAGTATCATATACATGTAATAACAATAAGTTATATAGCATATAAATTTCATCCGAAACGGCATGATAAAATATCATAGGGCAAAGTTCAAACATCTATGACTTTATTAAACAAGCTGTTTCAAATTTTGCCCTACTTCGTAGAAAGAGATAAATAAATATTATTTCTTCTCTATATATCTATATGTTTATTTTAAATAATATAGTAATGAGAGGCATCAACTTCTCTCTAAATGTAATGTCATACACCAGTGATATCTTCTATCGTTCTACCAAGCAGTATTTAAGACTACGCGACTATAAGATACTTTTTTGGAATATTCTGCTATACAAGTTATGTGAAATATTTAGTACAACTTCCAAACATACAATTAAAAAATTAAGTAAAATCATACTGTTAAAGAATTATATCATCTTATATTTACATGTATGGTGTTTGATTGTATTAAACTCTGTTTTATTACATTTGCTAATGTGACGTCACTCATTTCTTGCTGACACCTATGCTCGTGACGTCATTGATAGGCTGTTCCAGCAATTGGAATTGCATGTCATACACGACAGTGTTTTAAATTTATTTCAGGCTTCAAAAACAAAAATAAGATTTTCAAAAAATGCGAAATGTAAATATAACCATTGAACTGTCTAGAAATAGCGTTTATAGTGCTATAACTTCCATTGCCGTGCAAAGCAAACCGAATAACGCGCGCTGGTTAAATAATGACCAGAGACAAAACAAGTCCATCCGTTCTCCCGTCTGAAAATTGTGTCATCTTGGTTTTGACACGGATTTGTATTTGTTTTTTAAATGTAATTGCTATGACTTAAATTTTACCAATTTATTTTACAAATACCCATGGTGTTCTTCTATTTGGTGACATTGGGATGAACTGTGTTATAAATTAAAGCTTAGGGAAATTGATCATTATAAACTATTTCTAAATCTGACAGACACATGTTTAGATCCCGTTTGTATCATCTCATTTCCAATACATTTTTAAATGCCTAGATAAAAGCAGCATCCAAAAGCGGTTAAATAATATTTAAGTATTGTTTATTTTTTATTCGAAAAAACAATTAACTGCATATCGATAAAATTTGCACTACATCGGTTACTTTAGATCAAGTAATGAATTGTTATTAATTTTAGACAGTGAAATTATTTACTTTAGACAAAAAATGAAAGAAACAAGCAATAACATCAGGCAGCCACTAAGCAATATATGACAAATACATTAGTTAAAGAATTTAAATAGGGAATCCAAGATAACCACACATACTAAATATTGTTTAAAATGTAGAAATTGAAAATAATGTCTTAAAATATGTAGAAATAAACATTTATCTTGATTCTATCTATAAAATAGTTAAAGTTGTGGACGTTTTGAAACATTTTTCAATGAATATCTCTATACATACCACAGAAATTTACTAATCAGAGAAAAGTGAACCCCTCAGTCATATTATAATTACCATTATTTGATGTTCTGTCAATCAATACACACTGATCGTCTACTGTAAATGTTGTATAACACTTTGGATCTGTAACTTCATACATATTTACTGGCCTAGTAGCATTTGTCATTCCAGTGTACCCTCTTTTGGTCAGTCTTGAATTTGCTGCATGAGAACAATATCAAATATATCATAGATTACTTATATCTAATGTTTTGCCAAGTCAACATACACTGTTATAATACAAAAACGTTGTATTACATCTTCGATCTCTCTTGGAACACATTTTGCAGTGAAGTTAGCTAAACCCGAGGTGCTTTCATTTCCTATGTTTTGCCTGTTTAAAAGAGTTAAATAATTATCTATTCCTATGATTTAATTGAACAAGTCGATATTCATAATGAAAACAAAGTAAAGAATTTAAAATTATATATTTTGATATAATTAAATATACATGTACATGCCTAATCGCAATAAAATCAAAACAAAGTAAATATTTTGAAAACTGACAAATAAAGTTAAACCAATATATTTGCATTATTTTGTATATTATTATTTAAAAAAGTCGATATGTTGTATCGAAATTTCAGAATGCGTTTCAGTTTCAACTAAACAATGGAAAACTCGATGTTTTGTTTTGTGTGTAATATAAGTAATGCATCTATATTTAGTGGCTAAATCCATTATTGTTACTCAGAGGAACTACGAAAAGTAATGTGCGTTTTGAAAAATTACTCAGCTGAATGGACAAGTTTACCATCGTCACTTTGTTCTACGGATAATTAATTATGAATAAATTTTATTCAAGTTTTAATTTTACAGCACTAGACGGCCGTTTCGGAATACAATTACTTATAAGTAGTGTTTGGACCAAAAAAATCAAGATGTTGAAAAGATACACAAAGGACCAAAATTTTACTGAATACTTTGCATGAGGGAGTATACCTTAGTTTTTGAGAGATTTCAAATTTTTCAACTTGCACAATACTAGTCATATTGTAATATTGCAATTGTATAATGATACTGATTTTATTGCAAATTTCATAAGAATATCAGAATTTGCTGAAAATGTAAGAAAGTAATTTTATCGGACGACAAAGTACACTTTTCATTTTCGGCAAATTCCTTATCATTGGGTTACAGCAGTCCTTAAAGAATTGTTATGCGGTGGTATTTATATTAGCCCCTTTCTTAGTATAATGTTTTTTACCAAAGGCCGTGTTAGATTAACGTTTAAATGATCAAAGTAAACACAAGAATAGGTACCGATATTTAAGAGTCATATCGCAAATGGTTCAAGGAAAAGTATTCCAATGAACAGAAATGTCTTCTTAATCGTGACTGATTTTAATAAAATTACCTGGGAGACAAGCAAATTTCCATGGTAACGACTGGGTTGTATTAGTACAAAATCCGTCATATGTAATGTAATACACAATATTCTAGAAAGAGGAAAGAAAAAAATTCATACTCGTAACATATTTAAAATCATACTTTTCATAATGAAGTATTTTTTCTAAATCTTAATTTTAAAACCTTTTTAAAGTAATCCCAACCCATGGTCATGGCCTAATTTTGGATCACAACGCCTACCACCCTTAAGACTCGAATACTACACTGGTAGCTTTTAGAGTGAGAAAGTTTCTTCTGGTACCATGGAACGCATACCAAAACGGACTAACTTAATAAACACAGTAAAAATGACATTGCACCAAATAAGATGTCTCAATGTCACTCCTGATAAGAGGGGAAGTCAGAAAGTTCATAGAACAGCGTATTCAGCCAAGCGTAACACACATGTTCTTTACTTATTTAGACAACGCAACATTCCGCCATTTTAAACATATCAAGTTAATTTGTCACGACATATTTGTGTAATTATCAAAAGCATTTAAAGTTGGTGACCATCAAGCAATGATGGAAAATCAAAATGTTGAGATTAGGGCAGTAATAAAGTTCCTCACAGTAGTGGGATCAAATGCCAAAGAATTTCACATGCGAATGGCCGAGGTGTACGGTGACAGTGGTCCTGCCTATTCCACAGTGGTAAAATGGCCAGCTGAATTTAAACGTGGGCGCCCCTGACTGAAGGATGACCCACGGTCAGGTGGGCCAGCTAATGCCATCACAAAGGAAATTGTCACGTCTGTGGAGACCCTCATCATGAATGATCGTCGAATTAGGATTGATGACATAGCTAGGGAGTTTGACATTTTACATGGAAGTGTACACACGGTTATCCACGAGCATCTTGGGATGTCAAAAGTATCCGCAAGATGGGTCCCCAGAAACCTTAATGTGCATGATCGCTTCCAAAGACTCCAGTCAAGTCGGAGCTATTTGGCATTTATAATGATAACCCGGAGAGCTTCCATTTACATTTAGTAACTGGTTATGAAACATGCATTCATCATAGGGACTCACAAACCAAAAAAGAGTCCATGCAATGGAAGCACCCTGGCTCACCCCCATCAAAACCCAACCATCAGCTGGCAAAGTCATGGCCACTGTTTTGGGATTCTAAGGGTGTTCTGATAATAAATTATAAACCGTCTGGAATCTCTATTACTGGGGCTTACTATGCTGATCTAATGAAGCAGCTAAAAGCTGCTATTAAATTAAAAAGGAGGGTTATTGTTTCTTCACGACAATGCTCCTGTGCACAAGTCAAGGATTGCACAAGCAGCGATTGGTGAATGCAAGTTCTTCGAATAACTTAATCACCCACCCTACAGTCTCGATTATTTCCTATTTAGAAATTTGAAATCCTATTTACGGTAAATCAGATTTCCTGATGATGATGGACTTAAGGCTGCCACAGAGGCATGGTTTCAGGACCAAACAGAAGACTTCTATTTTAAAGGTATAGACAGTCTGAAAAATATTATAATAAAATGTATGGTTTATTACGGCAATATATACCCCGTTCTATGAACTTTTAAACCTCCCCTCGTATATATTACTAGATATTCATAGATATTTAAAAGCTCGTGACATCTTTTCGGTGTAAGATGGTGATATAAGCCTAAAAAGGACAATGTATAGTATTCAAGAGATCATATTTTTATACGTTTGCAATTAATACATTATTAAAAAAAATATGTGCGTATATTAATTAAGGAACAATGGAAAAACGATTAACATTTTATTACTTACATTTCGATAATCTTCCAAAGCCCGGAACTTATATGGCGTACCTGCAATGTAACCAGTGACGAATGAATTCATTCTTTGTAGGGTAGAATCAACAGACATCTCAACAGATAACTGGAATATATAATGTAATAAATAACTTACAAACAATTCCGCCACATGTTATAGAATAGATTTTGCAGAATATTTATCGAACTTTATTTTTAATTGTTTCCAAAATACGCCATGGAAGAGCATGTTCCCACTATCGGAACTTTATACAAAAAAGTTATTGACGAGCCTAGTCATCACAGTATTGCTAATAAGTTTGATGTCTCTGTGTCCAGTATTGTCCTATATATATTTGACGTCCCATAGTTCCATGTTCCTTTTACTCAATTTTAATTACACACGTGGCAGGTGTCGCAAGCTAAACAGGAGCTGCTTATCCTTCCAGATCACCCGGTCTCAGTTCCCTGGTAAAAGTTCACGTTTTTAACCTTATTTGTCAGTTTCAAAGTTTTTACTTTGCTTCTGGATTGTGATTCGGACATGGTATAGTATGTTTGTGTTATCAAAATAAAATATAACAGTATAGACCGGACTAAATATACTATAACTGTCACATAACGGTTAATCAAGAACACAGGAAATGATGACTCCCTTTATCCTGAAATTTGTTTCGATTTAATCTTTTTATATGCACACACAAGGAATCCATGGCAAAAGAGACATTATACGAAATTAATATGGATATCCAATTACATGTTATACTAGTTTAAATTTTACAGCACTAGACGACCGTTTCATGATGCAATTACTCATAAATAGTGCTTTGACCAAAATTTTGAAAACCAAACCTTTTTCTCAAACATTTTCATAACACTGAGCTTGCATTGCTATAGATACATGAATTAAAGAAACAATAATAACTCACTTTATTGGTGACTAGGTATCCATTCATATTTACCGAAGCAGACATTATTTCTTGTACGCCTTCCCATTTGTTTGGCATACAACACTGTTCCGATACTGCAACGATAAATGCAAAAAGAACTAGAAACATCGTTCTCGTTAACAATAGCGTTTTACTTGTAATGGTGTATGGACACATGTCATTATCTGTAGTGCTTACATAAAGTGTTTAAAATGCCTATTCATTTAATCTTTTGAAAATTTATCTTAAATTTGACATTGTTTTTAGTTCAGGTCAATGGTCTTATTTTGAATTAGAACAATGTTGTTTTGTATACAAAGGGATAAAACTCTTATATCAAATTTTAGCAAAATGCTATAAAATATTAAAAAAACAATGCAAACATATTAATTCAATAAGTTTAGACATGTTTTAAATATATATATATTATATATATATATAGAGAGAGAGAGAGAGAGAGAGGAGAGAGAGAGAGAGAGAGAGAGAGAGAGGTACATTACTTTAATTTCGCGTGTATTTATTTTCGCGGTATAGGAAATTTAGACATATCCATGTAGTTAAAAATATCGCGTTTTCAAATATGCACTAAAACAATAAGCAATGTTCGCTCGGTGTTAATTTTTTACGCAAAACAAACGACCGCAAAATAAGCAAAAATTTGTACACACTAGTAGCTGATCTTCAAACCACAATCCAAAAAGCAAGTGGAAATTCAAACTGTTTTAAATGACGTCATGTACTGATTTGTATCCTAATGTTACTCAGAAGATCACTTTTGTTCTCTTAAGTCAAAAACTAAGGTACACTCCCTCATGCACAGTATTTCCTTAGTATTTCCTTAGTTTAATTTTATAAAATATATTTTGGTCCTTTGGGTATATTTTTAACATTTTGAAAACAGTTTTGGTTTAATAATTTTGGTCCGAGCACTACGAATTTCGAAACGGTCGTCTAATGCTGTAAAATTAAAACTAGCATAATATGTAATTAATACAAGACCACGAGATCATCCAAAAGGTCAATCCTTATTAATCACAAACATACCGGTCTATGTTCAAATCACAATAGCAAACTCAAAAGAAAAATTTTAAAAATAAAATTAACTTTTTGATATGTTTTGACACAAATCTGCACATAAACTAGCAAAAGTAAAATTGATTTAAACCAAAACCAAAGATACCAATCTATGTTCGAGCTGCAATTTCAAAGTCAATAAAAACTTTGACACAGGTTAAACAAGTAAACGACAAACCAAAACTGAAGGTTAAGCTCTTCCTGTTTAGATAGCTACATCCGCTGATCAGGTATCACGTGTCATCTAGTGCAGTTTCTTTGTTAAAATTACTTTGATGTTGCATTCTTGTTTTAAACGATTATCACCAGTAACAATAGTGATGTTTATAAAATTATTATTACGTTAGTGAAACATGTGTGAATGTATTGTATAGAGATTATGATTATATAAGATGAATTTACTATCTGTACTTGTGTTTCTCAGTGCAAATATATATTGTACATTTACCGCGTATAACAACATTGTATGTATATTTCAACGTGCTCATAATCAACTCTCAACATGAGAAAAATAAGCATTTTGCTACTTCTAAACATGTTGCTTAGCATATTTGCACCGATTCAGTCAGGTAAGGTACAGATTTTTAATTCATTTATAAGTGGCATAGATATAGACTTCTACGCTAGTACTTAAATCAGGCCAATCGACATTGGTGCCGTCTGAAGTCTGTGGCCACTTTATTCGTTTTCGTTTTTGTTATCAGATGGTTTTCTTGTATCTGTCAGCTGCTGTTGGAAACATGGTATACTATATTTTTTCAACTACATATACAAATAAATATTGTCTTATGGTAGTTCGCTAAATGCGTGTATGACTTGCATATGTATTAGTGTGAATAACATGAATAACTTTTTGGACTGTAATCGCATTTACCTTGTTGTGGGTTTAATTTGCATCTTTGAGTGAAATTATCTATAGCTAGGCACTTCAAGGAATATGAATTTATCATTTTATTGTGATAACAGGGTAAGCTATTTATTTCAGATTATGAATTTTCATCTCACTTTTGACAAACATTTCCGGTCTGTACATTAACCTACAGTCCACAAATAGAATGTAAACTTTGAAAATCATCATCATTAAAATCGCTTCACGATGATGTTATCCTGGCTCCAACTTATATTTTCTACATTTCTTAGCAATTCAGAAACTAAGAGGCATCAATTATGAATGTATTTAATATAAATAGAATTATTGTTTTAGATAGAAAACGTCTCTTAGTAAATTAAAGCTTAGTTCATGTGTCTAGCCTGACTTTTCAGTTCCAAAGTTTTTACTTTGCTTCTGGATTGTGATCCGGACACGGATACGTATGTTTGTTTTTGATTAATTGTAATTTTTATGTGCATATTAAAGTACGACCGACTGTGATTGTTTTTTTAACCAATATAGTCTATCTATTTTGTATTTTACCTACAGGCGAGGATACACGATTGTCCTTTCTCGTCTGTCTGTATTGCGATTGTTATGTTTGCTTTTGTTTTCTTGGTTGTATTGACTAATGCAAAGTACGTTTTTTTATTTACATTTTCCTTTTATTCTAGAAATTACAAAATATTTAAAAGCAAGGAAAATTGGTTCTCATGATGTTCCATGGTTATTAAATCGATGGAGAAGATCATTCACAACAACAACGACTAAACCAGGCATGTCTTAGTGTATTCATCAATATCGTTATTTCTGCATATTCATAATTAACTGAACTTCAAGCTGTCTTGTAATCATTTAGATTGCATTTTAGTCCGAGAGCTATATCTTTTATATTTCACTGATGTATTATTTTGATGTCTCTGTGTCCAGGATGGCCTTGAATATGTTTGACGTTCTATAATTCCATGTTCCTTTCACACTTTTCATGATTACATATGTGGCAGATGTAGCTAGCTAAACAGGAGGTACTTACCTTTCCGAAAAACCCGGCCTCACTTCCATTCCCTGGTGGTAGTTCATGTGTCTGACCTGACTTCAGTTCCAAAGTTTTTACTTTGCTTCTGGATTGTGATCCGGACACGGATACGTATGTTTGTTTTTGATTAATTGTAATTTTATGTGCATATTAAAGTACGACCGACTGTGATTGTTTTTAAACCAATATAGTCTATCTATTTTGTATTTTACCTACAGGCGAGGATACACGATTGTCCTTTCTCGTCTGTCTGTATTGCGATCGTTATGTTTGTTTTTGTTTTCTTGGTTGTATTGACTAATGCAAAGTACGTTTTTTATTTACATTTTCCTTTTATTCTAGAAATTACAAAATATTTAAAAGCAAAGAAAATTGGTTCTCATGATGTTCCATGGTTATTAAATCGATGGAGAAGATCATTCACAACAACAACGACTAAACCAGGCATGTCTTAGTGTATTCGTCAATATCGTTATTTCTGCATATTCATAATTTAACTGAACTTCAAGCTGTCTTGTAATCATTTAGATTGCATTTTAGTCCGAGAGCTATATCTTTTATATTTCACTGATGTATTATTTTGATGTCTCTGTGTCCAGGATGGCCTTGAATATGTTTGACGTTCTATAATTCCATGTTCCTTTCACACTATTTATTTGATTACATATGTGGCAGATGTAGCTAGCTAAACAGGAGGTACTTACCTTTCCGAAAAACCCGGCCTCACTTCCATTCCCTGGTGGTAGTTCATGTGTCTGACCTGACTTGTCAGTTCCAAAATTATTACTTTCCATCTGTATTGTGATTCGGACATGTATAAGTATGTTTGTTTTTTATTTGAAACAATATATAAATAAAAGAAAATTCAAGGAAATTGTCATGTATAAGACTATCAAAATGTCACACTTAACAGAACATTTATTGTTACCATTTTGTTACACTAAGTACTTCTTTAAATGTAAATGATAAAATTTTACCTGTCAATGCAACTTTGTCATCCTTACTGTGTCTAAGGTAAATACTGCCCATGTATCTAAATAATATATAATATATCAAAAACAAACATACAAATCCATGTCCTAATCAAAGTAGAAACTTAAAAACAAGATTTACACTCAGTGTGTACATACTGATCCATGTCCGAATCACAATCCAGAAGGAAAGTAAAAACTTTGGAACTGACAAGTTAGGTTAGACACGTGATCTCTACCAGGAAAATGAGGCCGGTACTCCGGAATGTTAAGCACCTCCTGTTTAACTAGCTACGCCCGCCATGTGAAATTAAATTGTGTGAAAGAAACATGAAACTATGGGACGTAAAATATATCCAGGGCAGTTCTGGACAAAGAGACATCAAACTAAAATCTATAAATGTTATGAAAGGAATGTGAATGATCCCATTTAGTAACTGAGACCAAATCGAGAACGAAAGCAAAAGCAATTATGGGGCGTCAAATATATTTAGGGGTCATTGTGAACATAGAGACATCTTGCATATCAGAGGGTAATAATTATAAAAGCTTGTATCCTTAAACTCGAAATTGAGAACTTGTTCCTTACAGGAACAATAACAGTTGACAAACTCCATACTTAGATTACTGTTAATGTCAGTCATATAGGTGATCATTTTGGTCAAATAATGACATGTAAATATATTCATGTCTATTCTATAAGGACCCTTTTTACACTCTTGTCATACATGGAATATGCTTTAGAATCGGGCTAGGGGCTAAATCATTTCTTTTGCAAAACTAGTTTCAAAGAGGTTGAAAAATATTTATCCATATACATTGCTTATTTTTTAATATGTTATAAGATTGAACTGTATATGTTAAGAAAACTTGGACATTGCCATGATAGAAACTATATTGTTGAAATTAGCAGACATTAAAACCACGCCAAAATTATTTTTTTGACGTCATCCGTACACTAAGTAATATATCATTATCAGTTTTTAAAATAACTGGTTTCGATTTATTATATTTTCAGTTATGCAGCCGATGATGTTCATTTTTGCTCTGCCACTAAGAAAAGATTAAATACGTCTATGGAGTAAGGTGGTCAGTTCAATAATAAATTAACAGTATTAAACTTCAAAATATAACAGAAAACGAATTTGTTCTCGTTATTTTTGTCTCTTTCCTTATGGTTATATTTTGCATTTTGAAAATATCTATAAAATTATACCGAATTATAATTTTCTTTTAGTTAAATAATGGAGTTTTCACAGACAACATATTTGTTGTGTTCGGTAACATAATTTCATCAGCAAACAATCGGTATACCAATGGGAGCAAATTGTGCACCATTGCTGGCTGATTTGTTTCTTCATTCTTATCAAGCAGAATTTATGCAGAACCTTGTTAAATCTGGAGAGAAGACTGTAGCCAAATTATTTAACTCAACATAGAGATATAAAGATGACTTTCTGTCTCTTAAAAATCCTAATCTAGAAACTATATGAATGTCATCTATCCTAGTGAGCTTGAAATAAAAGAAACAACTAATATCTCAAGTTCTGTTTCATATTTAGACTTATATCTATCTCAATTATGACGTCTCACGAAATGTTATTTGAAACTGTTGACAAACGTGATGACTTTAATTTTTCTATTGTCAACTTTCCTTTTCTATGTAGCAATATACCTGCTGCTCCTGCTTATGATGTATTTGTTTCCCAATTAATACATTAAGGTAGAGCTTGTTCCCACTACGGGGACTTTGTACAACGAAATAGGCTGCTTGCTAATACATTGTTGAACTAGAGATATTGCAAGCCATGGCTTATCAAAGTCCTCAAAAAGAATTATGGCCGTCATTACAGTATTGTTGATAAGTCTGATGTCTCTCTGTCCAGGATTGTCCCGGATATATTTGACGTCCCATAGTTCCATGCTCCTTTCACACAATTCTGATACACACGTGGCGGATGTAGCTAGCTAAACAGGAGGTGCTTACCTTTCGGGGCATTCGGCCTCACTACCCTGGTGAAAGTCCACGTATCTAACCTGACTTGTCAGTTCCAAAGTTTTTACTTTGCTTCTGGTTTGTGATTAGGACATGGATTAGTATGTTTGTTTTGTATTATATATAAGTGTATATTGCCTTATTTATTTGTCTTAAGTTTCTTTTGTACTAGAGTATAAAAGTATTCGCAGCTGAAGAAAAACTTATTCTTGTAAAAATAACGTTAGATGCACCAATAAACTTTGTCATCGAAAATTGTATTTAGGAATCTCAGTCATTTTAATTCTAGAGTTTATTTTATGAACTTCAAAGATTGTAGCGACATTAAACAAAAATCACTATCCAAAAATCAGATATACTTTGAAAACTAAAACTGGCAAATATTATAATATTAAGTTACAAGCTTACAGCATTCCACTTATTATAAGTTAAATGCATATATAAAATCACCCTATCAACGACCAACTTTAATACAAATGACTTTGTGTCATCAAACCAGAAGATTCTAAAACTGTATATTTAAATATAAACAATGCGTTTAATACAAACCAGACAGCGTTACATCTAAAGCTTGATTGCAGATAGAGATAACTAACGAGAAAACCACTACTAAGGCAAGACAGTCAGTATTGTAAACGGCAGATCTAAAAAAATGTTTCTCCCTGATGGAAGTTCACGTGTCTTATCTTATCTTGAAGCTTTTTAGTACACTTTCATGTAACTATCTTTACGAAAACAGAAAAATTCTTTTAGAAGTAGCAGTACTTATGCTATATAGAAAACATGATAACATTTGTCGTCACAAAGTTCCATTTTTCTTTCGTTCTAAATTTAAGCTTCACGCCTTGCGGATGTAGATAGCAAGAAACGGGGTGCTAACCTTCTTATTTCACTTGGAAAATTTAAATTTTTACATAATCTGGTAGTTTTTAAATGATTTACTTTGTTTTTTTGATTAAAATTTGTACATGCATCACTATGGTTGATTTGTAATAGTGTTACTAGAGGCACCGATGATTTTCTCATTCTGCCCCTTGGTAATTAATGTAAGCTTTGTGTCACTAGTTAATAAACAAATAACTCCCAAAACAACATTTTATCAAACAAATTAGATAACAAAAAAACTTAACAGGTAATAATGCTATTTAAATCATATCTCTCTCTATTTCAAATTCTATCAAATAACTATCAGAAAATAGTTTTTTCAGATAACCGACAATCAAATAGTGTTCAGCCATTTCAAATACGATTTCTCTCTTTTAAGAAATGTTACATTAAGGAACCAAATAACACCGCCTTAAAAAATCCGTTTGAGCTTAAAGAGGGAACTTGGTTGCAGTACGAACCAACATACTGATTCTAGTTGAAACAGAATCCAAAAAAGCAAAATAATAATTTAATTTATTACGCGAGATTATGCACGTGCCGGATGGGTAAGAATCGTGTTTACCTATCTTTAACTTCTACTTGCAAAATCTAAATTGACAATGAGAGAAATATGAAACTATGATACTTCAGGTATTCAAAACTTAATTTCTAATGATCAATTGTAGGACTGGAAGCGCGTGGCCTAGTGGTTAAGGCGTTGGACTCATGATTCGAAGGTCGTGGGTTCGATCCCTGGACCGGGCGATGAGTTGTGTCCCTGAGCAAGACACTTAATTTCACGTTGTTCCAGTTCACTCAGCTGAAAAATAAATGAGTACCAGCAAAATGCTGGGGGGAAACCCTACGATGGACCGGCGTCCCATTCAGGGGAGAGTCTTGTACTCTCAGTCGCTTAACGGCACCGAAACCGGGATAAGCTCCGGCCTGATGGGCCTATTTTAACTTAATTGTAGAACTCGATGTTCATCTTATCTTAGTGTGTCTTTTATATACTGTAGATAGTTAGGTGCCTTAAAAAATCTATCAAAAATATTTAAAATCTTGTTCCTTTCTTTGAATTAGAAATAAGCTACCAACGACTAAATTGACGATGCGGTCTTTTTTTTTTTTTTTTTTTTTGTATAAACATTTCAAAGCTTAAAGATACAGATCGACAAACACACAAACTTTATATTTAGTGTATATAAACAAAATACCTTATTGAAATAGAAGAAGAAAAATTAAAAACCCAAAGCTACCAATAACACAACACAATGCAAGTAAATTGTAAAACATCCAAGCATTGATATATGAAGACAAAACACACAATTGAATCTTACAATCATATTGACGTTGGTTAAATGAGGTGGGAAAGTCAGCGAAACATATGTTAATAAAATCTTTGATATAGGATGAGGATCACATACGACGTGTTTCGTTCCTATCCTCGGTAGTGAAAAACTAGGCCGTTTATCTTATCGCTTGTATACGCAGCTAGACTGAATTGGCTATGAGGAAGATAACTTATATCCTGCTACTCCAGATTCTTTTGTTCGGCATTTTCACACCAACATCAACAGGTAAGATGCATTTTCCAGCATGTTCTTACATATCGCGCATTATTCATTTTGTCTTGCACATGTTTGGCATTCATAGTGACTATGGACGCAATTTCAAAACAGTTCAATTGTTCAGTATTTTTAATGTTTACTGAACGTTTACATCGAACTATGTTCAGAAAACTTGATTCATTTATCAATGACCTCTGTTTCGCATCGTTTCACGTCAGGAGTGTAAAAAAAGAATTGAACAATTTTTTTAGTCATGGTAAAATACGGAGCATGTTCAATGACGTGACTATATAATACAGTGTTTGATTTAAAATCACCTTTATTGCAATTTTAAGGATTTTTTTATTAAGAAGAAAATGTTTTAGATAATGTTTAGTATTGTATGTTTAACATTGAATTCAACACATCAGACATTAATTTTTGTTAATTTGATCAATGTGAAATTAGGAAGTCTGCGGAATCAGTGGATCGACTGATAGACTGTTCTTGGTATTTAATTTCTATGACCTTAATATAATTTCAGAGCATGAATATCTTAAATGAAATCGTAATTGTTTTAAAGGTGTTATTGATTTGGAAATTGACTGTCCTTTTTCATTAGTAATCAAGTGATGAACCAGATTTTAAAACTAGCAAATCTAGAACGAACTGCTTTGCATTTCATCAGTTCCTATAGTTTTGAAAGCTGCTTTAATACTTGATAACACAGGGGTCACAGAAAGTGAATTCTTAAATAACAATAACGCAGATAATATAATCATATATATTTACCTAGTATTCTAAGATTGAAATGGATACCCTAATATCCTAAGTACGCGTAAAATGTCAGAGTAAAAATTGATACAACTTTGTAATTATGAATTAAGGAGTATGGTTAAGGCATTATTTAAGATTCAAAACAACAAATTGTTTTTAATATTGCTGACAAACTTTGTCCTAAAATGCAGTTGATGGTCTGCATAAAATCAAAATGTGGCATAGTTTTTTAAACTCTTGATATGCATGTTATGCAAACATTTTCATTCCGAATAAATTAATTTTGTATCGTTTTGATTCAGGAATTGTGACAGAAGCGACAATTGGTGCAAAGCAGATTCCTAAGACGACGACACTAATGAGTGTACTATCTTTAGGTAAAATCAAGAAATAAAAACACACAAGTCTATGTATTTATTGGTTCAAGACTAACTACAAAAATGAAATGCATTATGCTAAACTAGGTACCTATGGTGTATTATATTTACAAAGATGAGCACAGACCACTGTCTTTAGGGGTACTCTTGTACCCATTGGTTGAGTACAATATGTTTCAGATTGGGCATCAATAAAAAAAAACCAAAACTGAAATTTAAAAGTTAATACATTATGGTAAAATGCCATAAACAAAGTGAAACCATCTTTATAGTTTCAAATTACTTGGTTTTTCCTTGAACAACAAATACTGTAGATTACTGTAATATCGTAAGTATCAAATTTCGCGTACTTTCATCTGGGCTTCATTTCACGAATACGTGTATTCGCGTCCACAATCCATGTGCACATTTAATTTCATGTCCACTTTCTGGCAGTTATATAGATATTTACCTTTCTTTGAGGTCCATGTTTTGTTGATCGTTTCGTAGTCATTGTATACGGATGAAAAGAATTTTTAATTGAGCCTCATCAGTCAGTGTTTAACGGGAAATTTCAATGGAATCTTGTAAGTTACGGTGAAGTTTCTTCAAAACTTTTTTTTGTAAACGGTTGAAAGGAAACTTTAAGTAAGCCTGTTTAACAGGAAATTTCAATGAAACCTTGCAAGTTACGACTTACTTTATTGCATCTTATAATATATGCAATATAACTTTTACGGTCATGGTCTATTGTCGTCATGTTTTAAATTTGGCTTAATAATTTTCGCGATTCTTGGAATATTCGCGTGATATTTGAATTCGCAACTGAGAGTCCTCGCGAAATTACGCGTTAATAAATTTCTTGTGATAAAAAAAGTATTCTACAGTCTCAGGTTTTCTGTGCCTTCACACATTTTAGAAAGATTGTACGGAGAGTTGAGGTTACACATCATTATCAATAGATAAAAATAGATTATTAAATCGAAATGACACATTACTATTGAAACTAAAAATTGGGTTTAACATAAGAAACTCTACTAGTGAAGTGAGGCGAGGTGCCGAGGAAAAGAAAGCGTCTCTTGTTTAGCTAGCTTCACCTGTTACTTGTATAATTATAAACATACATGTATGCAGTTGTCATGTTTAAGGATTGTTGTTGTTTTATGAAATAATAATTTTGCTTTCGTTTTTCTCGTTGTTTTAGATGATGGAATGTATGGTGCGAAATCAGTTGGTGGCTCAGGGTTGCCGGACAAAAACAAGGGGAAATGAAATGTCGATTCATTAAATATTTCATTGACGAATAATAAAGTATCTTCGACACCTATGTACTTTTCATTTGTTCCTTTGCAATGGTTTAGGAGTTAAGTGTATTACCGGCGTTTACATACCACTCAATATTCTTTCACTTATATCGAGACAGTCACTTCTAGATAAAAATCGGACAACCGAGAGAAAAATCTGACTTTAGGAACTGTTCAGACCCGGATATAAAACCTAGTCGGTTAAAAGCCTTATGATACCTAAAAACACGATTTAGGTCACTTTGATAACGGGGCCAATATTATGTAGAATCCTCGACAATATTTGCTTTTAAATACTAATGTCAATGACACCAATATGTAACGTTATTTCGTTCATTAACTAGAAATATACAATCAACAACAGACATAATGTTCAATAGTAAAAATAATATTACAACAGGAAAGTAAAAACATACTTGAAAACTAGAAATTGAAATACTTTGTTCTGCTTCATATTTTGACTTATACCTGAATTATGACGCACGAGAAAGGCTACATTTGAAACTTTATGACAAACGTGATGACTTCAATTTTTCTATTGTCAACTTTCCTTTTCTATGCAGCAATATACTTGCTTCTTCTGCTTATGGTGTATTTGTTTCCAAATTAATTACCCGACCTCACTTTCCTGGTGAAAGTTCACGTGTCTTACCTAACTTGTCAGTTCCAAAGTGTTTACTTTGCTTCTGGATTGTGATTCGGACATGGATTAGTATGTTTATTTTTGATTGTATCATTATAAACGCCATTCATTTCTAGAAAATTCAATGGTTAAAGGTAATATAAGATTCGCAGTCTTTGGTTTTCCAATTTTTCTCGTTAGAGTTATAGTTCTTTTTTACAAATTATGAAGATGCTTGCATCAATACTGACATAAACAACAAAAAACTGATGAAAAAAGCAAAAAAAAAACCAAATCGAGTGAAATAATTAGATTTATTACTCCATAGTAACTAAAATAGGACTATCATGATTTTGTTGACTTTGTCGTAAGTCAATGTAATCTTTTTATTATTAATGAACCATTGGTTGTTCCATAGATTTGAATAGGTTATAGTTGAGCAGGAATGGTTATTCTTCCGGATTCATCACTTGGTCTCACGTCCCTGGTAGAAGTTAATGTATTTCACTGAAACCGGCAGTTTCAAAGTTTAATACAGGTACTTTGTTTAAGAATCGTAATTTTGACACGGATTTGCATGTTTGATTTTGATTGGAAACATAATATAACGTCATATCCGCATGACCATAACATCCAAAATCACACTTAGTCGAAATAGGATCTGTATGTGTTGTTGACTTTTTCAATAACCAGGTACTCCAACAAAAGAAGCGATATAAATCCAAACTAAATGACGTCAATAAACCCAATGAATGACGCCATTAACCAAGTGATCAAAAATGAATTTAACTTCTTGTTTATGATTATAATATAATTGCAAGAACGAAAATGACATTTTATTGTTATTCTCTGCCAAACACTAAATTGCAGTCCTTGATGGTTTTATTGTATAAACTTATCGTTATAAAAAGTGTTATGCTCATCCTTACAAAATACGTAACATATGTTCAAATTCTGTGTAAAGTTATTGCAAACGGTTCATTTGACTATCATGATACCACAATGAGGTAGGGTCAAACCAATTTTTGTTCACAATCAATATGTATATATATTTCAGATAACTGTTGCCACACGCTGTGTTAATGTTTGGGGACTTTGTTCTTACATACATTATATGTACTTATACAGTTCATTTAATGTTTATTCGTTGCCAACAAATCAGAACTATGCAATACATGTGTTCAATCAATATGTTTTTCTAGTAAACTGCTGTCACACGCTGGGTAAATTATCTATCATTTGTCTGCTTTATATATTATAATGTTCACTTTATTTTTATTTGATCACGACATAGGATTCATTGGTTGATAGGCTAAGTAATTTTTTTTGTTTTCACAACCTGTGGCAATGCTAAAGAAATTAAAGAATAAACAAAATATATGCCACAAATAATTTACTGCAGTCAGGGGCTTAGGATGATATTTTGGTGATGTATAAAATTATCTCCAAGTCCATTGCCTAAAGCTGTTTAAAGAATTGATGTAGTCATAAACGCCAACGTTACGCGATGCCGTATTTAATAAAAACCATTACTAGCTTAATGCAAATTTTTAATATAGCAAATAATAACATGTCGATGGTTTTATTTTAAATAATAAGTGGAAATAAAATTATCGAAGGATGTTAGTATGTCTATTTGTTACTGATGTCTGGTATGGTTCAATGTTTAATTGTTTTTTTACATACAAGCTCGCACAAACTTCTACTTTGTGCCAGAGAACGCAAACATAAACGCGATTCAATATAAAATAATGACAATAACCATCTAAAAGACAAGGCAGAAGAAAAAACATAATACTAGGATCATTGATTAAAAACTCCCTGGGGCACGGCAGTAGATATCAGGGACGTGACAATAGAATACAAACACATGATACTGGAATCATTGATTAAAGAATTCCCTGGGGCACGGCAGTAGATATCAGGGACGTGACAATAGAATACAAACACATGATACTGGAATCATTGATTAAAGAATCCCCTGGGACACGGCAGTAGATATCAGGGACGTGACAATAGACTACAAACACATATAAAAAATTTAAATAACTCTACACATAATATCTTCAGCACTGAGTACCATGTTATTTATTGCTATTACATGAACAATTGTAACTTGTATCATTTGGTGATATACTTTTTATAGGTACGTTCCAGTCATTCACTCAAAATTTCCTTTCACATTGTTATAATTTTGGGTACTCTCCTTTCTTATCCATGTTATAGTTTGCTCTATATATTTTATACCTTTTATCGCATCATATCTCGATGCTTCATTGTACATACTTACCTGACAACTGTGACGTCATGAAGTTTAAATAAGACCATGAGATGAAAAAGGTTATTGAACCTTTATCCAAATATCTAATAAAAATGTAAAGCAATGTGTGTATTGAGGAAACATGAATAAATGTACTGACAGAAAGAAATACATCTTATATAAATGGTAGTTTATTTTATTCAATCTTATGACATATGTTTCACTACAAATTTAATCTTATCAATATCAATTCCATTGTATTTTCAACACAAATATTCAAGGAATGCCAATGCTAAGTTATATTATAATAAAAGGTTAGAATTATTAATATTGTGTATATACTTGTTGATAGGCAGTTCAAGCGCCTAACTCAGTTTTTATATTTTTTTTATTTTGTTTTCTTATTATGACTTGCAAATAGACCGGATTGGTTGGTTTTTTTTTTTTAATTTTTCAAATTAATTTTGTAAAAATGACAAAATGAGCGATGGTAAAAAGCTTTATTTGTGGATTACTAAGGCAATAACAATGTATTTATTCAAGAATGAATACGCGCATGGGTGGCTTACGGATACCGGTATATTTCACACGCGTGAACCTGTGTAATAGAAAACTATTTCATCGTTGTATGAGTATCAGAGATATTGCAAGCCTTGGCTTATCGAGGCCTTCAAGAGTTTTATGGCCGTCATCACAGTATTGTTGATAAGTTTGATGTCTTTGTGTCCAGGATTGCCCTGGATATATTTGACATTCCATAGTTTCATGTTCTTTTATACAATTTTTATTAGCTAAACCGGAGGTGCTTAACCTTCTACAGCACCCAACTTCACTTCCCTAGTGGAAATTCACGTGTCTTACGTAACTTGTCAGTTCTAAAGATTTTACGCATGAACCTGTATAATAGAAAAATAATCACCGTTGCATTGGTTATGTTGTCGTAAATATACTTGTTGTTACAAAAACTTATTATGCTTACCCATACAAAGCCCATACCATGTTCAAATTGTGCCTTAAGTTATATTAAACAGCTCATTTGATTATCATGAGATAAAAAAGGTAGGGTCAAACCAATCAATGTTTACAATCCCTATACAATTGATATATATGGGTTTTTTTTCCATTTAGCACGCTGTGCAAATGTTGCGGGGTGTTTGTTTATTTACGGGGTCCTTACATATATTTCACCTTTTTATACAGTTCAGTTAGTTTTCTGTTATTGAGAATAAATCCGAATTCCACAATAAATGTTCTCGATCAATATGTTTTCACTAAACGGCTGTCTCAGGCTGTGTATATTGTCTGCCATTTGTTTGTATTTATGTATAAAGGTTTAATGAACATACCATAGCAGTAGTGGATTCATCAATGAATTATTATGATCAATTTTGTCACTATTCAAGAGCTTATTATTGCTTAAGAAATTAAATCGAATGACATATTATGCTCAGAATCCATATGTTTATTTTAACGACAACGGGTATTATTGAGCTGATATTAATTTTAAACCCCTAAGCCGGTATCTCTGCTGGGGACTGGTGCCCCGAGGATATCACAAACTCAGTAGGCCATAAGTGTTTATTATTGTCAGAAATATACTATTGTCTAAATTTGCTGCAAGTTAAAATTTGAAATTCATCAAAAATTAAGGTATGCTTCCTCATGCAAAGTATTTTCTTAGCTAAATTTGGAAAACTATATTTGGTCCTTTGGGTGTTATTTCAACATCTTGATAACAATTTTGGTTTTATAATTTTGGTCCAAGAACTACTGATGAGGAATTGTATTTCGAAACATACGTCTTGTGTTGTAAGATCAAAATTAGCATAATATGTAAGATGTTTAAAAGGGTAAAGATTATCTTCATAAAATTTGCTTTAATCCATTTGTAGAATTGAAGTATCACAAGCTTAAAAGTTACACAATATTCTTTTTCATATTTATCATCACTGGCTTTATAGGAATAAAAGTGAATTGTTTTTTGTCTCAATGGTTTTCATTTACATATTGGAATGCGCCCTAGTTTTTGTGAGCAAGTGAATAAAAAACAAACATACTTAAACATGTTTAAACGCCATTGATTTTGAAGCTGTCCAATTGGTTTAAATACGCCAACCTTCGGCAGAGAAGCAAGAATGGGTGCTCCGAAAGGGTAAGCTCCTCCTGTGAAATGGAAGCAGGTTTTATTTTGACCGTTACTTGGTGCAATGTGTACTAATGTAGATTATTTTTAAAATAACTGTACCTGACAGCAATATCCTTCAAAATAATGACATACACAGCTTAAGAAAGACAATACAAAAGACAGACAAATATTGGGAATTCTGATTATAAAACAACCTATAATACATAAAAAAGATATGGTGATAAACCACAAAATACATAAAAAACTTAAACAGAAACCTAAATGTGTATCCACAATACTGAATTCCCTATTTATTGTATCCATTACACGAAATCAAATCCTAAGACCAGGACTTTTAATAAGTTATAAAAGTTAAAATTTCAATTTCTCAAAAACTTAGGTATACTTCCACATGCACAGTATTTCCTAACCTTAATTTGGTAAAATATATTTTAGTCCTTTGGTAATCTTTTCAACATCTTTAAAACAATTTTGTTTCATAATTTTGGTCTATGCGCACTATTGATAAGGAGTTATATTCCGAAACGGCCGTCTAATACTGAAGAATTAAAACTAGTATAATGTAATTATACCCGGTCATTTATCATCGTTTCGTTCAAAGTTGTATTGTTTCGGTATTTTACTTTATTACGCTTATGTTAACTTTATATATATATATATATATATATATATTAGTTTTAAATATGTGTTTATTGCCATTATATGACGATGTTTTAATTTTCTGAAAACCTAATTATCTGAAGACTGTGACGTCATCAATTTAAAATAAAAAAATCATAAGACGAAAAATGTTATTTTTCCCATATCCAATTGTCTAATAGCAATGTAAAATAATGTGTTGATACATAAGAGATGCATAATTCCACTGACAGAAAGAAGTATATCGTATATAAATGGTATCTGGTGTCATACAATCTCATGACATGGGAATCACCAACTGTCGAACCTCATAGTACCATTATAATTGTATCTTCAACAAGAATATGCGAGGAATGCAAATACAAACATTTCATTTGAAATAATTTCAGAAAGGTTAATTGTGCTTTACAAAAACATACTTCTTGATAGGTAGTTCACGTTCTCAAATATATTGTTTACTTTGCTTTTTGTATTATTATTTGAAAATTGACCAATGTGATCGTTCTTGATATTTGTGTATTGCTTTATACTCAAGGGCAATCCTAAATCGATCTTTCTAATACCTTCAGAATTCGAATTATTTAGAAAAGACATATGGGATTTGGTTTTTCTTTATTACTAATGATAATATTAATAACAATGCTTATATATTTCATACATCGTTGATAGTGAATTCATAGAGAACAATATGGGGGAAGATTATTTAAGAAAGTAAACAGGAGGTGTTTACCCTTCCTGAGCAGCTGTACTCCCTTCCTTAGTGCAAGTCCACGTGTTTCACCCAATTTGGATGACTTCTAAATTTTGATTTGCACATGGATTCGTATGTTTGTTTCCAATATATTTCAGGTCAGATAATTCCATGTTCACTTCAATTTAAATTGGCGGGTGTAACCAGCAGGACGAGTACGCTTCTGGAGTACCCGGGCGCCTTACTTCCCTTGGTTAGCCTGATTTGTCCGTTCCAAAGTTTTAACTTTGCTTTTGGATTGTGATTTGGACATGGATTAATATGTTTGTAGTTTATTTTGTATGTTATGTCCCTTTGTTCAAACAAAGTTAGTATTCTTTTTATTGAATGATATTAGTCTTGTATAAATATCAAATAGTTCTCGATGTTCCATGTTCCTTTCACACAATTTTTATTACAGACGGGTGAAGCTAGCTAAACAGGAGGTGCTTACCCTTCCGGAGCACCCGGCCTTACTTCCCTGTTGGAAGTTCACGCATCTAACCTGACCTTTCAGTTCCAAAGTGTTTACTTTGCTTTTTGATTTTGATTCGGACATGGATTAGTATGTTTGTTTTTGATTGCGATATTACTAATGACGGTTAAAAACAAGTACACCAGAGGTACTTATGTTTCCAGAATAACTTACCCTATTTTCTTAGGTCAACTTTATTGAGCCAGTATTTTTACTTTTGCTTTTGTGATATTAATTATTTTACAAGGACATGTATAATATGGTTTGAGTCGATCTATTAATAAATTTCAAACAAACGGTATAGCTAAACAACCATATAACTTAATGTTGAATAGTCAAGATTAAATGCTTTCAGGACTTTAAACCACAGGTGCCTCGGTAATCGTGTGATCTTATACGTGTAATTGCGAGTCACTGAGTCTTGAATTATCTCTAACCCCCTCTGGACGTATCCTTATATGAGATTGTGATGTAGCAATTTCCAGAAAGATGGTAGCTTCCTCTAGACGTTTTGATTTTCTAACATTATTGATAGCCTTAATGTAAATGAACTTGACACCGGCGTAAATCACCATTAATCCTCTCCACTTCTAAACATTGGCACGAACGAACAAATAAAAAATACAAAAGCGTATAAGATGCATTAATATTCAGAAAATTTATTTTACATTAAAATTCTGATGTTTCATTTTGGCTTTGATTTTCCCGGCAACCCTACGCCGCCAAAAATTTCTGGTATGATCTCCTCAGCATCTAAATTAAAACGAAACAAAAAATTTAATTCCATAAGATATCAAAAATCCTAACAGGCTTCAATTGTATATATAAAATGTTTTGCAAGGAAAATTCTTTTATAAAAAGAAATTCGTCATTTCATTTCGTTTTCGTTTTTAAACAGCTACTTTGTGTCTATTTATTTTAATTGTGACCCAAGCTCTTGGTACAGTTGAGTTGAGTAATAGTGTTTAACGTCCCGTCATGAATATTCTATTTATATCGAGACGTCGCCAGCTATAGGCTTAGGTGCAGAAATTTTGCATGATTACATTATACAGCAGTGTTATTTATCTTACCATACCTGCTGTGACACGAGACCTCATTCCCATCAGAAAGAACCACGACTCATTTCGTAATACCGAGTGCTTGGCAAGAGAACAGTCACTACCCACATTCATGTATTAGTTTACCCCGAAAGGGCTTCGAACCCACGACCCACTTACGGGGCGAGCACTCTACCAACTGAGCTACCGCAGTGTCTACAATTATATTTTCATAAGATACCAAAAGATAAACTAGCGGCAATTGTATACGTTAAAATATTGTGCAAGGAAAATTCGATTATAAATAGCAATTTTCAATTTCATTCTAATAATTACATTGTATCTATTATTTGCGAATTGTGACTCAACTCTAGATACAATATTTTTTTACAATTTAAAGGCCCCAGTATTTAATTTGAAATAGAAAAAAATGAGTTACATTTTTTCAAAGATAAAACATAATCAAAACACAGATATACTAGTTAAGGTCCAAATCCCATTCCCTTAAGTTAGCAAAGTAAAACATTTGAAATCCAAAACAAAATAAAACCAATCGATGGCCAAATCTCATTTCCCAAGTAAAGTGAAACTTTCATTTGGAATGTGTGTGTAAATAAATGTTTTACTTAATTGGTGAGAGTTCACGGGTTTTACGTCATGTGTAAGTTGTCCGTTTCACTTGTTTAAATCAAAAAACAAACATACTAATCCATTTCCGAATCACAATCAAGAAGCAAAGTAAAAACTTTGGAACCGACAAGTTAGGTCAGACACGTGAACTTCCACCAGAGAAGTGAGGCCGGGTGCTCCGGAAGGGTAAGCACCTCCTGTTAAGCTAGCTACACCCGCCACGTGTGTAATCAAATTGTGTGAAAGGAACATGGAATAATGAGACGTCAAATATATCCAAGACACAGAGACGTCAAACTTATCAACAATACTGTGATGACGGCCATAAAACTTTTTGAGGACCTTGAGTCAACAATTTATTTGCAAGCAGTCTACTTCGTTGTACAAAGTCCCCGTAGTGGGAACAAGCTCTACCATAGCGTATTAATTGGAAAACAAATACACCATAAGCAGGAGAAGCAGGTATATTGCTGCATAAAAAAGGAAAGTTGACAATAGAAAAATTGAAGTCATCACGTTTGTCATAAAATTTCAAATGTAGCCTTTCCTGTGCATTATAATTCAGGTATAAGTCTAAATATGAAGCAGAACATGAGGAATCTGTCGTGTCTTTTATTTCAAGCTCACTAAAAACTATGCTTTTTGGGATTGTGATAGTTTATGGATTAGTTCAGAGTTTTTTGCATGGATTGGTATGTGCGATTTTTATTTATTTTTGAAATTGAGAAAACAATCTTTGAACTATTATATAAAAAATGAATAAAAAGATTCAACGTTTAAATAAAATAATGGCATTAGTGTTTCTCACTTATTATACTATTTATACTAAATTTGATGTTTATTAAAATTTGAAAATCCTCAAAATCTAAGATCTACTCCCTCATACAAAGTATTACCTTAGCTAAATTTTCTAAAATACATTTTGGTCCTTTTGGGTATCTTTTAACATTTTGATAACAATTTTGGGTTCATAATTTTGGTCTCTGCACTACAAATGAGGAATTGTATTCCGAAACGGCGGCCGTTTAGTTCTGTAAAATCAAAACTGGTATAATATGTAATTATAATCTAATCATTTACCCTCGTTCTGTTTAAAGTTATATTACTTCATTACACTTATTTTTGCTTTCTGAAATATATTTTGGTCCTTTTGGTATCTTTTCAACATCTTGGTAACAATTTTGGTTTCATAAATTGGTCCAATTACTATTGATGAGTAAATATATTCCTAAATGGCCGTCTAGTGCTGTGAAATTAAACTGGTATAATATGTAATTAACAAGATATAATATTGACGATTTTTACCTAAAGTTGTTGTTTTCTTAGGAGTTATTTTTGTCTGTTTGTCTTCAATTATCTTTTCTTTTACTTTTCCTGAAACAAGAATGAAACGTCTTTAAGATAATAGGGATCGACACTAACACTAGCTCCCTAGACCAGGCTAGTTAAAATTAGTCAGGGCAAGTATATCTTGCATTACCAGTAGACCAATTAGATTATATACTCGATACATAGCTTTTATAGACCTTATCGATTTAATACTCTAAACTTCTACAGATTGCAGGATTTTGTCCCATTTTTGGGTTGGGGGTGTGGCATGCTCTGGATCACTCAATTTCAAGCAGGTCTAGTGATTTCAAACTACTAGTTCTATGGGATACTGTTGAAAAAGTAAGTGTCAAACCCTGGATAACTGGCATGAATTTTTTGCTTTTGCATAAAATACTTGTCAATAGCATCAAAAACCAAACATATTTGTGCTTTATGTAGACCAATATGTTTTATGTAGTTTGTGGTTTGTCTACATATTCTATTACTCTCTCTACATAATAAAATTAAAAAAACACTTTTCTGCTTTGAATTTGAAATTAATTTACTTACAATAAACATTAATGCTTAATTACAAAGTTACTGTTTGTGTAAAACTTCTTTCATTGACATTTTCTGTGAGGTAAGCAATCACAGGCATTGGGACGGGCTGCGATGCGTAAGCTAGCAAAAAACAATTACCTGCTGATGTTGGTGTCCAGCTGATGAACAAAATAATTTGCATCAAAAGAATAATAGTTAATCCCCTCATATCCAATTCAGTGTAGAAGCGTACACGAGTGGTAAGGCTTGTTTATTCACACTGACAAGTAGAGAAAGGAAACACGTCGTATATGATCTTCATCTCGTACTAAACAATGTGCTGACATATGTTTCACTTCATTTTACAAACTTCAATATGGTTGTAACGTCCAATATACACGTATTTTTCTTTTCTTTGTATTTACTTGCTTGAATATGTTAGAACTCATTTGTTTTGGTTTGCGTTCTTAGGTTCGTTGGCTTTTTAATTTTGTTCTAATCAATAATATAGCTTTTTGATACATACTGAATGTAAAAGAAGATAAAATTTCAAAAGGTGTTTACAAATGTTAATCTCCTACGCTACAAATATGATTGGGGATTAATTGTATGAATAGATACGGGGCCTTATTCAGAGTTTGTTTTTTTTTTTCTTGTAAAATACTTTGGTCTGTTTACTATTTGCACTGATAGGAGACTGACCTCAGACGAGTTACTATAAGCAGCTGAAGTACCACGTAAATTCGTAAATTTAAATGTCAAATATCCATAATTGTTTTTAAACCATTGCCTTGTCATTAAGAACCAACATGTCCCTTTTAAAGGTATCTGATGGCCAGGTTGACTTTAGCGAGCTAGCTGATCACACTGTCTCCCAACTCCTAGGTTCGTATTCTATTCGGGAGGAATCTTATTATCAGAAAATGCTTGTCAGTTTGCATGCCAGAAGTTGGTTTTGTCCGGAAAATGTGATTGCATCCACCATCCAAGAACTAATTTCATTAATACAAATCATCAATGAATCTTCACTGGGACTTAAAACTTTAACAATCCACTGTACGCCATTATCTTTTGTATGTTGTCTAACCTAACTTCTCAGTTCCAAAGTTTTTACTTTGCTTCTGGATTGTGATTCAGACATGGATTAGTATGTTTGTTTTTGATTAAGTGTTAACTTGTAAGAGAAATTTATTTCATAGATGCAAATCAAAGAATCACGACTGGGACTTAAAACTTGATTGAACTACATTATGATTTATGTATGTTGTGTAAGTGTAATAGGAACTGATTTTTATTAAAGACTTTTTACTGGACGTAACTTTTCATCGCGTCACTGCACTCCAACACCGTTATCTGTTGTATTGTAAAAGTGTTTAGCTGTAAGAGTGAGTGAGTGAGTAATGGTGTTTTACGTCCCAGTCAAGAATATTTCACTTATATCGAGACGTCGCCAGCTATAGGCGAAGGTGCAGAAATTTTGCCTGTGCGTTGCGCTGATGGCATTATACAGCAGGGTTCTTTAGCGTGCCAAGCCCACCGTGACACGGGACCTCGTTTATTTTAAGTTCTCATCCGAAAGAACCGTGACTTTCACTTCGTAATGCCGAGTGCTTGGCGAAAGAACAGTCACTACCCACTTTCAAGTCTTGGGTCAGACCCGGCCGGGGATCGAACCCACGACCTCCCACTTACGAAGCGAGCACTCTACCAACTGAGCTACCGCAGTGGTTGTTTAGCTGTAAGAAGTAGCTTATATAACCTTGCTATTACGTCGACAATGTCAGTTTGGTCGATTGATATTACTTCCTGTCATAACAAGATATTCTTTAACTATTATCAAATGATTGCAACTAATATGTTTCAACGGTGCTAATGATGTTTATATTCGTGAAATCTAAATATTTGTTACTAAGGCAAAAGCGTAAATAGAAGTTATCAAGATTAGAATACAGTTGAGAAATATATCCTAACGTTGAATGCACTATATAAAGTGCATTTGGTAAAAAAATCCACACAAAGTATATAATGATGTTATAGCAACAACACTTACTCAGACACAAACCGAGGAGTCGGGACTCAGGATCTAGTGATCAAAAGTTTGCAGGTAAGGATCTTTATTTCTGTTACAGCCTAGATTTTATTGACATATCAACAGTCACGCCTTTTTTGTTCCGACACTGCCGTCATCACGGTACCAAAACAGCGTCACGGCAACTAATGACGTTGTCAATGATGTCATTAAATAGCACCATTGAGGTCGAGTTTTCATTCTTTTTGCGTGCAATTCAAGCATGTGGAACCTTTGTCGGAATACTGTGGGCGTGGCTGGCGATCCGTCAATGCCTATTAGGATATGATCGTAGTTTGAAATTTGCAGCTAGAAAGTAGATCGGCGGAGTTCTAGGTTAGCCAACTCTATAAGATTTAAAGAATCTTGAATGAGGCGTAAACGTCGACGAACCGAAGATAAATCTTATGCAATATCGTCATGACCAAGCACATTGTCTATAAGGTAAAATGGATACTAATGAGAAATTTTGCAAGTTTCTCAATTGGTTTTTGGTTACTTGTAGATTATATTTGTCTTTGGAAAAACAAAAGAATAGCAAATTATGTGAAGTTAAAAAACAAAAACAAATATACCGTTCCATGTTTAAATCGCAATAGAAAAAGAAGTAAAATAAACTAAAACTTGCAAGTTCATATTAAAGGTGCTTTATTACCAGGGAAGTGAGATCAGGTACTCTTAAAGTATAATAATAATAATAATAATAATAATAATAATAATAAATACATATCGAATAAAACATTGAATAATTAAACATATTGCATACTAATAAGTCAAATGTCTGATTAAAAAGCAATATAACTAAACCTGGTTTAATTTTTCTGTTATAGATGGCCTTTTCGGAATAAAATTAATTTACATGCTTGATCAGTAGTGCCCGGACCAAAATTGTAGAAATCAAGATATTGAGTTAAAAAGGAGGAAATGGAAGCACCAAATTTATTTTAGACATGAAAGGACAAAAATTTGTTTGCTATGAACAATTAAGAATGGCTTAGCACCAAAACGAAGTAAGAAAGCACAATTTAGAAAATACGAAATGTACATTGATGAAGATTAAATACACACTACAGAGATTAGTATATGTTACAATTTTTCGTTTTATAAAAACGAACTCTTAATAGAAGTTTCATACAATTGCATTCAATGACGGACAGATATATAATACATATTACTATAACGGTTAACGTGAAAGATATGAAAAAGCACTAAAACAAAATAATACAGTAGAACTTCGATATCTCGAATACCACGGATAACTCAAAGTCATTATTTTGTCCCGACCGGTTTTCTTTATAAACTATATAAATACAACTTCGATAACTCAAGCTTCCATAATTCGATCACCCCCGATAAGTTAAAAAATGTATTACAAACAACCTTCAAAACTCGAATCATTTTTTTAAACAACGAGTGCAAAATGACCCATTGACAATGATTAAGTGAAAACAATCAGTGAAATCACACAAGCAATTATCGATAATTCGGTCACAGTGTAATCCAAATAGTGAGATGACTCTATACAGAATAAAAGAGATTATTATTATTACCAATTGATCGATTAAGAGATTAATGGAAGTATGTGTACCATGTAATTACTGAAAAGTGGGAAATTTCGTTTATTTCGCGCTAAAGACATTACCGCGAAAACGTCTAACATATAGGTTAATTTTTTCATAATATATATTATATACCTACTTAAACTGTTTACGCAAACCTTAGACCAACACAAAAGTCAGAATTCAGAAATCGCGAAATTTTCACCCTGTGAAAATAATCCTTTAAAAGCATATATGTAAGTTTGGAAAAAGTTACTGTTATCGACATCGGCACAAAAACTCAAGATATAAAGCATAAACAGAAATGGATTACACTTAGTTATTTGTCTCTAAAAATTTATTACTGAATATATTTTATTTTTATAATCAACCGGCCTAATATGCACTTTAGGCTTCCAAAATGTATAGTTTGCTATAATCCAGCTTTATTGAGAAAAATTTCACAATTTCTGCAATGATGAAAAATTAACAAAGTCGATTTACTCCGCCTTTTTCCCATGTAAGGCATACTGATAGTTCATGACCTTTTTTTATCATATAACCAGTTTATTTTGCAAGAAAGACTTATTAACCATGTGCTCTGCCCTGTATTAAGGCCAAACCGAATCAAGTTCTGTTTAATGTTATTTTACCATAATGCATTGTAATAAATTTCCGCTATGATTCAGATGGGAAAATGCTTATATGAGCAAGTAGCGGGAAGTTAGGTATGTATCTGGAATTCATTTTTTTAATTCTCAGAAATATACAGAGATGTATATCTATATATGTACACCGCAAACCTAAAACTTCCTTTTTACCCGTAGCTTAATTAAGCAATGGATTAAAAAACAATTAGTGATACTCTTATGCTTTTGTAAACAGTTAAAAATAAACATGTATAAATTGCATTCACTTCAAATGCAAGTCATTTTGCAATTTACTTGACAGTTGTTGGATTTATGTTACTCTCTCAATAACCTTATACACAGGTGTTTATTTTCCTGTGGCCTCATTTTGGTGTCATCAAGTTGTTGTCCAGTCTATAAGTCAATCACCTGTGACACCTTTTAAACTTTGATTGAAACTCATAGTAAAAAGGGTTGGGTTTGTCATAAGAGGTGGAGTCAAAAACTTAGATTTTTTCTGCTTGAACATTTTTGACAAAAATTTACACTATACAGAGGCAAAGTCTCAAGCGATAAAAAACTCAAACCATTATGATAAATTAGGCCGAGTCTTGTTATATACACAGACAAATTTCTGTTTCTCATCTTCAACTGGTTTTTGAGACAAGTCCATAAAACTGAGTGTAATCCATTTCTGATTATACTTTAGTACAAGTGTCAATGTGTCGTGATGGCCTAACGGATATGACGTCAGTCTTCAAATCCAGAGTCTCTCACAACTGTGCGTTCGAGTGAATTTTCCTTGACGTTGGCCTTTACTGGTTCACCTGGTATCAGTATAATGAACTGGGGAGTCATACGCTTGTCTGCGACATACTGACTTTGTGAGCTAGCACGTTATTGTCAGCTTAGTGCGCGCTAGTACAAGGCAGACAATATAACACACATGTAGACACAAAATTGTTCATAGATTAATAAAATAGTTTTCGTCGCGAAAAGCTAAAACATGCTGATGTGACATTAAGCAACATTCAACCAACTAATGTTAAAAAATTTATTTGAACAAGCTTTTCTGTATTCTCAGGTTTAATTTATTTTGAAGTAATATCCCTTAAAAAGCATATTCAATACTATCTGCTACATATTGTGTATAACAATGTACTGTAAGCTTATTTTTTGCGATGTATTATGTTATAGATTATATTTCAAAAACGCGAAAATTTAACTTCGCGAAAATGTCTTAATATCCCATACCGCGAAAATAAATACATTTGCAGTATATAAATTTGCATAAAAAGTAGTTATCGAACACAAACATATTTATCCGTGTTCAAATCATAACCTTAAAGCAAAATAAAAACTTTCAAACTGGAAAATTAAGTTGAACACGTAAACCTCCTTTAGGAATGAGAGGTTGGCTACTCAGTAAGGGAAGCGCCTCCTGTTTAGCTAGCTACACCCTACATGCGTGAATTCAAAATTGAAATTGAAAGGAAATATGGAATGTGAAATATATACAGAGACATCATACTTATCAACAATATTGTGATGGCGGCTGTCAAACTTTTTAATGAGTAGATAAACCTAGGCTTCTAATTTCTTTGTGTCATCAATTTATATTTTAGCTGTTATTCATAACTATTCTAATACATCAATTTACAGAAAATCACCTTTTTGTATTATAGCTTTTCAAAATAATTGTTAAAATCAATAAACTGAACTACAATCAAGATGCCGAAGAAAAGAATTTATATAAAAAGATAATAGTTATTATTCTCATATGAAATTCAGTATATAGGTAAACTTTTACCTGTCCGTTTGACCTTTAATTAAGATATTTATAATGGGCGACAGCATTTATATATCGGAATCACGCGACTTTATTTTGTATACATTATGGGAACACTAATCGCTGATCTTGGGTACATTATTAACTGTGATTCTAACTACTATTCATATAAAGGATGGACTCTTTTACATGAATAATCTTAATGAAAGGTCAAACGGACAAGTCAAAGTTATTTGCCTATAGCGGTGTATACACAAACAAGACTTGTTTATTTACACTTCCATAGAGGAAACACGCCGTGCATTATCTTCATTTAATGTCAAACAATACTGTGACAGACATATGTTTCACCAACTAATTATTCACCTCATTTCACTAACGTCAATACCGATTTAGTTTCTAATATACACGCCTGTGTCTCTTTATATTGTTTGTCTGGCTATTTTATTATTCACTTGTATTATTGTCTGTTATTTGGTTGTGTTGCATTTTTCAAATCTTTTTTTCGTGTATTTCAGTACGATAATTTGGTATGAAATACATTTTCCAACATTATTAGATTGAAACCAACAATAAGAACTATCTAGGAAAGGTAATGATTTCATTTTAAAATGGGATATCTTCACTACACTCTGAAAATTAGATGTATAAAATCTTCCAGGATCATCAAATATATATTTTTATAAAATTAAGAGAGCAACATTTATTATATGAAAACCAATTTACTTTACTTTCATTGGTTATTTTATAGACCCATAACAATTGATTTTACGTTCTTGTTATATAAGATTTGCCCTTTTTATTGTATTTGACTTCATTTCACTGTATTTGCAGACATTTGTATAATGTACAAAAAGGTGAATGTATGAGCGTATCAATGTTACCTTTGTCTATTTTATATTTTGTCAAAATGTTATGAAATCTAATTAATAAAAAGATAATTTGGTTTGGACAAGGATTGGTATGTTTGTTTTTAAATTGTTCATTTACACTGAATTAGGAAAGTCGAAGATACATTTCAAAGGGTGTTGTTTATAAAAACTTACCAGCGCCCTCACAAAGTTGTATGGCCGCTATCACAGTATTAATCATTACTTTGATGTTTCTGTGTCCATCATTACCCTGGATACATTTAACGTCCCATAGTTCCATCACATAATTAACTGACATGGATTAGTATGAATAGTATTGAATTAAAATTAATGTCAAAATGCCATGTGTAAATACTGTCTGGAATTCTAAACTTTGGGATTTGGTATTTGAGTAGTTATAATTTGATTTTACTGATCACAGATCCTCTTACCGTCTAGGGTCTTATCCCGCCCGGGTCAATCCTAATGTGAGATTGTCTGTTCGCTTGCAGAAGATGGTACACTCAGATTTTCCGACCATCCAATAATAGAACGCTTTGATATAAGTAAAAAATAACAAATATGTTTGTAAAACATCATTATTCAACTCACTTCTTAAACATCGCACCAAGGAACAAATAAGAAGTACAAAAGTGACTAGAAGATGTTTTATTATTCATCAAACATTATTTTTTCTCAAACATTCAATGAATCGATGTTTCATTTTTTCTTTTCTTTGCTTGGCATTGCTCCTAATGCAAATTTTCCCACCGAGATTGCATCAGTATCTAAATTAAATAAAAATTATAAATTCAACAAGCGTTAAACAGGGAAATGTATACTTTAAAACGTTTTGCAAAGACAATCTGATTATAAAATAGAATAGTTCCATTTCGTTTTGAAACTCCTTCTTTATCATACCTCTAAAAGTGATAATGAATAGTCCGTACCTCTGGTACATTTATTACAATTGACGTATCGCCGGCCACGCCTACAATGTTCCGACACTGGCCGCCATTACTGTACCAAGGCAGCGTCACGGTAACTAATTACGTTCTAGTGTCAGTGACGTCATAAAATTGCACAATTCAGCGCGAGGTTTTATTCTTATTGCGTGTCATTCAAGCATGCCGGGCCTTTGTCGGAACATTGTGGGCGTGGCCGGCGATCCGTCAATTGAGAAGACCCCATATTTATTGTAAAACGAAAACAAATACAACTTTTGGTTAATTTTTACCACTGAATTTGGTTAAATATAATTTGGTCCTTTGAATATTCCTTCAACCTATTAAAAATATATTTGATTTCACAATTTTTGTCACGTAGCTACTGATGAGAACATTCCAAAGCGACCATTTAGAGCTGTAAATTTAACACCTGAATACAAGTAGTAGTATATATTAAATACTAATCAAACTAGCAACGATACACAACTTAAGATTAAATAATTTCTTTCATCTTTTTATTCTAACATGTCCTATAACGTCAATAAAGAACGTGAAGTGAAAATTAACCAATATTTTTTATTGCTGCATTGCTAGTCGGTAAAGCCATTTAAGTGGACTGCTTGCAAATAAATTGTTACTCAGGGATATTGCAAGCCTAGGCTTATCAAGGCCCTCAAAAAGTTTTATGGCCGTCATCACAGTATTGTTGATAAGTTTGATGTCTCTGTGTCCAGCATTGCCCTGGATGTATTTGACGTCTCATAGTTCCATGTTCCTTTCACACAATTTAGATTACACACGTGGCGGGTGTAGCTAGCTAAACAGGAGGTGCTTACCCTTACCGAGCATCCGGCCTCACTTCCCTAATGGATGTTTACGTGTCTGACCTGTCAGTTCATAAGGTTTTACTTTGCTTCTGGATTGTGATTCCGACATGGATTAGAATGTTTGTTTTTGATTAATAACATACGTACATGTGACAATAATGAAGTTTGTCGTTGTACCACCTGATACCCTCTAAAACTTATTCATGACACTCATCTCCAATGGATTTGGAATCGCATAGGATGACGTTTTCCAACGAAGAAGGTTTTAAAAACGTTCCACATAAACGTTAAGAGGTATTGATCACGTGGTACAGCGGCGAACCCCATCGTTGCAATTCATAGGTAATTAATATATATTGAAGAAAAATATTTGAAATTTCACATATTGATATTCGAAAAATACATAGACTTTATCAAAATCGGAGAGCAGTTGGAACGGTAGAGACAGCTTTGTTTATCACCTTGGAGTGTCCCGACTAACTATCAGCCATCTTGTTAGTAGTCACATATTAAATGGATAAATTGATGACGTTCAAGATTTTTACAGATCACGTGTTACATCTCCTGCGCATGACCGCCACATACATTTAAGTAATCATTTTTGGCAGCAATGGTGACGGCTAAAGTTACTTACTTACTGTACGCAGCAAAAACAGAATAAATGCACAGACAATAAGGAAACGGCTTTCAGCGTTTGTAATAAGGTCAAGGCGTCCATACAAAGCCTCAGTGTTGACATAACGTCAACGTAATGTCCATCTTTGTGGGTGGGGGTAATTTTTGACCATCCATAAATATTGCTTATTAATAAGGTCGAATATTTACAGATTCTTACCTAAACTAGATGCACTCTTAGTTGGTGCTTTTGTTGTAGTAACAATTTCTCTGCCTGAAAAATATTATACATTTTGCATAAAAATATATACTAAGGGTTTCAGAAATTTTGAAACACTTTAGTATTCTATGTAGAACATCATTCAACTCACATACGTTCTGTCTCTTAAAAGTACAAGTATTCAAAATTTGGAGATTTTGTGAATGCCATCTATAAAAGTGAGCTTGAAATAAATGATACAACTCGATTAAAGTCCTGTTCCATATTAATACTGATAGCTCAATGATGGTACATGCAAACGTGACTTTAGTTGTTCTATTGTCAATGCTCCTTTTCTATGTAGCAGTTAAAAACAAACATACTAATCCATGTCCGAATCCCAATCCAGAAGCAAAGTAAAAACTTTGGAACTGATAAGTTAGGTTAGACACGTGAACTTCCACCAGGGAAGTGAGACCGGGTGGTCCGGAGGGGTCAGTACCTTCTGTTTAGCTAGCTACACCCGCCACGTGTGTAATCTAAATTGTGTGAAAGGAACATGGAACTATGGGACGTCAAATGTATCCAGGGCAATCCTGGTCAATTAACTAGTTTCTTTTGCTTATTATGTATTTAATTTGCATTACAAACGCCATGGTAGAGCCTGTTCCCACGACGAAATGGCATTTAACGATGCAACCTGCTTATTAATAAATCATTGACGCTGGGATGTTATAAGCTTAGGCTGATCAAACTACTCAAGCAGTGGTGATTTTATTGATCTCTCTGTATCCAAAATTATCTTCGATATATTTGACACTCGAATGTTATTTTGTATCGTTGATTTTCAACGTGGCGGATATAGCCAGCTGAAAAGGTGCTTACCCTTCTGAAGAACCCATCCTAATTTTTATAGTGATAGTTCTCGTTTAACTTCACGTATCAAGTTTTAACTCTTTATCCTGCTTTGTGATTGTGTTATTTGAACAAGAGACCCTTTTTTGGCGTTTTATACTATTTGAAAATGCAACTTACCTGTCGATGTTGGTGTCCAGATAGTGAACAAAAGAATCTGCATCATCAGAAAAAGAGTAATACTCCTCATATCCGGGTCGACAGCGTATACGAATGATAATATAGAAGACCTGTTTAATTTCAACTGACAAGAACAGAAAGGATACACGCCGTATATAATCATCATCTTATACAAAACAATATTCTGGCATATGTTTCACTGACTTTTTCACCTCATTTTACTAACGTCAATACGACTGTTAGATTCAATTAACTCGCGTCTGATATTTCTTTGTATTTTCTTGTTCGGCTATTGTAATTTACAGCTGTTCTTCTATTGTACTGTGTTCATGGTTGTGTTGGTCTTTTCAATTTTTATTCCTTCTTTTCTTTTTCGGCAATATATGAGGTTGTAAAGAAATATGATAACATTTCTAAGGAGTTTTACAAATGTTTATTTTATAGATTCACGAAAACTTATACAAAAATACCTTAAAATCAATTTAGACCCATTGTTCATCTTTTATACATAGATACAGGCCTTAACTAAAATTGTTATATTGTCTTTTGGTTTCTCAAGAAGTTACCAAAATAAATGCGTTTAAAAACAAAAATTATACAAGGAACAATAACATTTAAAAAACCATTGCATTAATTTCTGTATATGGAGAATAAAACCCAAAAATCTACAAATATTGCCTATTGTCCAAGAACTAAAACACATAATTTACACCCCATGTTCTAAAACATTGATATTTACACATGAATCACGCCTGTAGCATAGATCTAATCAGTTTGTCCGCTTTAAAATAATGTGACCATGTTTCTATTTCCAAATTAAAATGCTCAAAGGCTTTTAAAACCACACAATTCACGTTATTTGGAATGGATATTTCTTCTCCATTTTTTTCCAAACCAATGCCAATAACCACGGTGATAAAAAGTGATTTGCATTTTAATTGTATACCATGGGTCACCAAGGGGACATACTACATACGATTTTTAATAAAAATTGTAATTTTCTCTCTTTGTAGGAGAATAACGGAAACGGTCAAAACTAAACTAAAAATATATTTTGATAAGCTTTTTTATTTTCAAAACAAAAACTGAATGTTAGATTTCAAAAATTTAAAAGGTATAAAAAATATTCAAGATTCAAGAAAAGTGCTGTCTCTAAACATTAAAGACAAACAATAGAATTGTTGTCTCAAATCAAGTAAGAGATATATATCTCTCTTTAACTCATTTTTTCTTCATTTTGTTTTCTCGTTGTTCTTTGTTTTCGTTCTGTTTTATTTTGGGTTTCTTTTGTCTCTTCTTCTTTTTTGTATTAATTTTCAATATTCTAACAAATATGAATTTTTCAATTTTTAGTAGTCATAATTATGGGTGCAACACTGGTCATTATTATTATTATTAATATTAATATTAATATTATTATTACATTGTGTATTATCATTAATATTATTATTATTTTTATTGTGTATTATTATTATTATTATTATTATTATTATTATCAATGTTATTTTTGCGATACTTGTTATTATATATATTATTTACTCTGACTAAGGAGAGGACTTATATAGGCAATGCCTGCTGTCCGATCCTTTTCAACATTTTTTTGAAAAATATACTGCAAGAGATATGGTGCGAAATTTACTTGCAAGCCTTGGCTTTACAGGGTGCTCACACAGTTTTATGGCCGTCTTAACCATTCAATTCAATTCATTTATTCCCAAAGCATACACTCATAGGTTTTTACAATGAAAATAAAGTTGTATGGCGGCACATATAACAATACATAAAAGTGTATGACAACATGGCAAGATATTCATTAGATATAGCAATAATAATAATACATACAATAATAATAATAATAATAATAAGTGAGACGCAGGAGACTATGCTGTCTAGTCAGTTGTATTCGAATGATTGAATGGACTATCTAGTCAGTTTGTTTAAATTATTGGATTAATTGTCTAGTCAGTTTTTTAAATTTTTGAATGGACTTTCTAGTCAGTTTATTTAGATTATTGGATGGACAGTGATCACATTTTTTGTAATCCCTTCTGTAAGTAGCTTTATACAGAAACATACCTAACCTTCGGAGTTCACGCAGATTAACAGTTGCGTAGGTTTCAAGCGGAGTTTAAAACAAGAATAATGGGTATGGCATGAAATTTTGCTTGTCTAACGTTTTGAGAGTAATATTTCTGTTTTGTATTTAGGGCACTAAACTATAAAGAGTCTCCTATCTAGCTAACTAGCTATACCCGCCACATGCAAAGTCAAAATTGTGAATGAACTGGGGTAACAAGGTGACTTGGGGTATCCAAAATCTAAATTTTGAATTTCCTATGCTAGCAAGAGTCCTTCGTCTTATGTATCGTACATAATTATGCATTAGTTACTTAGTTACTTGTACACTGTATTATTTTTATCATTTTCTCAGCTCTTGATCAATCAAAATTAATTGTTACAGATGTGATATGCAATAATTAGGGATAGACTACTTTAAACGTATTTAATTTTGTGTGTATTTATTTTCGCGATTAAGCAAATTTAAACATATCCGCGTAGTTAAATTTTCGCGTTTTTTTAAATATGCACTTTAACACAATAAGCATTATATGATTTCGCGCAAAACAAACGACCACGAAATAAGAAGAAATAAGTACATCGCGAAAATAAAAACGTTTACAGTATCTTCTATTGATAGAATCTTCTATCTTCTGTTTATTGAAATTAAAATAAATAAATAGTTTGATTGTAGATAAATATGATTCTCTGTATCCAAACTACCCTGGATATATTTGACGTCTTTTAGTCCAATGTTTCTCTCATTGTAATTTGATTAAACACGTGGCGTTTGTAATTAGCTAAACATGATGCGCTTTTTCATCCGGAGTACCCGAGCTCTCTTTCCTGTTTAATTTGTCAATTTAAAAGGTTTTACTTTGCTTTTAGGACATGGTTTGAACATGAGTTACTATGTTTTTTTGTTTTTTTTTTTTTTGGGGGGGGGGGGGTTTGGTTTTTTCACGGATCTAGTCTACTTATAGAACGTGTAATCCTCAAGTGTTTTATAACATCGCTATCTTATACATCAGTTTAAAGGTCACCTATCAAATCTGTCACACCACTTTCAAATAAAATAATGTTAAATTCTAAATGGATACATCCAGGAATTTCTAAAAAAGAATCAACAAAATATCAAGTGGCAGATTCAGAGGGATCCCCGCTTCTGGGGGATCATGTCCCAAGATACCCTACCCATTTCTCATTCTTCCTTGTTGAAAACCAACGGAATATGGACTCCACCTTTCCAAACTTTCAGGGTCCGCCTCTGATAGATATGTTTAAATATTGCCGGTGAATAAAATGCATTGGTTGTAGATATACAAATGTTTGCGCAAATAGGTTTAATTTTTGTTCCATAGCAATGTGATTTATTTATTTACCCTCAGCCTTTCGAGATAGAATGGATATTAAAATTATAGTTTCCGTCCGTCCAAACTTCTTGTCTGCGCAAATTCTTCAAAACTATGAAGCTTTGTGCAAAACATTGATGTGCATATTGTTAACACGAGTTGGTTTGCTCATTTTCTTGAGAGTTATTGTCCTTTGAACATAAGTTCAAATCACAAAAAGTACCTGCTGGCTGAGGATACTAATTCACTGAGTTTTCTGGTTTAATACTTAGTCTAATGGGTATTGGTTGCTATGTTAACGTGCTAAAAAAGCTAAAATTGTATGTATTATAGAGTGATTTTTGCCTCATAGGCGTAGGAGCAGGAGGGGCAGGCGCCCCCCCCCCCAATTTTAGAGAGGGGGGGGGGGGGGGGCAGGCCCCGCAATATATTGTGTGAAATTTTGTATCATAGTGTATGTTTCACTCTTAACCTATCAAAACGCTGCAAAATACATTGAAAATGCGTCTAGACAGGAGTTAGTTTTGACACGGTCGTACCTACGGCACGACATAGACATGGCTTCGGTTTGTCCCCCCCCCCCCTCCATTATTAAAAAACCCTCCTACGCCTATGTGCCTTACAATCAACCAATAAAAGTCACCTGAGAGAACCAGTAAAAAGGGTCGCACGTTGCTTAGAAGTGGTTTAAATAATATGAACAAAGAGCTGGCAGAGATTTCACAATCATTCCCTAGATGAGATTTTTTCCAACTTTAACCTTGCAAAATTATTTTTTTTATAATTTTGTTTATTTTCAATATATTCTGGAATATAAGGTGTCATTTTTAAGATCACTTCTAGATTAAAACATTTGCATTTATTTTTGACAAAAATATTAATGAATGGTTCTAAAAAGAATCATATACCAAAATTCGCCAAATTTAAGTTTAGAGAAATCTAAGTTAAGGAGTGATTGTAAAACCGGAGTCTGCTGAGTAAGCATTTTACTGGCCTTCAACAACAGGTAACCATAATTTAGAGGTGGCCTTTGATACAGGTTTGACTGTGATTCATTGAAATGTGTAAAGGTCATCAATTTTAATTAATTTTTATTACAAATCTTGCTTGCAAATAAATTGTTGACTCAGGGATATTGCAAGCTTAGGCTTATCAAAGCCCTCAAAAAGTTTTATGGCCGTCATCACAGTACTGTTGATAAGTTTGATGTCTCTGTGTCCAGGATTGTCCTGGATATATTTGACGTCCCATAGTTCCATGTTCCTTTAACACAATTTTCATCACATACGTGACATGTGTAGCTAGCTAAACAGGAGGCGCTTACCCTTCCGGAGCACCCGGCCTTACTTCCCTGGTGGAAGTTCACGTGTCTAATCTAGCTTGTCAGTTCCAAAGTGTTTACTTTGCTTCTGGATTGTGATTCGGACATGGATTGATATGTTTGTTTTGATTATGTAATTATTGTATCATAACTCTACTTTTAAATTAGAGCAACTAACTATATTGAATCAAATAATAATAAAAACGGATTAAAATCTACTTTCATTTCAACAATTTGTTGGGTTTTTTTCTTTTTATTTAGTCCTTCAAACAATCAATCATTGCTCATAGTATAGACCTTTAAGCATGTGTGGCAGAGTCAATTTCGGAACAAGAAAGATTGGATCTTCAAAGCTTCTGCTTTTATTTCAACAAATTGTTGCCTTTTTTTCATTTAGTCCTTCAAACAATCAATCATTGCTCATAGTATAGACCTTTAAGCATATGTGGCAGAGTCAATTTCGGAACAAGAAAGATTGGTGGATTTTTTTGTTTATCTTTGAAACTTCTGACCTGTTTTGTCGTTTACTGCCATAATTAAGAATCAACGTTCTACACTTCAACCAATGGGGTTCGCCGCTGTACCACTTGATACCTTCTAACGTGTCTGCGAAACGCTTGTTTCCAATAGACATGGAATCGCACAATATGACGTTTTCCCGTAATAACGACGTTCTTCCGGGAATTGGTGACGTTGACTTTTCCAAAATGTTCCGCACAAACGTTAAGAGGTATTGACCACGTGGTACAGCGGCGAACCCCATTTAACCATTTCTCATAGTATAGATATTAAGCATAACACAAGAAAAAAATATCAAAATTCCGTTTATAAAACCTTTCTTGGGTTGTTTCTCTGTGTTTCGTTAAGTAACTACATTATGATTCAACGTTTTAAAGAAGAAGACCGTCCTTCAATTAATCAGCTATCACTTATAGTATAAACCTTAAGTATAACTACTCCGACAGAGTATGAATTTCGGAACAAGAAAGAAGTGTGAAAGTTTCGTTTATTTTCAAATATTTTGATTTTTGGATTGTTTTTCATTTTGTCGTTAAGTTACTACATTATGAATCAACTTATCGAAGACTGTCTTTCAATTAATAAACCATAATTCAAAGTAAAGACCTTAAGCATAAGTACTCGGACCAAGTCTTCATTTCGGAACAGGAAAGAATGACAAAATCTCGTTTATCTTCAAATTGTCTGATTTTCGAATTTTTTTTCTCAATTTTTAATTACTACATTTTGAATCAACGCCGTCAAACGCTCGCCTCGTATGTAAGAGATCGAGGTTCGAATCCAGTCCGGGATCTGACAAAGACTTGAAAATAGGTAATGATTGTCATTCGCCAAGCACTCGGCATAAATGTAGTAAATCAAAGTCACAGGGTCCTCAGAAAGGGACCTTAAACCGATGCCCCATGACACGTTAAAGAACCCTGCACATTGCCCCGAGATCACTGCAAAGGTAAAGAAAAATCCGCCTCTCCACTATTTGCTGGTGACGCCTCGATATAAGTGACATTCTTGGCTTTTAGACGTAAAATCCCATTCAATCAATCATTTTTTTTTTTTTTTTTTTTTTTTGGTCTATTTTATGATTTTAGGAAAATTAAACAGAGAAAAGAGTGTGGTACATTACTAAAAACAAGCAAATAGTTTTGATTTATAAAAATGAAGGACTATTTATACGTGATCAAAATCATATTTTTGTTCAAACTATTAATTTCATTTTTATTTTATTTTCTCTTTGTAATTGCTATCTCGGTCATATATCTTTGCTTTATGACTTTTTCTTTACATTTAGACACCCATTTACACCCATCAAATATGCAGTTTTTTAAAGATCAATAATATTTGATAAAATGGAGATTTAATATTTGAAAAATATCATAAAAATATGCAAGTTTCATTCGATATTCAAAAGATTTTTCAATGAGAACAGAATTCTATAACCTTTTCATGTGCTGGTTTTGAATTTTTATTAAAATAATGCATTCAAAGTTAGCACATGACAACAGGATCATATTGCCTCTAGATGTCTGTGTTCGAATCCTCAGATCCTAGTTCGAGAAAGTTTGTCGGTTCGCTTTCCGAAGGTCGGTGGTTTTTCTACGCACCCCCGTTTCCTCCACCATTCCTGAATTGATCGCCTCGATATAAGTGAAAAGTTCTTGACTGTGGCGTAAAACGCAATTCAAAAATATATTGAAAACGTACGTCTGTTGTTTAAAACCTATATTTCATACACACACACACACACACACACACACACACGTGATCTCAGTAAATAATAAATAAATAAATAAATAAATAAATTTCAAGCACAAATAAATCTGCTATAGCGTCAATCTTGTTATAAGCCAGCTTATTGTCCATTAAGAACTGTATTTTAAGGACCTTTTGCCTCATAATTTAACCTCCGATAACTTGTTATAAAGACCACCTGTCTATAAAGTAACTACTTTGGTACACGAGTGGTCTTTATATACAGGTTTTATTCTAAATATGTCTTAAAGCATGACATTTTCAATATACATGTATGTACATTAACGTTTTATCGAACTATAAAGATTAAACCGAAGTTAACATCAATCATTACATAGTGTAGGGCTATTAATAGATTCTGTATTTAAACCCAATACACAATGTTTATTCATCGATAACGATTTGAATTAAGTCAATACAAATTTTAAAAATGGCGGTCGGTATGGAGTGCCGTAGACCTTTTGTTGTAAGTCAAAGTTGTACAAATTCGTTGCCATGTTGCGGATGTAAGGCCGTTATTTCCATGGATACCCTGAGGGTGGGGCTACGGATTGACCGTCAGAAGTCGTGTACAGTACAGTGGTATCATTACCGTTGTTTTTGGACACATTGTACTTATAACAAGTATATACGTGGTTCTGGAAAAGATACGTTAAACGAACTTGTCGAGGGTTTGAACACACTTAATACAACAGATAAGCAGAATTTCCAAAACGAGGCTTCAACTCATGTCGTTAAAAAGTGCGTTAAGACAAAACAAACGAAGAAACAAAAGGAAAAGTCGAAACTCCACAAAGGAAGCGTCGACGACGGTGACTATGAAATTGACCTTTTGACCTTTGATTTAACGGACATGCTGTGTATGGGCGTCCATAAATATCAAACAGACGTTATGGTCAGCATAAGACAATATTTTAAACCAACAGGTGCAACTGTGGCAAAACCGTCACAAAAGGGTATATGTTTAACTTCTGACCAATGGGAAAAACTGACTGACATGAAAACGGATATAGATGGCGCTATAGCGGAAATGGGTTCTCGTACATCTACAAAAGAAAAAGACAAAAAGAAGAGCAAGAAGAAAAAGAAAGAAGAGGAAATTGTAGATGACGATGAAGACTCGGGTAATCTCTCTCTCTCTCTCTCCTCTCTCTCTCTCTCTCTCTCTCTCTCTCTCTCTCTCTCTATTTGCTTCTGCTCGATACAGTTATTATTGACTCGGACGTAAAACAAGATTAATCATAGAATCTAAATATAATTCAATTAAGCAGTACATGAAGAAAAATATATCATTTTCAAAATTTTTTTAGATCATACAATATTTTTGCTAGCCTGGAAGAGACAGAGGTAAATATGCATCGATGACATTTCGATATACAGTTAAACCTGTCTATATAGGCCACCTAAGGAAACCAGAAAAAGTGGCTTTTATTGGCAGCTGGCCTTTATAAATACAGGTTCAAATAATACTAATAAAGAAAATTGAGATACAATTGTATTGGTCTTTGTAAACAGGTGACCCTTTATGTAGATGTGACCTTTAAGGCAGGTGGAACTGTACATGAAATAACCTTAACTGGGTCCAAAACCCCTACTTTATAGTTGCTCCTTTTTTTAAATACATGTTCTGACAGCAAAAATATACAAACACTAAAACCTGTGTGCAAGGACCCTCCACGAAAATTAATGGAATGTATACCTATATACACAGGTGATCTTTATTTTTACTGATTTTTTTTTTATTAATTTATTGATTTTTTTTATTTATTTCAGACCATATAATATTTTCGCTGGCCTGGAAGAGACGTATCAGTGTGTTAGACATGGAGGATGAGGTCATCATTGATATCCGTGATTATTCTGAAGAGAAAACTTTCAGTCCATCAACAAAAGGGGTTTATATGACGTGTGAACAATGGGAAAAATTAACTGCCAGCATACCGGAAGTCAATACCATAATAAGTAAATTAAAAACGAAACCATAGAAGTTTAATAAATTGTTGCATTTAATCTATTAGTCAAAAACAAACATACTAATCCATGCCCAAACCTCAATCCCAAAGCAAAGTAAAAAACAACATACCAATCCATGTCCAAATCTCAATCCCAAAGCAAAGTAAAAACCAACATACCAATCCATGTCCAAATCTCAATCCCAAAGCAAAGTAAAAAACAACATACCAATCCATGTCCAAATCTCAATCCCAAAGCAAAGTAAAACCCAACATACCAATCCATGTCCAAATCTCAATCCCAAAGCAAAGTAAAAAACAACATACCAATCCATGTCCAAATCTCAATCCCAAAGCAAAGTAAAACCCAACATACCAATCCATGTCCAAACCTCAATCCCAAAGCAAAGTAAAAACTTTGTAACTAGCAAAGTTAAATTAAACATAAGAACTTTTACCAGAGCATAAAAGACATAAATAAAAATCAGGAATGTCATCAGACATGAAATAGTTAATCATGTTATATTTTACACAACACATACTAAGACCGATACTCCAGATAGTTGAAGGTACATGTATCAACCACTCTCAAATCATACATATTAAATACCGGTATGTCTAAACAGGGAGGCTTCCACCCCAGCCGGTGAGGCCGGGTGCTTCGAAACTATATACATATTAGCAAATGCACTTTTACAGGCTGGCCAACAAACTATACTAGTGTCTTTTAACACTGCCTTTGATTCGAATGCTTCCCGGTCATATTCTAGAGTGATAAAGTTTCTCAGTTCCCTTGTCGATGTAGTTTTTCTCCCAGCATCCCAATTTCCTCTACAGTATCGGAACTGTAAGTGGTCTGTCATAAAACACCACATCAGTCATCCATTGATTTGCCTCGAGACGGTTTTTTTTTAAATTTTGTTTCTCAAAATTGTTTTTTGCTAATCTTATGGTGGTAAGCATTGATTTTGCAAATCAAAATTGCAGTTATACTATGTATTGAAGGCCTTACAACGACTGACGAGATGGACATCTCCAGTAAAACTGAAGATTGTAAACTTTTATTTTACACTACTAAACTATTTCTCTTAAATCCTAGTACGGTTTAGTAAAAGAGTGTTATACTGACACCCATTTGGTTGGTAAAATTTTGATTTACGTAACATCAGGATTTTCTCAGAATTGACGTATCGCCGGCCACGCCCACAATATTTCGACAATGGTACCAAAGCAGCGTCACGGCAACTAATAACGTACTAGTGTCAGTGACGTCATTAAATGGCGATATTCAGGCCGAGTTTTCATCTTTTTTTGCGTATAAATAAAGCATCTGGCCCAAGCTCCGAAACAGCGCCCACCTCCTAGCTCCGTATGTCGCAAAAGAGATACGAATGTTGGCCGCTGTTCGGAGCTTGCATCAGGCCATATGACGGAACATTGTGGGCGTGACCGGTGATACGTCAATCCATTTCGGCTCTTCGTTATCTACATCAAGGCAGCTTTTCGGCAGCTGCTATCTTTCGTGATACGTTAATTGGCGATTCGGCAAAAAATTCGTCCACTTGGTGTTGGACTTTCGACAGGTTTGTACTGTACCTTTTGAAGAAAATTAGTTTTTACCTTTGGAAATACAAAATTAATTCATTTATGAAAAAAACTAATTAATGTATCAATTTGGTTATGATTCCAGAACATCGACTATTAAATGTTGTTATGTACCAAACATAAGTGCGAACTTGCATCACATGAAAGATATACAGTACAGATCTGTCGAAAGTTTTACACCGAGTTTCTAAAATTAGTGGCGAATGGGCAGGTCATTTCGGCTCCTCGTTGGCTATATCTAGACAACTTGTTGGCAGCTTCTATTCTTTTGTTCGGAAGTTTTCGGACTCTTTCTATCTATATCTCGGTAGTACGAGTTTCTACTTCATTTCGTTAGGTCATTGTTAAATGTTCGACAGGTCTGTAGTGCAGATGCGATTGAAATGCTATTTGTAAAGAGCATAGCAGAAAACTAATTCAACATTACCAACGTTATCTAAAAAATAAACGTATAAAAAGTACTGACCTGTCGAAAGTTTAACACTGTGCTAAAGGAAAGAAGCCGAGACTCGGCTATCGAGTGACCAAAATATAGATAGCTTATAGCTGAGGTGCCGAGATAGATAGAACCTACCGCAAGGTGTCGAACTTATAAAGGGAGTTGAGTTGAGTAATGGTGTTAAACGTACCAGTCAAGAATATTTCACTAATATCGAGATGTCACCAGTTATAAGCGAATGTGCAGAAATTGCCTGTGCGTTGCGCTGATGGCATTATACAGCAGGGTCCTTTATCGTGCCAAGCCTTCCGTGACACAGGACCTCGTTTATTTTAAGTTCCCATAAAAAAAAACGTGACTTTCATTTCGTAATGCCAAGTGCTTGGCGAAAGAACAGTCACTACTCACTTTCAAGTCTTGGGTCAGATCCGGTCGGGGCTCGAACCCACGACCTCCCACGTCCGGAGCGAGCGCTTTATCAACTGAGCTATCGCAGTGGTGCTAATAAAAAGAAAAAGGAGGATGACACCAAATCTTCAGCTAATTGTTAAATTTTGGACAGGCTTGTACTGTATATTTTGAAGCATAGTAATGTGATTACTGTGTTCTTTTTAAGAGAGAACCCTAACTTTGATCCGGTGCAAAAAGCTTAACATCGTGAGAGTTAAACAAATCCTCATTTAATTAGAAAAGTATATTTTTATTACTTTTTATTTACATGTTACAGGAATCAAATGAAATCAATTTGGTATTCAATTTGTTAATTAAATGGATTTATTATACACGGTACAGACCTGTCGAAAGTTTAACACCAAGCTAACGAATTGGAGCCGAATCGGCAGCTCCTCTCGGCCCCTCGTTACCAATATCTTGACAGCTTTTCGGCAGCTGCTATCTATCTATTTGGTCACTACAGCTACTACATCTCGGCTACTAGCTCGACAGTTGAGCTTTGAATTCTTTTCGCAAGCTCAATGTTAAATTTTTGACAGGTCTGTATCGGAGAAAATTGTTTTATTTCTTAATTTACTCTGTACATGTTTTGAACTCTTAAAAAGGGCAAAATATCAATGTCAAAACTAATGAAATGTAAATACCGTCCATCATGTCTATAAAATCCACCCAATGACACAAGTAGTAGGCTCTTCCATAGAAGTTCAAACAACCTAAATAAAGAACAAAGGGGGTGACAATTTACTGCTCTTGTACAGCAGGTGGGTCAATAAATGCCAAGTAATGTAATACCCACCTTGCACTGTAATAATCTCTTTCGTGTAATGTAATAACACCTTGTTATGAAATAAAAACGTCGTGTAATGTAATAAGGTTTCGCTATATGTAATAAATTTTTCGTGTAATGTAAAAATAAAATTGGCAAACTAAGGGCCGACGAATTTGTTCCAACCACTGATTTTGACCTTGATCTTTATTATCTTTATGGCCGGTGTGATTTTAGTTGCAGCTATATAAATGTATTTTGTGTTTGTAATAATACCAAAGGTTACTCCACTAATAAACGCAACAAAGAAACAAACAAACAAAACAACATATTAAGATCACTGACTACCAAATGTTAATGGTTTGCGCCATTTCATCTTTTGAGGCAGTTCTACTAGGATGGCAATAAGAAGAAAATGTTATGGTCGAAAACACAAATTACGATAGTTAACGCGCTAAACAAAAAGGGCGAAAAATCAATCAAAACAACAATCGCGTCATTTAATCTTTTTCATTATGCATTTCCCCTTTGTCGGATGGGGTGGATGGGTTAGAGGGGGTTCAGTTATCAGCATATATAGTGACATTTCACAAGTCATTCATTTTACACTGTGTCTGCCTTATACCGAGTCAGGCTAATGGATTGGGACTACAGCCTCTGTTGTCTCCGTGAGCTAGCACCTCAAAGTCGAATTATAGGCACACATGGCATTATATTTCACTAGTAGAGGCCAATGTCACCATTACATGACACATACAAACTATGCATAGAGTTATCACACTGAACGATATATTGTCAGGCGACATAATTATCACGATACATTTTTGTATGATACGGTTCACGATATACCAAAGTATGTATCACGATACGCCAACCTGGAAGTTTACCCCAACTGTTATTTTGGGTATATATTTTTGTTATTGATATCATGGCTAAATCATGTCCACAAATCTTAATTCAGAGTCATTCATTGAAATGTCAATATCACATTTGTGATTATTTTCTTAATAACTTCACCTACATTAAAGATTTTTCTTTGCTTTCTTGAAGTGTGTTTGCCTGAACAATCATGCATCATGATACGTACCATATCAACTATCACAATACATATCGTATCATGAGGCAACTGCAACGTTACAACCCTATATTATTTGGTGCACCACTGGTCAGTTTGTAGAGTGCTTGCTCCGTAATTGGCGGTGGGTTCGAACCCCTACAAGGTTCAAGACTTAAAAGTGGGTAGTGACTGTTCTTTCGCCATTTAGAAATAAAAGTCACGTTTTTTCGGATGGGAACTAAAAATAAACGAGGTCCCGTGTCACAGTAGGCGTGAGACGATAAAGAATCCAATATAACGCCATCAGCGCAACACACAGGCAAAATTTCTGCACATTCGCCTATAGCTGGCGACGTCTCGATATAAGTAAAATATTCTCGACTGGTACGTTAAACACTATTATTTACCTCTTATATTATAGTGACGTTATAGGTTAAACAAAAAGAAAAAAGACGAAAATAGAGTTTTAATAAGCATTTAACATTTATTTCATTGAGTTCACACTTTACATGTATTGCAACTACACACACAACATCAAAATTTATTTCTTAAGATAGTACTAATTACTTTACACCAAACGACGACTTGTCGCCACTTAAATTGACAACAATAAATAACCAACTCCTTCCATGAACCGCCCCCCCCCCCCCCAAAAAAGTAAAAATAAAAATAAATAAAATAACCGTTTTGAGACTGGTCCAATATCGTGACTTTTACTAACACTGGTTGTATTACGTACATGACCATGGCAACTTATAACAGAATGAAATTTGCGAAAAGAAATTGGTAAATCAGTGAAAATAAGACGTAGTACGTTACCGGGTAGACGGAGAATTGCGAGTTCTGACCATATTTTCCGAGAAATTTGGACATCACGTGGTTTACTTATGTCTTTATTATGATACGGTTAATAATAAAGTGTACCTTATAAGAACCAGTAATAAAATGTTGCCGGATGTTGTGATTGGCATGTTCCCAGTGATCTGCGACTGCGTCAAGTGAAATGGATTTCATCATCAATGCTGGCAAGCATTCTACTTCCAGAAGCCCCTTTTCTGTCGTCTGCCGAACATCCATTTTTAACGTCAACCAAATTCAGATCTTTTTCCTGTTCACATGCAACATATTCAATGTCGTAAACAGGCCACGACTGGGAGTAGTTTTGTATCAAATTATCAAATCCGTTTTTGAAATTTAGATTTTCTAGATCAACACTCGCATCGACTTGGGGCTTGAAAAGGATTTTACTAAATATAAGTGGAAGGATCCCAGTTGCCAAGGCAACCAGTGTTTGGTTTGTACTAGACATATAATCATCACCAAACAGGTATAGAACAAAAAATACAAAAACAAGAAAAAGCGTTATTGTGACCATATGAAAGAAAGCAGCTAAAAGTCGAGGAAAAACTGGACCCGGACACCCGGAATGTTTCATGTTACAAGCAGAAAAGAAAAACTTCTTTGTAATAAATGGTTTGTCATACTTATCAATGAACAGAACAGTTCTGTTTAGTTTCCATTTCAGAACACCATCGGAGAGAATCATGTTAACATCCTCGCTATATAAATTTTCAAACGGATAAATATTTAATTGAAAAGCGGTGTTTTCTTGTAGGTCCGCGCTGCGCCTTGTGACTTCTAAAATGTCATCCATTGCCTTTTCTTTGATCAGTTTAAGGATTAACTCATTAAAATTAACATAAATATTTGTCACTGAATTAAAACAGTCGCGACCATACAGAATAATCATTAGTAGCAAAGATACGAACTTTAGTGTTTCGTCGGCATTTAATATTATTCCAATTAAACAATAAATGATTACTTCAACAAAAAAGCCAGTACATTCCATCACTACTAAGACGCATGCAAACAGTGAAATAAGGCATATCAATATGTATACAATAACAAGTATGTGCTTAATAGAGGGCGCTGTTGAAGACCTTTCCGGTTCGCCATTTGTATTTGTGTCCAGAATATCATCAGACCGTTCAATCGAAACTAATTTGAAAATTCGTTTTCCAGTTTTTGTAAAAGATGGTAAGCAGTTTGACATAAGTCTTCCAATTAATCTGAATGTTAGATTGACTAAAGGAAAACAATAAAATATAAATATTGCCAATATGAAAGGAAAACAAAGAATCCAGAAAGCCCAAGTAAAAAGGAGGGCAAAAATTCCGAATTTTTTAAACGGTTTCAAAACAAAAATTAAGACTTTTGTGCCAATTTCAGTCCTGCTTGTTTTCGAATCACGCATCTCCTGAAAGCATTTCCGAATATGGTAAACTGTCTTTTCCTTGGCGGCGTGACCGAGGCAACCGAAGAGGCACATTAAGATTATGTCAAGACCGACAACTCCGTAAGCAACCAGAAATAACGTATGGAACGGCGACAAGTTTGTAACAGTGCCTTCATAATCATAATTTAGATTTCGTGATCTCGCAAGACGTAGACGAGATTTGTATTCCTCGTGTTCATACGCTAAATAAACATAAATCCTTATAAAAACCGGAAGGAATAAAAGTGGAAGTAGCAGGAAACGTATAAGCTTCTGAAAAAATTTGTACCAAACGATGTTTCCGAAATTTAACCAAGAACCTAATACGTTGCTATGACAACATGCGTTCATTCCTTGGGATTCTCGAATTCGACATCTGAAAAATGCGTCATAGATGGCTCGGATGACACCTACCGGTACATTGTCACGTGACACTAACCTGTACGCCCTAAGTTTCAAATGCAGCATTTTAATTTTAAGAATAAATTCCTTATCAATTGTTAATTTTTCAAGCCTCTTTTTCAAGTTTGGTAAAAATAAAAGGGCATTAGTAACTTTTAAATCAGTACCGTCCAATTTCATCGTGAACTGATTTTTATTTTTTATCCGTGTTTTCCTTACCCCCAAAAACAATGGTTTTTTCAAATTAAAAACGTATCTCTTAGCAACGACCTTTGACCTATACCATGATTCGGGTACAAACAAAGGTATAAACAGAAAAACTAAAAGTTGAACCAAACGTATTCCATAGATAAGAACAGTTAACCAGATATCTCTCTCAAGTTCATAACAGTCACGTTTGCCGTTCGCATCCTGACGACAACAATATTTATAAAACACGGCCATTTTGTTTTCAGTTTTTATTCTTAAGGTACATACTTCCGCCTTACTGCCAGCTTGTTCAGCAAATTGGTCCTCAGATGCATCTTTACCTCCGCTTAAAATAAATTCGCTAAATAGTAAGTTTTTCACTAATTTCATCTTGGAGTCTTCATTCAAATATTGTGAACAATCTTTTGGATTTATTTGAACGTCTGCTTCTATATGCTCCATACCAAACGATAATGTACCCAAAG